>CAJQUN010000024.1:1800000-2112272 GCA_907163345.1 Haberlea rhodopensis | reverse complement strand
TTCCTGCCTGCCATTCCTGCTCGGATGGTTGCCCCCCCACATAAATCACAGATGACACTTGAGTTACATCACTGTCATGCTTAGACTATCAAGCTTCTTGCTCAATGCCTAGACTGAGCTGATATTGCTGTAACATCATCAACTTGATGAACCCAATCAGTCTCTTTGGGACGTTCCTCTCAGACTGCCACTGGTAACTTTAGAAGCCATCTCTTCCAAAAGTGTATGGGCCTCCTCAGGTGTCTTTCTCATAATGGTACCTCCTGCTGCTACATCAAAATGGATCTATTAGCAAGAAATAAACCATTGTAAAATGTTTGTACCTGAAGCCAAATAGGAAGACCGTGATATGGGCATCTCCTCAATAAGTCCTTGAAGCGCTCCCAAGATTCATACAGTGTCTTAGGATCATTTTGCATAAACGTGGTGATATCGTTGCGCATCTTAGCTGTCTTTGATGTGGGAAAGTATTTTGATAAGAAAGCTTGAGTCATCACATCCCAAATAGTAATCGATACTGCAGTCAGTGAATTTAACCAGCTCTTAGATTTATCATGTAAAGAAAAAGGGAATAGTCGTAACCTGATGGTGTCATCAGTAACGCCATTGTGCTTGAACGTATCGGAGATCTCAAAGAAGTTGGAGATATGAGCATTAGGATCATCAGTATGCGATCCTCCAAATTGCACCGAGTGTTGAATCATTTGAATTATAACAGGCTTTCTCGAAGTTATTAGCATGAATCCTCGTCTAGCTATGCTCAACAGGTCGCCTTGGAAAGAGGGTTGTGCGTAATCCATCAATGGTCGGGTAATTGTCACCTCCTCATTCCTTTCTTCGTTTCTTACACCTCGCTCTTGATTGTTTTCTCTCTGTTTCTGCCATTGCTCGAGCTTCTCGCAATCTCCTATGACAAGTTCTTTCAATTTGGGGTCAAAAAGCTCGAGTGTCGGTCGTTCACTCCTTAGCATGCACTATAGAGTAATAACCTGCAAAAAGCAAGAAACAAAGAGGAAAAGTAGTAGTAGTGGAATTAAATAAAACAAAAACAAAACAGCAAAGAGAAATGGCTAAACTACAGTAACTAATCTATTATTATATTACTTAAACTAGTCCTCGGCAACGACGCAACGCGAATGGAAGCATAATTATACCGCAAGTACATGGTTGTCAAGTTTTAATAAAGTAGATTGAAAGTAGAGAGTCGAACCCACGAGGACTAGAAATTAAGTACCAATTTCAATTAGAGTAACTATATTTAGCCCACGATTATTGATTGATTATTAAACTAAATTAACTAGAACACAATAATTAACCTAAGAAGCGATAGATAATGAAGAAATATGATAGAAACAATTATCAAGACATCGGTTCACCCATGCAATCCCCCATAATTTTCCTATTAACTAAGATTTAATATCTATTCTTACGTTTAAGGTGACGAGTTTACTGCATTTGTTATACTATGGTCAAGCTATAATAAGTCTAATATTAATGTCACAATAAACCACTCACATGTTCTTATTGAACGATTAATACCGAATACCATTCGTGAACCCTACCCTTCGATTTTGGTAAATTAATTGATATCACAACGTGTGCTAGATTTTAATTGGTCCGTCTCAACCTAAAAACCATGGCCTAATTTACTATGTCGTATCGTAATATCTTATGGTCAAGTAAATGACGATTACCAAATTCATATAAAATGTATCTAGTCTTTTGAAAGCATTAAATGCATAGATTATGTGCAAAGATTATAAGAATTGAATCAAAACTAATATTTAAATCATGGGTTCAAACATGGGATCCCCTAGGCTTGATAAACAAACATATCCAACAATCATCATTAAATAATAAAGCATAAATACGTTGTACAACAATTTAACATATCTAAGAATAAAAGTAAACAAGTCTAAAAATACGAATAAACGAGGTCGTGACTCATTGCGTTGCTCCGTAGTTCAGCTCTTGTGTTGCTCTTGCTCTTCAATGGCTTGTGATGTTTTTTTGTGTGGATGAAAGAGTTGCTTCTAGGTCAGAATTAAAGTGCCAAAAAGTCCAGATTTTCATGCATAAAGTCCTTTATATAGTGGAGGAGTTGTATGTAAGTGTCTTTGTTGGACTTAAACTCTAAAGGAATTTTTTTCAGAAATCTTCGTCGGGCGATCGATCGAACTGCAGTTGCCGATCGATCGTGAGTTTGTCAATCTCGTTTCTCAAATTTCTACCTTCGCCGATCGATTGAGCAGTGCCTGGCGATCGATCGCGCATCTTTCAATTTTGTTGGTCAAAACCCTGTCAAGCCCGATCGATCGAGGAAAGCCCTGCGATCGATCGGTGCTTTGAATTTCCAAGTTTGTGATTTGTGTCTTCATTCTTTTTATATGTTGACTTGGTTTGGTCATTTTCATCATTTTAGCTCATTTCCTCCACTTTTATCCACTTTCACCTAGATTCCTGAAATCAACAAATATATACCAAAAAGTGTAAAATCGTCCAGGAATTAACACGAAAAAATCGTTACAAAATCATAGCAAAATAAGTGTAAAAACGACACTTATCACAGACCTTACCAACATCTTCTATTTGCACAAATTCTTCAGGTTGGGTAATAAAAATCTCTTCCTCAAGGCAATGCAAGAAGGCAGTCTTGACGTCCAAATGTTCCAATTCCAAATCCCGAATTGCAGTGATTGGCCAAAGGATTTTAATTGAAGTGCGCTTGACCACGGGAGAAAAAACTTCATGATAATCTATTCCTTCCACTTGGGAGAAGCCCTTAGCCACTTGTATTGCTTTGAATCTTGCTTCCTCAACTCCTGGTATTCATGGTTTTATCTTGAATATCCATTGCTGCCTATGATTCTTTTTTCCTTTTGACCTATCAATAAGAGTCCAGGTCCTATTCTTATCCAATGACTTTAATTCATCTTCCATGGCCATTTTCCATTTTGGCCATTGTTTGATGTTTTTTGCTTCAGTATAGCTTCTCGGCTCGTCTACTCGAGTAATCATCTATATTTAAGGCAAAAGCAATGAGGTCTGCATTTGCAAACCCTGATGGTGGCCTGATTTGTCTTCTAACTCTGTCCCTAGATAGAAGATAATCCTCCAATGGTTTTGGTTCATTTTGAGTAGTTTCCTGGTCTGCTCAACATTTTTGGTGCTGGCTGTTTATGTAGGATTCATGTTAGTCATATGAAACTCATTTTCATTAAAGATTACAACTCTACTAATTACACACTTGTGTTCTTCTAGTAGCCATATTTTGTAACATTTGACCCCACTAGAGTATCCAAGAAAAACACACCTTTTTGCCCTAGGATTTAGTTTTCATTGACTAACATGAATATATGATATACATCTGAATACTCTAAGGTGCTCATAGTCTGGTATTTTATTTGACCACTTATTTTCTGGAACCATGAAATCAATGGAAGATGAGAGTGATCTATTTATGAGATAACATGATGTTGAGGCTGCCTCTGCCCAGAATTTGTGTTGAAGTCCACTCTCACTTAGCATACACCTAACTTTGTCCATTATGGTTCTATTCATGCGCTCGGCTAAGCCATTCTATTGTGGTATAATATGCAGTGCGATGTCTTATGATTCCTGATTTAGCACAGAATTCAGTCAAAGTTCTAAGGTTACAGAATTCTAAACAATTATCTTTCTTAGTCTCTTTTTTCCTTTCCAGTTGGTTCTCAACCAGAGTCTTCCATTTCGATGAATTTTGTGAATGCTTGATCTTTAGTTTTCTAAGAAAGTAAATCCACATCTTTCTTGAGAAATCATCAATAAAGAAATGAAATATTGGGACTTAGATAATGAAAGTGGTACCTTTGACAATCCCCAACAGATCTAAATGGATATGATCAAGTTTGATTTTGTAGTGTGGACAACAGGTGTTGAACTTCAGCCTGTGGGCTTTTGAAAAGGATACAAAGTCTCACAGAATTACGGCTGTTTGATTTGATTTGAAACCAGAAAGCCTTGTTTACCAAGTCTTGTAACCCTTTTAACTTATGTGGCCTAATCTTTATGTCATTTATCATTTTGATATTGTTCAGGTGTGGTGACAACAGGTTCACATGGTAACAGTTGTCCCTTGCAGGACGTATAGTCCTTGGCCTCATAATACCTTTCATCACTACTAGAGAGACCCTTTTAGTAACCTTCAAAAACAGCATCCAAGGCTCTGTAATTAAAACATTCCTGGTCCAAAGTACCTAAGGGGGTTTCGTTTCAAATCTGGTATATATCTCACATCTGATATAGTCCTTACTGATCCATCCCACACCCTTAACCTTATTGTACCTATTCCATGAATCTTGCGAGATTCATTGTTGCCCATCAACACTAGTCCTGAACTTGTGTCCTTATAATCGAAGAACCGATCCTTTCTAGGGCACATGTGGTATGTGCACCCTGAGTCCATGATCCACTCTTCCTTTGGATAATCACAGGATATGGTGAAGACCTCTGCATCCACATATTCTTCCAGAAAGTTTGTTGTGTCTGTTAGAATATTGTCCTTGGGTTTATTATTGTTCCTCTTTTGAGGGCAATTCCTCCTAAAGTGTCCTTCTTTATTAGATATCCAGCAAGTTTTTCTTGTTCTTGGCCTAGATCTTGATTGTTTTCTCCCCTTACTTCCATTTTCTTTTATGTCATGAGATCTGCCCTGAATAATTCAGTCCTTCACCAGCAGATTTATGATGTTTACCCATTAGCCTCTGAGATCTAATTCTTTTGAGTAGGCCGCACTCTTTACTTCATCAATTGACAAGGAATCCCTTCATATTTCAAGGTATCTCTCAATTGATCGTATGCCTTTGGTAGTGAGTTCAAGAAGAATATTGCCTGATCCTCATCATCAATTTTTACCTCAATAATTTCCAAATCTGATAGTAACTTCGTGAATTCATCTATGTTTTCATCTATAGTTTTTATTTTCATCCATCTTAAAACCATAAAATCTTTGTTTCAAGTAAATTCTATTCGGTAATGCCTTAGTAACATAAAGTTTATCTAATTTATTCCACATTGCACATGGTGATTTCTTCTTCACAACTTTCCTAAGAGTTTGATCGCTTAAACTTAGAATAATTTTGTTTCGCGCTTTCTTTAAAATCTACACCTTTGTTCACAATGGATTCTGGCATATTTGATTCAACCTTGAGTACCTCGTCCAGCCCCCAAATTGCCAAAGTTTGCTATCATCTTTTCTCTCCAAAGATTTAAGTCATTTCTTCCATCAAACTTCTCCACCTCGAACCTAGATGTCGACATGATTGTTGATTGTCCCTGGCCAGTAGACGTTCTTCAAGCAAGTCTAATCAAGAATTCTTGACCTCGAGAGTTTTTAGAGTTTCAAGAAATCAAGTTCAAGATTTGGGAATAAAAAAGAATTGCGGAATGGATCTGATTTGTCAAGATTCTTTGTCAATAATGACAAACCTGGCTCTTTATACCAGTTTCTTAAGATTCAGTCACAGATATAGAACAAAGATCAAACAAGAAATCAATGCAAATGCAGAAGCAAGAACACAAGCACACACTATTTTTACTTGGTTCGGATCGAAATTGATCCTACATCAAAGGTTCGGGATGATCACCCAATGAATTCACTAATCAAATCGAAAAAGTTACAATACAACGATTTTCACAGAGCACAATACAATTTCCTCCAAGTTTCAGAAGGAATTCACACTACACCACACTCAAAACTCTTGATACAATTCGCACATAACAGTGTGTATTTCTAGGAGAAAATGAGAGCCGAAATCCAATAGTATTCTCTATTTCAGAAAATCAGATTTGCTTATGAGTTCCCAGTTCGTTATGGACTGATAACTAACTCCTTTATATATCATTATATTCGGCCGTTGGATGTGTATGGCTTAATCTTGTCCATCCAACCAATATGTATAAGAGGCAATTGGTATTTACATGAAGTAAAAAAAAAGATAATTTATGAATGATTATATGATATTAATCACAATAATAAGAAACATGATAGATTTTTGTTGTAAATTTTTATTGAATATGATAATTGATATTTTTAATCCACATATTTAAAAACACCAATTTTTTTTATATAGGATATTTAATCTTTTTCGACTTTCCTAATTTATATGCCTGTTATGCATTTCTTACATATGTGTTGTGATATTAACAATCATCGTAATCATACCACAAGAAAAATTTGATAGAAAATAATATACAGATTTGTTTCTGAAAGTTCAAATGTGATATAATCATTCTATGCCTCATCTTCTTCCATTGAATGACATGAAGACTTTAATTTATAAACTCAGCTGTACAAAACCATCTATGGTGATATCACATTTACATCTTAGACTCATAGCACTAGACTCAATAATTAACATGTCTCACAGTTATATTTTACTTCACTCATATATTCAAGTTCAAGGTATATGAGGTGAGTAAACTTGGTACAAATGATCATAAAATGTTCTCATATAAGATTGGTATGTGGTACCTGGAATATGAGGTTTTGCTCTCATATCTCGGTTTATGTTTCTTCTCAAACTCCTCATTTTGAGTCCCCAAGTATGTTTTTTCCTTTTTTCGCACTTGGATTCTTCATTTAAGCTTCCAAAGTGTTGTACCTATGGCCTCCAACAATGATATATGTGTTAGATACAATAATATGACCGCTATGAAAGGTTCTATATGGTTTCATGTCATTGTAAATGTCATATTCGTGTTCTTGGTCATTTCAAAATTCAGCTCGATATCTTGCTGAACATAACTGAGCTAGTCATCAGCTAGGTAGGGTCGTTCATCTAAGCTGGCAACATATAGCAAGCTACAAAGCTGTTCAACTAGGTTACCTAGCTGTTTCATTTCAGTTGTCACGTTCTCTTGAATATAACTCTTGATCCATTGATTTCTTGATAAAGTGATTAACATGAAAATTGTAGCCCTTTGCCTTAGATTTCTATAGAATCAAGAAGTCACTCGATTTAGACATCATATAAGAGTGTGCTTCTTGAAATACGAGATTGTGCGTCTATTAAAACATTTCGTATTTCAGCAGCAAGACATGCGACTTGCAGACACTTTTTCACCATAGAGTCCAAATTCATATTCTTTGGCCTGAAGATGATCTGTACATATTCTTCTTATCTAAATCACTCTATTTCGATAGCCGAGGTGAGAGTATGCCCAAAATACCAGAAACTGGTCCAACCTTGCTGGGACCCAACTGGTTGCTGATTAGCATCAGCTTTAGTCTGAAACACAAATTTTAGAAAAGTGGGTTGGATATCCAACCGCTTTGAAAGCACGTCAATTTGGATATTCGTGCGATGATATATGATCGAAATATTCAGATGCGCTCAGATTCAGCGAAGTTGGAATCTTGTTTCAACAACGTGGCTATCTTTGCAAATCATCAAGTTCTAAGATATCATGTACGAAATACTCACTTGATGAAATATGTTAGCAACATAATAACAAGTTTGTAACATCAAAACTAATATTATTCGGTTCTTAAAACCAACAAATATTATTGCGGCTCAAATAAAGAATGAGATCTTTTAGATTGCAATGGATGGGTTAAAATATAGTTTAACTCGTGCTTTTTCATCCATAAACAGAAGAACATTTGTTTCACCGAAAGGGTGCATTTATTATCGCATCAAGAATTCCATATTTATAATTTTTTCCAAAAAATTATAATTAACATGCCTTCAACATTATAATTTATGGAAAAAATTATAAATTAACATGCCTTCAACATTATAATTTATTGCTGCAATTTTGTTAATGACACCATTTTAAACGACAATCAATTCAAGAAAAGGGCCCGTACTCATGCTCAGAGATTCAATGCCTGTAAATCAGAACATGGAGTCAAGGGTGACGGGGGGGGGGGGGGGGGGGGGGGGGGTGGGTTGGGGTGTGGAGTATGGTACTGTTGAATTCAACGTGTGTAACAGAAAATCACATGAACTCCTACAATAAAAGAGTGCAAGACCTCAAATCCATTTTCAAGTAAAATTCTGCCAATATGTTTTTAATTTTTTTTTAGTTTTGATTCCATACAGCTATATTCAAATATTTTATAGTATTTTAACATGTCTCCACACTCCTAAGCCAGATAAGTGAAATGGATGTGTATCTTTGGGCTTTGTAATGACAAAGAAATAAATATGGCTTGACAAGAATTGAACTCTATGTTCTTAAAACGATATTGACTCGCAACTATGCTCATAATTTCAATGACAATTCATTTCTCAAGATATAACGACTATGATTTGTATTAGAAGCACTTCAAATCACAAATCCTTAAAATTATAAATATTTAAAAGCACTCAAACTTGAAATAAGATGATGTAATGAAAAATGCAAAGATTTTTCCTCTTGATCTTTGTGTTTTGACCCGTAAAAATGTGTATTATAACTCAAAAGGGGTTGCTTTATTTATAATAAACCATAGGCATCACTTGAAAATATTACTTCATGAAAAATCACAAAATACGCCAAAGTGTGCAACCCTTCACTAAAAACTTAATACGCCTTCTTTTCTGCCTGGGAAACTCCCAGGCAGAACCCACCCTGGCGCTGGGGGCACTACATATTAGCACCCAACGCTCCTACACCTGCCCCGGATTTGTTGGGTGGTGTTTTGGTATCCATTTTTCTTTGTTCGGTTTTTTTCTTCCTTAATTTCAATTCATTAAGCCTATTTTTCTAACATGAAAGTTTTACTAAAAATTAATAAACATATATACACGTGAATTGATAGCTCAATAGCAGTTTTAACTTATTTTAAAAACCCTCAAATTTATTGGCTATGACAAAATTAATAATTCTATTTCATGACAAATACCATGGATCTTTTCAAGGTCACTTGTAAACGCAAGCAAAGGAAAAAACTTTTAGTGTAGTCTTCTTCATGAGAATGACCTTTTCCCAACTCTCCATCGTTTTCATTATATTATTCTTACATCCATCTCTTTGTCCTCTTCCCCTCCTTGGATTTTGAGCTTGATTCTTTCCCTTTCTTCATTTCTCTTTTCTCGATAGTGTTTTCCAAAAAAATTTCTTTTATCATTGTCATACTTTTGATTGATTGGTTGATTACTATTGAGAAGACTCGGAGTCGATAAAAATTTACCAAGAAATAGGAACAGAAAATGACTTTGCAAGGAAGGAACTTTCTATTTAAGCAACTAGGAAAATTTTAGGTAAATGTGTAATTGGAATCAAGTAGAGATAATATAAATGAGCTTATATAGTCATATACATATATAATAGATGGTCAATTACAAGAACCATTTCATTGAACAACCATTTCATTGAACATTGTTATTTACAATAACAGTCTCAAACTTTTAGACATATAGTCCTACCAAAATTGATTTTTTTAACAAAAATGTTCTCAATACCATTTTTTCGTTCAAAAACAAATGAAACGGACATGCATCATACACATGGCGATATGTATAGGCATATGGAGTTATGCTCTTGAATGGAGATGCGGTTTTTTGTAAAAGAGAAAATTGGTTTTGAGACTATTTTGTTAAAAAACTGTGGTACTGTATTTGTTCAAAAAAATCCAGCGGGGTCATTATTGTTAAAAAAAAATTATGTGGGACTATGTAAATATTTAGTTCAGCGGTTCGAGTCCGCTTATCTCCAACTCATGAACTTCAAACTTTACGACTATTATTGCAAATAATTCTTAGTGTTTTGTGCCCAATCGATTAGTTCGTGGATATTTTGAATTGTATTGAAGCATGAATATTTAAAAAAATAGTGGAGTTCAAGGAAAATTTAGAAATATATTCATTTTATTTTGAGTTAAGAGTTAGAGGGAAACTATGATATAGTAAAAATACATATACTTCTGATTTAATATATTTTTTTTTTGGTGGGCTAACTAAAAAAAAATATGGTAGTAAAATGAAAGCAAGAAACGATTCCCAACCTTTATTCCCTCCAAGAAACTCATTTCCTCTTACCCCTCCTCAGGTAGTGATCCACATTTCGACAACTTTGTACACCAACCCTAAAGAAGATATCAAAACAAGAACTTCAATTAATCATGAAAAACTTATAAAATATGATAACTTGATCATCCCATTCCCATCTTGATCTCATTCAAATGGGATTTCACCGATGAGTCTTTAAACCAATTTATACTTGATTAACACTCCTTTAAAGAACCAGAAATCTCGAGTTTTTAGTTGAAATGTTGTTGGTCTAGCCATGGCCAAAACCCTGTCTGATCGTCCATCCCACAAAACATATTGCACAGGCTTTCTTCCTTGACAGCTTGGTCCATTTTCAGGACCTGAATTTCGGGTCTCAAAGAGTTTTGGAAGAACTGTGCAATTCCATTATTTTGCCTAAGTAAAGATGGGAAGAAGGGCTTGCTTATGGTGGGATTTGTGGATAATGGGCCGTCAATTGCTGGATTTCTTGAAATATCGAGCTTGATTTGTGAGCTGTTTTCACTTCTGTTGCTGCAGGAACCTTCAGTTTCTTTATTAAGATTGATGGATTCTGTTGGCTCCCTTGTCTTCAGTGCCAATATCTGCAAATCTTGAAACTGTTCAATTGTGATTCTAATCGAAATATGTGTGTGAATGATAACAAAACTATTATTATCTGAACTCAACTTGAACATGCTCAAAGTTAAACGAAATAAACTCTGAACTTAGGAAGAAAATTTTTCAGTATCGTGGCTTGATCTTGAATTCTTGACTCATGCTGATGCTTAGTTCTAATAAATAAATAAATATATATAAACAAAAAAATGAAGAAGATTAAATTTGACACATAAATTACCTCAGCATGAAGTTTCTGATTATGTGCTTGAAGTGATTCATTCTCTTTTTTGATAGCCTCAAATTGTCTCTTAAGAATTTCGTAATCTTTCTCCAATTGCTTAGTCTTCCATCTAGCTCTCCTATTCTGAAACCAAATGGCAATCTGTCTGGGCTGAAGCCCGAGGGCTCTGGCCAGCTGCAACTTCCTTTCGGGCTCCAGCTTGTTCCCTTGTTCAAAGTTTTTCTCCAGAGTCTTCACTTGCTCCATGTTCAGCCTCCTCTTTTTCTCCCCAAGTTGCGATCCATCGTCAGATAATTCATCCTCTCTCATGTTCATCTCATCACAGCCGTCGACTCCAGTCGAGAATGACATCGATGATCTCTTCCCTAGCAGGGAAGCCACACCTATAAAGAAAAGTAATTATTCTTATATATTGTTCAGAAATTTTTTTTTCATCTCAAATATCAGATTGCGAGCGGTAAAATAAATTCTAATTTCATGATTCCTCTGAAATTTAAATTTATAGATATCTGTGACCGATCGCAAGAATCTTGCCTTCAGGAATCACAATTTTTTTTTCTTCAAGACTAAATAAGGTACTGATCAAGAAAAGAAAACATTATAAATACGACAGTATATATACAGAACGGGAAAAAAAGTACCGTGAAATTCGTGGGGACTACAAGAAGGAATAAATAATGGTGCAAGAGAAGTTGATTGATGATTGTGATGATCATGATCTTGATGATGGGTTTGTAGCATAAAATTGGGGTGGAAGAACGCCATTTCAGTACATTTTATGAGCTATAAAATTGGTGCCACCTGCAGTTTGAGTAACTGGGATACTGATCCACCAGTCCTCATTAACATTTCTCGATAAATGGGATGAAAACCGAGACCAAAATTATTAATATGAAAGGGAGGGGGTGGGGCTGTGGAGGGAGGGGGGTGGATGTCTATTTCATATAGTTTAAGCTATGTTTATGCTGCTGCAATGGGGTAAAACATATTTTCATGTATTCTAAGCCATTGGCTGTGGAATATATATGAGTCGTCCCACATGATTTAATATGAGATTTGTGCAATTATTTAATAATCCAACGATTTTGATCTACAGTTTGTGTATAATTTATGTAATTAATTGATAATCCAACGATTTTGCGATACGGGTAACCGATATAATATAGTTTTAATCAGAGTTTAGTTACAAGGAGGTAATTAATATTCATTTTATGGTAAATTTCAAAAAATGTCCCATAGAACAAGGTCTTTGCAATACTAGTCTCAAACTTTTAGTACTAATCAAATATAGTCTCATGAAAATTGTGTTTAATCAAAAATAGTAACAAACTTTTGTTTTTATCAATACTAGACTCAAACTTCTGTTTTTAATCAAAAGTGATCTCAAAATAGCTTATTTAATAATGGGACTAACGTTTGTTAAAGATTATTTTCTATGAGACTAAATTTGTTAACAACACTTACGTGGAACTACTTTTGATTAAAAATAATTTATGTCTGACTATATTTGATTAGTCATAACAGTTGGAGATTAATATTTGAAAAATGTATATTCTATGAAACTATTTTGAAAATATAAACATGATCGGAATCACGAACTTTTTTCTTTAGTAATTTGTGTTGTGTATAGAGAGGGATGGCTTTTTAAAATTGCTGGAAATGGGATTTCTATGTTATAGATTTTACATTTTTTTCCCGTAGGTAAAATTCATTAAAGGAGTATTGGAGGTGCCCAACTCAAAGAAAGCAAAGAAGCCTCCCTTTAAAAAAAACCAAAAACAACAGTATAGACCAAAATGTCGCTCATTATCTTAGCTAATTATCTTAAACAAATAGACAGCTCACGAAACCAATCTAAAGCCGAAACTGAAATGGTAGTAAAATCAAAAGTTTTTTTATGATTTGAAAAAATAAGAACCAAGAAAGCTGAAAGTTTTTAAATTCTTCGATGGAAAAGTGTGGTGTATATTTTTCTTCATGGACAGTTGTCATTGAATTTAGAGGCACAATTTTGTGAAGTTTGATTCCTTTGCTAAAGGAGAGAAAATGGGCTCATGTAGTAAGAATTTAATAAGAGGAGTTGGTGACCTAAAGGAAGAAAAAAAAGTATTTTTTTTCTTGAAAGCCATAGTTTAGGTACTTTGATTGTGGGGTTTTCATTTTCTTAAATGTTTTATTGAATATACATAATGGGGGAAGTTTCAGGGTGCTAGATGGACATAAATGGAAGACCTTGATATATTTTCCTTTAGATCTAGTTCTATGCGTTTAAATTTGGAAAATGAGATATAACCCAAATAATTCTGTATTTATTAAAAATATCTATCTACCTGAAATTTTTAACTTCATATAGGCCCCTCTAGTTTTCATAATTATTGTTTTAGTCATTCCAGTTTGAACAATAACATCTACCTTCTCTATAATGTATTTTTATGTCAAATCACATGGGAGGAAGTTGTTATTTTTCTTACATATTTTTACAAACTAGAGGGTGTTATCGTAATACAGCTATTCTACAAGATAGACAGATGCAATTATTCAAACTAGATGAGAGAATTTGTAAAATAGCTATTCTACAATGGAGTCATATGTAATTATCCCATAGAATTATATGTACAATTTATGAATTTAAATTAATGTGAGAAGGTGACTGTTCCTGTTTGCCTTGGAAAAAATATGAAAAAAGTAAAATTAAAATTGGTCTTGCAAAATTGATTAAAATTTATTAAGTACAAATAGTTGGGTTCACAGGAACCTAATTAATCCAAGTTTTGATGTAAGAAAATCTGATATTATGTTACTAACATATTTCATCAAGTGTCAAGCTTATAGAAAATGATTTACAATTCGATAATGTGCAAAGGAAGCCACACTACTAGGAACTAGATTTCGACCTTGCTGAAATCCGAGCATCGCTAATTCTTCAAATGATATCTCATCGTTCGGACATCCAAACGATGTGCTCAAAATGGTAGGTCGCGGATGAATTCTCATTGAATCAACACCAGCAAAGTTGAACCAGTTCTAGCATTATTAGTCATATCTCTCATCTAGGTTATCAAGATGGAATGATTCAGCATGTGTTGGAAAGCGAAGAAGAAGATCTACAAGTTGTCTTCAGAAGTCAAAGACTAAATCAGATCATAGTCCGGAGAATATGATCAACGATGTCAAACCAATTAAGCTAAATCATTGCACTGAAAAGAAGGCTCAGCGGTGTGAAGTCATCTCGGTCAAGTTGACTCTACTGAAGTAAACGATCAGCCGAGTAACTGAGAGTGGATAGAGTCTCCAATATGACCATTGCAATGTCGTAAATGTCAAGGAACATTTTCCAACGGCATATTCGTATATCTAACATTCAAATAAGAGGCTATATATACAACACTTAGAATATTCATATATTCGTAAATGTCAATGATAGAGTCTCCAATAATTGAAACAAGCGACAATCCTAAAATTCAGTCTACGAGCACTGGCTAGCTTTTTCTTGAACGAGTCTAGAACACACTCAAATAGGCATCCGACGCGCATATAAATCGATCGAATACTTTTAACTCTTTCTTATTTTAATGGGGTCAAGAATTGCAAGAATGGCTCCAAGAGAAGAGGTAGGGTTTGCTACCTAACCATCCAATATACATCATCATGCACCAAGATGAACCCACCCCACTTTTACTTTCCATCTCATTATCCTCTTATATGTATCTAACCCCTATGTGAGTTTGTCAATACACAGAATAAAAAATTAAAAAGAAAATAAAAGTATTGCATGGCCACATATATTTCAGTTAGGTTAGGTTGATGCTACCCTCAAGGGCATCAATCATAGGATGTGAATATTCAAATCCATATTGGACCAGATGGAAATATTCACATCCAATGATGTTATGTATCTTTAAAAGTACAACCCTTAATAATAGGAACAACCTAAGCGATCACTCTCTTTTTTCATAACATTGCCTAGCTGTTCTTGAGTTTGTCCTTGTCCCCCTCCAACTGTGCATTTCTATTCCATCGCCCTCGAAATGTCTTTTCTCTTACTATTCCACCGTATATCTTTCCATTTTCTATGACATGAAATGGACTCTAAGTCGATGTAACGGTCAGCAAATAGAAACAGTGCACTTCTTATCGCTTAAAAATATCCAAATATGTATCAGGTAAATTTAAAAAATTATCTCATAAAATATGTAATGTTATTACTAATACCAAATTTTTAGTACTAATCAAATATAATTCCACAGAAATTATTTTTAAACAAAATAGTCTCACATAAATGTTTTAACAAATTTAATCCCACGTAAATTAATTTTTAACAAAAGTGACCTCATAATTGAAAAGGGGTTTTAAGACTACTTTTGATTAAAACAAAAGTTTAAGACTCATAGCGACAAAAAGTTTTGGACTGATTATTTTTAGACTACTTTTGATTAAAACAAAAGTCTATGACTCAATATATATATATACTAGTTAATTTGGCACCACGCAATGCGTGGTGCCAGTGAGCTTATAATCTGGTATATATGTCCAATAAAGCGTCGACACAAGTTCAACAGACAGTTCTAGAGAATAAAAAGATAGTTCATAAGCATTGAACATACAAAATCGTACGTGTATAAAATCAAATAGGTTGGAGTAAACAAAAGTCTTCCCCAACAACACACCATAGCAAGAGTTGTCATATGATATCCTTGTAGGGCCCAATAGACTCTCTAAACAAAAGTCATCTACGAAACAGTAGTAGATGACATCAGATATCACAATAAAAGTAAATCTCAATGAACTCCAAAAAAACAATCAAAAGTTGTTCGCAAGAGTTTTCAAAATGACGGTGGTTCATTTCATAGTGCAGATATGTGTTCGGTTTCTCATAGCAGTAGCGAGCATCTCATAAGAGGAATTATAGTTTATATTCATTGTTGTAGTTGCATTGTTATTTTAGGATATTGCTCTTATATTACTTGCTATGGCCTCATGATTAATTAATCATCTTACTTTTATAATTATTTATATACTTTCTGACAAAATGAATGTAAATGTGACATCCCAAATTATTATCAAACAAGTAATATATAATTATCATAATTTAATATTTTCTAATTTTGTTGATATAATCTCCTTGTACAATAAGGGAAATTTTGATGCCAAACATCATAACAAAGGTAACCGAGAACAATCACATATTAGCAACGGGTCGTAGGTAAGCAAAACTCAAAATGTATACAAACAAGCAAAACTGACGACCTGTAATCTACCAAAAATTCATTATGTCGAATATTTTATAAAAAATTATTATTAAAGTTTGCCACAATGAAAACTTATTTTTAACTCTTTTTTTTTAAAATAAGTTCACATAAAAAAGTATTATTAAAGTTTGCCACGACAAAAATCTATTTTAAACTATCTAATTTTTTTTAAATTCATACTTGACAAAATCAACAAGGCTTTTTCTAAATAAAAAAAAAAGAAAACATTTTAATTTTAAAAATTGAGATAAGAGGGATGCACTATTGGGTTAAGGGTTTTGATATAATATCCTTATACATTAAGGGAATATTTGAACAAAGGTAATACCATATATCAACAATAGATTGTAGGTAAGCAAAAAATCAAAATGTACATAAACAAGCAAAATCGACGACCTGCAATCTATCAGAAATTTATCATGCCGAATATTTTATAAAAAATACAAAAATAAATGAAAAACTAATAGAAAAAGGAAATAAAATAATTTTTAAAAATAAAAAAGCGACGGCCGAATATCACAGGAACAATAACCTGTTGAACAAATAATAAATAACAAAAAAAAGGGAAAAAAGGGAAGGGCAATAACCTATTGAACAAAATTATAAATAACAAAAAAAGAAAATAACAAAAAAAAAGAAAAAAAAGGGCAAAAAGGGAAGATGTTACTGTTCATTGGAACAGTAACCTCTTCCCCACTTATATATATGGTATGGTATAATATATGATCGTCCCATACAATATTATTTAGCCTAATCATAACAAAAATTCTTGAATTTACCCAGCCAGCAGTTACTACATAGATTTTTTTTTCCTTTCTACGTAGATGTTTTATAAAACACGTAACGTGAAGTCCAGAACTTTCCCGACCATTTCAAGCATTTGAAGGGTTTAGAATAAGATTAACTGGGATATTATCGCACAATTCTGAGATATAAATAACCCTCGTATAACACAGTCAAGCAATGAGAGTAAATGAGGATTGGCATTGGTTATATTCACACACACACGCACACATATATATACACACACACTAATTTCCAATTAAGACAACTAGATCATAGAAAAAC
The DNA here is from genome assembly GCA_907163345.1 of Haberlea rhodopensis. Classification (NCBI taxonomy): domain Eukaryota; kingdom Viridiplantae; phylum Streptophyta; class Magnoliopsida; order Lamiales; family Gesneriaceae; genus Haberlea; species Haberlea rhodopensis. The sequence continues at coordinate 2,095,119 of CAJQUN010000024.1, read as the reverse complement.
TTGATTTTCAAGCATTCTATATTCTCAATTATGTTGAATCGCTCTGGAGACACATTAGCTACAACTATAAGTAGTTTTTGGGTATCTTCTGTTTGAAAAATAAAAGAAGTGTTTTTAATAATTTTTTTGATCAGGCAAAAATTTCATATTAAAGTGAATACAAAGGGTACGCATGTAAAACAAACTGCCTAAAGAAAGAAAAAGTGTCACTAATACGAATTATTATTGGCTATCATATGTGGCACTACTTCAAATGTTGTATCAGCAGTTTATATTTATCAATGTCTCATATTTTATGTGAGACAATAATGCTTTGATAAATTTGGATCATTGATACACCCATGAGATAGTGCCACATAGGTTACACCTGAAATATAATTTTTAAAGGATCAATGTACCACTCTGAAATTGGGAAAAAAATAGCTCTAATCTAAAGTTCTAATCCAATTCTATGGCTGAACTTTTGTTTCAATCAAAAGTTCTCTGAAAGCTCCCTATTCTGTTATGAGACCATTTTTTGTTAAAAAATATTTTTTATGTGACTAAATTTGGTAAAAACATTTATGTGGTGTTATTTTTTATTAAAAACAACTTATGTGGACTATATTTTATTATTTTTAAAAGTTTGAGACTAGTATTGGAAAAGTATATATGCTATGGGACCATTTTAAAATTTATCCTAAAATAAATTATTTTTGAAATTTTGAGATTTAATATTCTTGGAAAGTTTGTTCAATGTCATCTAAGCAGTACAGTCGCCCAAGAACTAAGGTCACAAGAAGAAAATCTTTCAAACAATCGGTAACATCATTTCTGATATTCAACTATTAATGAGGAATTTTACAAAAGACGATATTCACTTGGTTAGAAGAAATGATAATGAAGCATCGTACTATCTAGCTAAAAATGCTATAATTTGTACTGAGGGTTCAACAAATTACCCAGATTACATTCACAACATTGAAATTTATGAACATTTGTGTTGATTAATGTAATTATTAGTGTTTCTCGAAAAAAAAAAATCTTCATTTGATCTTTTCAAAATTCTAAATCCACTAATCCAAACGCGTCCTTGTATGGATTTTGGAGTGGAGAAATTATATTTTTGTACTTTTCACATGAATTTGAACACGACATCTTTGAGCGCCACATTATGCAATGTTTTGAGGAAGCATAAGCCTACGTAGAATAGGACCTAGGAATGAAACATATGAGAATTATATATTTATTATAATATTATGATCATAAATAATCAATTAAAATTGAATGAAAGGAAAATAACCTAAATATAACAATTATTTATAACTGTTAAATATCAAATAATTTAGTTAATTAAAAAATTCTTCATAAACATACATTTGCGAAATGAGAAGTTAATTGAGTGGGAAAATTAGAAGTTATTTGGGTGGGAAAAGGTGAGAAGTTAATAGATAATAAATAGGAAATTAGTAGGTAATTGTCAGGGTTATAAAGGTAAATTTCAGTTGGTAAAGCCAAGTCTTATCAAATGTGGCTTTTCTAAGGGCTTCACACATTATAATATAATAATAATAATAATAATAATAATAATAATAATAACTAGCGATCGACGCACACGCTTTGCATATGTAATGAAATTTTAAATGTATATACTAAATTTTTATATTTGAAATATCTGATTTAAATATGATATTTTATGGGGATGAGAAAAAACTGCCTCACATATTTTCGGAAGGAAAAAAACTGGTGAAAAATTGGGAACCAAGGTGGAAGTTAATAGATGGTCTTCCGATAATATCCATTTATCTCATTGTCTCATGGCTATTACTAAAGCAAATAGAGTGTGTTTTTGAAATTTCACAATGGTCATACCAAAGTGGTTACTCTAAGTTGCTCAGATATTATATATACTAGCAGACGACGCACACGCGTTGCGTGTGTAACGTAATATATAATGCATACGTATTGATACGTGTAATAAAATAAATGAGATATATACGTTGATTAATATTACAATTCAAAATATACATCAAAGAACCACAACAAACCATTGAATGGGTAGTTTGGTAACTTCAAATTTGTCATACCAAGGTAGTTAGTATAGGGGGCTTAGGCATTATAATATAGTAAGATATATATATATATATATCTATATATATATATATCTATTTATTTATTTATTTATTTATTAGGGATAATTACATCTACACACACTCGACATTGTCCTATTTACAGAAAGCTCCCATCGACTTTGAAAAATTACATAGACCTCCCTTTCCGTTATTAAAGTTAACGGCCATTACAAAAACCTCCCCTAATTTTTATTGGAAATCCCAAATTTCCCCTGGTCAACTTTGACCACTATTTTGACCTAAATTTTTAGAGGGGGTGTCTTTATAATTATGATATTTTATAGGGGTGTGATCGTAATAAAATTATTATTTTATTTTTGGAATTATTTATTTCAAATATAATATTACTTACTCAAATCTTTTTTTATTTTCCTAATAATTTTAATATTTATCATTTTTATTCAATCATGTAAAATATCAATATATACCATAAAAATCAATATATATATATATCATTAAAAAAATTTTGTTAGAAATAACGACATTGTATAATATTTTGAATTAAATCGAATTGAAAGTCAAATTAAAAAATAATATGTTCGATTGTCATTTTCGAAGTTGACGTCAATAAATATTGGTCAGCCAAAAAATACAGAACTTGATAATATATAATCATCGTACTTTCAATAAATGATTTAAAATATAAATAATATATGATTAATAATTTGAGGAACGGGATAAAAATCTAAATTTTGAAAACAAACTACCCATATACGAGTTCAACTATGGGTGAGCTTCAGAACCGAATTTTAAATTGAAACGACCAAATTTGTTTTTCGGCCAACCGAAGTGGCTGATTTTTATATTAAATCAAATAAACCGTTTCGATAAAACATCGAGTGTCATTAAAGATTATGGCCTAAGACATATCATTTAAAGTCAATGTCTAAACATATAATTGTCATTAATGATCATGGTCTAAAACAAGATCATTTTATCATTATAATTACCAAAAAAAAAATACTATGATAATAATACAAATAGATAATATTGAATGTATTTTTATATATAAGTAGTTTTAAAATATTATCATTAATATGAAAGCTAGTTTATAGTTTAAAAATATTTAATAAATAATTCTTTGAAATAATAAAAAAGAAACAAAATAATAAATATAAAAAAATAAAAGAAATAAATAAAAATAATATGACACAATATGGGGTGTAACTATTTTTTTATAATATACTATAGGGCATGTATATGTAATATTAGGATAATTTTATATTACATATAGTATAATGGGTGTATCTGTAATGTTTTGATAATTTTATATTAAATATACAAGAGGACAACAACGTCATTTCGCGCATTCTGTTAATTATTTTTGACGGTGTTATATCTGGAGGAGAGGTCTCTATAATTTTTCAAAGTCGATGGGAGCTTTCAGTAAATAGACCAAAATCGAGGTGGTGTAAATGTAATTATCCATATATATTATACTAGTCCTTCTTTGTACGGGCCGCGTGCATATACAGTATTTTTTTTTTTTTTGTAAACTGATGTGGTATTGTAAATTCATTTTTAGTTTGGGCTTTTGGGATGTAATAATTTTTTAAAATTGATTTTGTAGTTTAATACCATCCTATGTATTTTTTGATGGTATTTTGTTATCTAAATTTAGTAAGGGTATTGCGGTCATTTAACACATTGACATCTTGTTAGAATGAGTGTGAAATTCTTGAATTTGAAATTTTAAAAAGCGGAACACAAATATGAAAAAGAAGGGAGTTTGAAGACCAAGTTTGGGGTTTTGAGAAAAGTTTCACTATATATATATATATATATATATATATATATATATATATACTATCTCAACTCAGGCCCACTAGGCCAATGTAAATCATGAACACAACCTAGCACTCAGTCAAAGTAGGGGATCCAACCAAGATTAATGCCTTGAAATGATTGTGGACATGCATTAGTACTAGGCAACAATTACTGTAATACAGACGCATATCATGGGCAAATCAAGTTAATATCACACGACAATTACTGAGGATCATGAACGGGTCGTGGGCAGATTCGGGCTCGAGATTCACGGGTCATTATATTGGAAAATACAACTATAAATAAGAGCATCCAGACAATAGAAGAGAGAGATTCAAATTGTTCCCAAAAAATTATTTTACACATGTATACTAGGATCTTCATATAATTATAAAATATATCATGAAGGATTCACTCATCCTTTTTTATTCTTGTTTAACTTATTTTCCGAGCATTAAATTGATCGTCATAGTGGTCATGCTGAGGACCCCCTCGGTGCCCTTATAACATTTGTGTTCTTAGGCCATCTCACCTCGGGCTATGCAGCTCGGGATACACGGCTGATAGATTATTATAGTGATCCAGAAGCACAGGACACATCAATAAATATATATATATACACACACTAAAAGTTGTGAAAAGTGAGATCCACCAACCCTTGAATTGGGTGATAATGGTTAAATGGAACCCATTATTTTTTCTAATTTTAAAGAGGGCAGAGACTATGACTGGATTTCTTTAGTTGGAAGCTGAAAGACTCCCCTTTGGAATGGGACTGATCCATGTTCTCATCTCCTCAATTTTCAATTATTGGATTCTATAACTATTACACATTGCATTCATGTTGATATATAATTTAACCAGTTTCAAATTGATAAATGGTCCTTTACTTTTACATGAATAGTATAGTTTCAATGCAAAAAAAATTATTTACAAATTTAAGTATACAAAGTTATTTAAAACTTCATATGTCTTTCATAGTCACCATTGTTTATATTGTTGGATTTTGAAAACCCGAATAATCTTGGTTTTGATATTAACAAAACTTGTTATTGTGTTGCTAATATATTTGTTGAGCCTTAAACGCATGGTTGCTTTTAATGCGTTAAATTATCCCCGGTCAATCTTTGAGTTTTGATGATCAACAAAACTTGTGTTTGTTATACTAATGCATCTACTTAGTGTGCAGATTAAGTGATGAAAAGTGGTTTGGAATGAAGAAAATCGAGTGTGCATATTCTGGCCTGGATCGCCCCAGGCGATGGTGATCATCGCCCCAGGCGATGGGTGCCAGGCGAGGCATCGCCACGCACATCGACAGAGGCGATGGCTAGGCGAGCATGCGAGGAAGATCGCTCCAGGCGATGATGACCATCGCCTGAGGCGATGGCAACCATTTGACACTTCGCCCCGCACATCGACTGACGCGATGCCAAGGATTGCGCGCAGGGGGAGATCGCCTGGCGCGATGGCATGATCGCCCGAGGCGATGCGTTGAACGCCTGAGGCAATCTGGACTTCGCCCGAGGCGATGCAAGATTTTAGGCTTCTGGGGCTACGACATTGGATTTTAATTTGGATCGCCTGAGGCGATCGGGACATCGCCTGAGGCGATGCATGATTTATGCTGACCGTTGGGGCGCGGCGATGGCTGAGGCGATCGAGGAGTGATTTCAGCTTTTTGTGCAGGAACGGCTAGTAGGAGCCTAGGGGGCCTCCTACACTATAAATATTGATGCTTTGGAGCATTTTGAAGCTAAGGAACAAGCCTACAAACTTCTACAAAGTCTTGATAATTATTATTTCAAATTGTATTGCAATCACCATACATTGTTGTTGTATTGGAGTTTGTAATTCTCTTCTTTGTTAGAGTCTTGTTTTCTTCGTGTGAGTGCACCGTGAAGGTGTTTTTGATTTGATCTATTGTAAAGGTCCTCCAACACCAAAGCAAGTTGGAAAATTGTAAAGTCGCCAACAAGTGAAGTTGGTGCATGTGGCTATCCTTGGAGCCCTTAAGGCCAAGAAGACTCGTGAAGCGTGTTGGTAGCTCGGGAAGAGCTTTGTGTACTCGGGAATAGTATTGTGCTCAGGAAGAGCTTGTGTACTCGGGAAGAGTATTGTGCTCGGGAAGAGATTGTGTACTCGGGAAGAGTAGTGTGCTCGGGAAGAGCTTTGTAATCTCGGGAAGAGTTGTTGTGTGGCTAACTTGGAGCCCTCAAGGCCAAGATCAATGGTTCTAGTGGAACCTCGGTTGGAGGTTATCTAATCGGGAAGAGGAGACGTAGGCGATTCATCGCCGAACTTCTATAACAAATCCTTGTCTCTTTTATTGCTTTAATTCCTTTACGCATTTATTTATTTTGTTCTTTTTATTTATCGATTGACTTAAGGCTTCCGCAAGCGCAAAACTCTTTTATTTTTTCAAACTCATTTTAAAACGCTAAAGTAGCCAAGGAATCTCATTCACCCCCCCCTCTTCGATTCCAACAAGTGGTATCAGAGCCATTTGATTTTTGTTTTTAAATCAAAATCTTTTTATGGCTAATCTAGCAAATGAGTTTGCTCAAGGTCAATCGACAAATCGCCCTCCGCTTTTCACGGGTGATAACTACGGTTATTGGAAGAATATAATTTCTCTATACATCCAATCCGTAGATTATGATCTATGGAAAATCATTGTGAAAGGTCCACATACTCCTTTAAAGGATGTTGGGGGAATAAGTGTTCCCAAAGAAATGGACGACTTCACAAAAGCGGATATGATGTTAATTTCTCAAAATGCTAAAGCTATTAATATTTTGCATTGTGCTTTAGATATGAAGGAGTACAACCGGATCTCAATGTGCTCAACCGCTACGGAAATATGGGACAAATTGAAAATTTGTCATGAGGGCACTAATCAAGTGAAGGAGACCCAGATTGATCTATTGCAACTCAAGTATGAAACTTTTCAGATGGAGTCCGGAGAAGAAGTTGATTCGATGTTTAGGAGGCTCACCCAAATTATCAACGAGCTTGCTCAACTTGGAGAGAAGTACCCTCCAAAGCAAATATGGAGGAGAGTCTTAAGAGCCTTACCAAAGGAATGGGATGCAAAGAGGACGGCTATCATCGAGTCAAACAAAGGAGAAAATGCTTCCTATGATATTGATGAGCTCCATGGCACATTGGTGACCCATGAGCTTGAAGTGTCAACAAGAATAGAAATAAAGGAGGATGATAGATCCATGAGGAAGGGAATCGCCTTGGTTGGAAGGAAAGACCATTCCGATGATGAAGAAGATGATGATGATGAAGAGATGATCTTGTTCACAAAGAAGTTCAAGAAGCTCTTCAACAAACATAGCAAGTCAAAGACCTCTAGTGCAACCAAACATGAATCCAAAAATGAGGTAACTTGTTATAATTGTCAAGAAATAGGCCATTATGCTAACAAATGTCCTAGGAAGAAGAATGAGGACAAAGGGAAGAAGAAGGCGTTTATAGCCACATGGAGTGATAGCGACTCCGATGAAGAAGAAGCCAAAAATCTTTGTCTAATGGCTCTTGGAGATGAAGATGAAGAGGATGATGATGAGGTACCATCTTATGATGAATTATTAGATGCTTATAATGAACTCATTGATGCTCTTGGCAAAACCAAGATGAGTAACAAATTACTCAAACTTGAGATTGCTAAGAAAGATGAAGAAAATAATTCATTGAAAAATGAATTAAATTCTTTAAAGATATCTTTTTGCAAATATAGTGAAAGTAGTCAAAAGATGAGTGAATTGCTTGGCTTACAACGTTGTAGCTTTGACAAAGCCGGGTTAGGCTACTCAAGCAAATCAAAAACTTTTTCTAGCTTGTTAGCAAAAGCAAAGCATGATTCTCCTGCTTGCAACTATTGTTGTAAAAATGGCCACACTATAAGTGTAGGTTTGCTAGAATCCAATACCAACCTAATAAGATGTGGAAATGGATTCCAAAAGTGCCATTGAAAGTTAACCCTCAAGGACCCAAAAATCAAATGGGTACCAAAGATCCTCCTATTGTTAATTTGTCTTGTAGGGACAACAATGGAATGAAGGATGAAGGACCAAGCAACTCAAAGGAGGAGTTTGTATTATTCACCACTATGGAAGAGGCGCGAGGCGTTGGACCAATGACAAGAACGAACTCTTGTCATTAAGGGTAAAATTTACTTTATACATGTTAAAAGAGCAATTCAAAATTCATTGGCACAAATTAATTGTGATCAATAAATATTGAAGATCAATATTCATTGTAGTAAAATGGAATACCCCTTAGCATATGCACATATAAATTGTTTAATGCTTGATGTATGCTTATCTTTTGATATGCCTTGCATTCAAATTTGATTTTGCTATGTGAAAATGTGAAATTATATGTTTTGTTATCTAATAATGCTTGAGGATTATATTGTTTATTGGGCATAGGTGCATGGAATCTTGGTGGAACATATGCATACTTTGCAATGTTTAAGATTCATTATTGTTTGCCTTAAACGCATGTTTGTATTCCTCTATATGATTTAATCTTATGCTTGATGAGGAACATATGTGTAAAATTGTTAAAATATGGCTATGTGTCAACATATTTGAGCTATGTTTATTTAAATTTTATGCTTTTTGATTATCACAAAAAGGGGGAGAATTTTGTGATAAACTTGAACCTTAATACATGCATAGTTTAAGGGGGAGAGCTTGTGTATGCATGGTTTGAGGGGGAGAGTTATTTGTTTAATGCTTTACTTGTTTAACTTGTAGTGTATGCAATTGTTAAGGGGGATTCATTTGTACTCACATTTCATGCATATTACTCTTCAAGTTTATCAAGTTTTGTGATCATCAAAAAGGGGGAGATTGTTGAGCCTTAAACGCATGGTTGCGTTTAATGCGTTAAATTATCCCCGGTCAATCTTTGAGTTTTGATGATCAACAAAACTTGTGTTTGTTATACTAATGCATCTATTTAGTGTGCAGATTAAGTGATGAAAAGTGGGTTGGAATGAAGAAAACCGAGTGTGCATATTCTGGCCTGGATCGCCCCAGGCGAAGGATGTCAGGCGAGGCATCGCCACGCACATCGACAGAGGCGATGGCTAGGCGAGCATGCGAGGAAGATCGCTCCAGGCGATGATGACCATCGCCTGAGGCGATGGCAACCATTTGACACTTCGCCCCGCACATCGACTGACGCGATGCCAAGGACTGCGTGCAGGGGGAGATCGCCTAGCGCGATGACATGATCGCCCGAGGCGATGCGTTGAACGCCTGAGGCGATCTGGACTTCGCCCGAGGCGATGCAAGATTTTAGGCTGCTGAGGCTACGACATTGGATTTTAATTTGGATCGCCTGAGGCGATCGGGACATCGCCTGAGGCGATGCGTGATTTATGCTGACCGTTGGGGCGCGGCGATGGAGATCGCCTGAGGCGATGGCTGAGGCGATCGAGGAGTGATTTCAGCCTTTTGTGTAGCAACGGCTAGTAGGAGCCTAGGGGGCCTCCTACACTATAAATATTGATGCTTTGGAGCATTTTGAAGCTAAGGAACAAGCCTACAAACTTCTACAAAGTCTTGATAATTATTATTTCAAATTGTATTGCAATCTCCATACATTGTTGTTGTATTGGAGTTTGTAATTCTCTTCTTTGTTAGAGTCTTGTTTTCTTCGTGTGAGTGCACCGTGAAGGTGTTTTTGATTTGATCTATTGTAAAGGTCCTCCAATACCAAAGCAAGTTGGAAAATTGTAAAGTCGCCAACAAGTGAAGTTGGTGCATGTGGCTATCCTTGGAGCCCTTAAGGCCAAGAAGACTCGTGAAGGGTGTTGGTAGCTCGGGAAGAGCTTTGTGTACTCGGGAAGAGTATTGTGCTTGGGAAGAGCTTGTGTACTCGGGAAGAGTATTGTGCTCGGGAAGAGCTTGTGTACTCGGGAAGAGTAGTGTGCTCGGGAAGAGCTTTGTAAACTCGGGAAGAGTTATTGTGTGGCTAACTTGGAGCCCTCAAGGCCAAGACCAATTGTTCTAGTGGAACCTCGGTTGGAGGTTATCTAACCGGGAAGAGGAGACGTAGGCGATTCATCGCCAAACTTCTATAACAAATCCTTGTCTCTTTTATTGCTTTAATTCCTTTACGCATTTATTTATTTTGTTCTTTTTATTTATCGATTGACTTAAGGCTTCCGCAAGCGCAAAACTCTTTTATTTTTTCAAACTCATTTTAAAACGCTAAAGTAGCCAAGGAATCTCATTCACCCCCCTCTTCGATTGCAACAAGTGGTATCAGAGCCATTTGATTTTTTTTTTAAATCAAAATCTTTTTATGGCTAATCTAGCAAATGAGTTTGCTCAAGGTCAATCGACAAATCGCCCACCGCTTTTCTCGGATGATAACTACGGTTATTGGAAGAATAGAATTTCTCTATACATCCAATCCGTAGATTATGATCTGTGGAAAATCATTGTGAAAGGTCCACATACTCCTTTAAAGGATGTTGGGGGAATAAGTGTTCCCAAAGAAATGGACGACTTCACAAAAGCGGATATGATGTTAATTTCTCAAAATGCTAAAGCTATTAATATTTTGCATTGTGCTTTAGATATGAAGGAGTAAAACCGGATCTCAATGTGCTCAACCGCTAACGAAATATGGGACAAATTGAAAATTTGTCATGAGGGCACTAATCAAGTGAAGGAGACAAGATTGATCTATTGCAACACAAGTATGAAACTTTTGAGATGGAGTCCGGAGAAGAAGTTGATTCGATGTTTAGGAGGCTCACCCAAATTATCAACGAGCTTGCTCAACTTGGAGAGAAGTACCTTCCAAAGCAAATATGGAGGAGAGCCTTAAGAGCCTTACCAAAGGAATGGGATGCAAAGAGGACGGCTATCATCGAGTCAAACAAAGGAGAAAATGCTTCCTATGATATTGATGAGCTCCATGGCACATTGGTGACCCATGAGCTTGAAGTGTCAACAAGAAGAGAAATAAAGGAGGATGATAGATCCATGAGGAAGGGAATCGCCTTGGTTGGAAGGAAAGACCATTCCGATGATGAAGAAGAAGATGATGATGAAGAGATGATCTTGTTCACAAAGAAGTTCAAGAAGCTCTTCAACAAACATAGCAAGTCAAAGACCTCTAGTGCAACCAAACATGAATCCAAAAATGAGGTAACTTGTTATAATTGTCAAGAAATAGGCCATTATGCTAACAAATGTCCTAGGAAGAAGAATGAGGACAAAGGGAAGAAGAAGGCGTTTATAGCCACATGGAGTGATAGCGACTCCGATGAAGAAGAAGCCAAAAATCTTTGTCTAATGGCTCTTGGAGATGAAGATGAAGAGGATGATGATGAGGTACCATCTTATGATGAATTATTAGATGCTTATAATGAACTCATTGATGCTCTTGGCAAAACCAAGATGAGTAACAAATTACTCAAACTTGAGATTGCTAAGAAAGATGAAGAAAATAATTCATTGAAAAATGAATTAAATTCTTTAAAGATATCTTTTTGCAAATATAGTGAAAGTAGTCAAAAGATGAGTGAATTGCTTGGCTTACAACGTTGTAGCTTTGACAAAGCCGGGTTAGGCTACTCAAGCAAATCAAAAACTTTTTCTAGCTTGTTAGCCAAAGCAAAGCATGATTCTCCTGCTTGCAACTATTGTTGTAAAAATGGCCACACTAAGAATAAGTGTAGGTTTGGTAGAATCCATACCAACCTAATAAGAGGTGGAAATGGATTCCAAAAGTGCCATTGAAAGTTAACCCTCAAGGACCCAAAAATCAAATGGGTACCAAAGATCCTCATATTGTTAATTTGTCTTGTAGGGACAACAATGGAATGAAGGATGAAGGACCAAGCAACTCAAAGGAGGAGTTTGTATTATTCACCACTATAGAACGAACTCTTGTCATTAAGGGTAAAATTTACTTTATACATGTTAAAAGAGCAATTCAAAATTCATTGGCACAAATTAATTGTGATCAATAAATATTGAAGATCAATATTCATTGTAGTAAAATGGAATACCCCTTAGCATATGCACATATAAATTGTTTAATGCTTGATGTATGCTTATCTTTTGATATGCCTTGCATTCAAATTTGATTTTGCTATGTGAAAATGTGAAATTATATGTTTTGTTATCTAATAATGCTTGAGGATTATATTGTTTATTGGGCATAGGTGCATGGAATCTTGGTGGAACATATGCATACTTTGCAATGTTTAAGATTCATTATTGTTTGCCTTAAACGCATGTTTGTATTCCTCTATATGATTTAATCTTATGCTTGATGAGGAACATATGTGTAAAATTGTTAAAATATGGCTATGTGTCAACATATTTGAGCTATGTTTATTTAAATTTTATGCTTTTTGATTATCACAAAAAGGGGGAGAATTTGGTGATAAACTTGAACCTTAATACATGCATAGTTTAAGGGGGAGAGCTTGTGTATGCATGGTTTGAGGGGGAGAGTTATTTGTTTAATGCTTTACTTGTTTAACTTGTAGTGTATGCAATTGTTAAGGGGGAGTCATTTGTACTCACATTTCATGCATATTACTCATTCAAGTTTATCAAGTTTTGTGATCATCAAAAAGGGGGAGATTGTTGAGCCTTAAACGCATGGTTGCGTTTAATGCGTTAAATTATCCCCGGTCAATCTTTGAGTTTTGATGATCAACAAAACTTGTGTTTGTTATACTAATGCATCTCTTTAGTGTGCAGATTAAGTGATGAAAAGTGGGTTGGAATGAAGAAAACCTAGTGTGCATATTCTGGCCTGGATCGCCCCAGGCGATGGGTGTCAGGCGAGGCATCGCCACGCACATCGACAGAGGCGATGGCTAGGCGAGCATGCGAGGAAGATCGCTCCAGGCGATGATGACCATCGCCTGAGGCGATGGCAACCATTTGACACTTCGCCCCGCACATCGACTGACGCGATGCCAAGGACTGCGTGCAGGGGGAGATCGCCTGGCGTGATGGCATAATCACCCGAGGCGATGCGTTGAACGCCTGAGGCGATCTGGACTTCGCCCGAGGCGATGCAAGATTTTAGGCTGCTGAGGCTACCCATTGGATTTTAATTTGGATCGCCTGAGGCGATGCGTGATTTATGCTGACCGTTGGGGCGCGGCGATGGAGATCGCCTTAGGCGATGGCTGAGGCGATCGAGGCGTGATTTCAGCCTTTTGTGTAGCAACGGCTAGTAGGAGCCTAGGGGGGCCTCCTACACTATAAATATTGATGCTTTGGAGCATTTTGAAGCTAAGGAACATGCCTACAAACTTCTACAAAGTCTTGATAATTATTATTTCAAATTGTATTGCAATCTCCATACATTGTTGTTGTATTGGAGTTTGTAATTCTCTTCTTTGTTAGAGTCATGTTTCTTCGTGTGAGTGCACCATGAAGGTGTTTTTGATTTGATCTATTGTAAAGGTCCTCCAACACCAAAGCAAGTTGAAAAATTGTAAAGTCGCCAACAAGTGAAGTTGGTGCATGTGGCTATCCTTGGAGCCCTTAAGGCCAAGAAGACTCGTGAAGAGTGTTGGTAGCTCGGGAAGAGCTTTGTGTACTTGGGAAGAGTATTGTGCTCGGGAAGAGCTTGTGTACTCGGGAAGAGTAGTGTGCTCGGGAAGAGCTTTGTAAACTCGGGAAGAGTTGTTGTGTGGCTAACTTGGAGCCCTCAAGGCCAAGAGCAATTGTTCTAGTGGAACCTCGGTTGGAGGTTATCTAACCGGGAAGAGGAGACGTAGACGATTCATCGCCGAACTTCTATAACAAATCCTTGTCTCTTTTATTGCTTTAATTCCTTTACGCATTTATTTATTTTGTTCTTTTTATTTATCGATTGACTTAAGGCTTCCGCAAGCGCAAAACTCTTTTATTTTTTCAAACTCATTTTAAAACGCTAAAGCAGCCAAGGAATCTCATTCACCCCCCCCCCCCCCCCCCCCCTCTTCGATTCCAACAATATTTCATCAAATGTGCAGTGAATAGATCATGATTAGGGGCTTGATGACTAGCAAATAAATGGGTTGAAGTTAACTAGACCAGTAGACACAAGCAAATGTCTACTGGACCAGTAGACACAACCAGTAGGTCCCAAGCACTGCTAACTAAATCGATCATATCTCATAGCTCGGTTATCGAAACGACGTGCTTCTAAAAGAGTTGGATAGCCAAATCAATTTTTACTACAAGTCGTATTTCAGGCTAGCAGACTTGATTCGAATATTTACATGATGAAAACATGTCTTCAAGAGCTTGCTGGTGTAAAGCTGAAACAACAGCGTACAAATTGGAGCATATGTGGTATATCGATCATAACTCTGAGCTAGCTTATCGTAACAAGATGATTCAGTATATTTTGAAAAACTACGACAAAGATCTATAAATCATCTTTAGAAGTAAATGACTGAATTGGATGTTAAGATGGCCAAAAAGGTTCTGCAAGTCACGTCATGTGCAGACAAAATCAGCAAACTTACAGCATGAGCATCACCTCGTATGTCGAGCATAACTCTCTCATACAAACTCAAAATTGAGTGATCCATGATTCCATGAAAAGCTAAGAGAAAGGGCTACAACTTTTATGTTGATCGTTTTGCCCAGAAATCAACTAATCAAGAGCCGTAATCAAGATACCAAAGCATCAGACCTCGAAGCTTCAACCAGCAGGGTACCAGTAGACCTTGAGTAGTAGACTCGACCAGCGGACTCGATCATCGGACTTCGAGCAGCGGACTCGAGCAGAAGACTCGACCAGCGGACTTCGAGCAATGGACTCGAGCATCAGACTCCACCAGGGGACTTTGGGCAGCGGACTTCCAAAAATAACCTAGATAACAGAATATGACTGTTGCAATGTTTGAAAGCTTACTAAAAGTGTCCCAACGGCTATATTCTTGTATCTAACATATATATAATTATTGGGGCTATATATACATGATTTGGAAGCTCAATAACAACTGATTGAAGATCAATCCAACTCTTCCAAAGCGAACTCACTTGGGATTCAATTGAGGAACTTCAAATAACAAGTCTGCTAAATGAAGAGCAACTCCTCAAACCTTTTGGCACCTCTTTCAAGCTTCTATCAGATCTGGAACTAGATCTTTTGTGCCTTTGTAGTCACTCTATTCATTGTATTTGTGAGCTAAAATAGAAGAGTGAATACAATTGTAACAGTTGGTGATTTATCACAACAGCGTGAGGTCTTTTCATGTGAGACGTAAGAACATGAGCTTTGTGATTCTGTGTGGGCTAGGAGTTTAGGATATCTGTGTGGTATTAGCCTAAGTAGATTGTATACTGAAAAGTGTAAACCAAATCTTGTAGTGTATCCTTTCATGAGATAAGTAGGGGAGACGTAGAAGAGTTTATGCTTCGAACTTCCATAACAAATTCTTGTGTTATTTACTTTAATGCATATATTTACCGTACTGTTTTTACATATTTTCTTGCATACCTTTAAAATGTCTTTCAATTTGTTACTCGGTTATAGAACGGGTTATGTCGAGTGTCTTCCGCTCGGTTTTGTAACCGAACTCGATATAATCTCTCGGTGCAATTATTTCAAGAACACGAGCTATTGAAGCTCAAGTTGATTGAACTTGGATGTGGATTGGCCACCCACAACCGAAATCGATCCTAACATTTATGATATAGAAATTACAAATACAAAATCATCTTTGATTTTAAATATATCACTAAAATATCTATATATTCTCCAATAATGAACCTCTATGAGTATTTTCGCGTGTTTTCATTATTTTCTTTTATTCTTTTAATCATTTATAATAACTTAAATGCATTTTTTTAACATATTCGAGAATAAATAATAAATTATCAAATCACAATAAGCTCAAGTGTTTAGAATAAACAACATATCGACATGATATCATAGCTTATGATTAATGCTGAGGTCCTAGGTTCAAAACTCATAACAAACAACTCCACCCAAATAAAATATCCACTTGATGAACCTCTAGAAAGAAATATGAGCAAACTGGCCAAATGTAGATGAGTATTAGGGTGTGTTCTTCTCAAGTGATTAGGTCATGATTAATTAATTGTCAATGCTCATCCTTTGTTCTTCTCGTTTTTTAAAAAGCTTGTATTATCCCTAAGCCCGTGACTAATTTGCTATTACACGATAGGAAGCATCCCACCAACAAGATGTGATGTGTAATGAAAGATTGTACAGTGACATGGATAAATAACACACTTGTACAAAATTACCCCTTTCTATAATTGGTGAAACCCTACAATTATACCATTGTGCAGTCGTCACTACTGACCCTCTATCACAAAGCTTCGAAAATGAAGGAAGGGTTGTTGAAGTAGTATCAGCCGTCGCTCAAGGTACTGAATTCAATTCCTGTAATATTTTGTATCTCGTAGACGGAGCAACATCGGTTGAAAACGTCGTCTGAATATTTTGTCTTCATGGATAACCAAGTTCCTATAATATCTCTAGATATTGAGCTAAAATGGATTAATTTTGTAGAGCTTTTGAAGTAGTAACGAAGAACGAGATAAGCCACCACAAAGAGAAGGAGACAGCTTGGATGAGAAAGAGGCAGCTTGGGTGGTGGTGGCAATGGAGATAAATGTGGGGAAATATTAGGTTACACGAATAACTCTCGTGTACATAGAGAAAATGAAAAATTTGGAATGTTGATTAATTATATTTTATTAAATATTTATGATAAAAAATTGAGATTTGAATTATTATATATAAATAATTATTAATAATATTTTATTAATTATTAATTATAAAAATAAATTTAATTTGATTAGTATAAAATTTAAATTTAATTTAAATAAAATAATAAATATAAAACCAATTCAAGGGTGTTTTTGTCATTTTATGAAAAAATTTGATCTTTATCACCTAATTATCAAGTACACCAAACACAATATTATTTATCATACTTTATTAATCATTCGAACCACACACAATATAACTTATTCATCGGTTCACTTATCAACCAATTATCCATTTTTTTCATCTATCCTCCACTTATCATATCCTTGTATCAAACACAGCCTTAGAGAATAAATAATTAATTAGGGATGTCAGTGGAGCGTGTCCAGATCGGACCCGCATTGAACCTGCCCCCCATGGCGGGTCTTGACCGCTTCAACCAGGTTTGGAAGTGGAGCAGGGGCGGGTCCTGGGATTGGCCGAACCCGCCCGGACCCGCCCAACTATACATTTTTTTTATTTTTTTTTTAAAAAAATTAATATTAAATATACATTTCACTTCTTTGATTGAACAACAAAGTGTCATTATGTAATTTTATATCAAAAATCATGTGTTCATGTTAAAGAAGTTGGACATTTTGAAGGGAATTAGAGCAAATTAATAAATATTTGGTAGCTTAAAGATAGTTTTACAATGCTTATTATAAACATTTACTAGATGAAAACATGAAATTCAATAACAAAACTCAATTTTTGTGTTTCAAAATTGATTTCTAGATAATTTTTTTTTTAAAAAAAACTATGTCCCGAGAAGGGGCGGATCCGTGTTTTATGTGTAGTGGGGCGGGTACTGGGATTGGCGAAACCCGTCCCGTTGTCATCCCTATAATTAATTGCCAAATCTCTCTATAAGCTCGGGCTTTCAGAAGATATGACAATTCAACATAACCTATTAAATTGAATATTACTTTTTTATATATAAATTATATAAATATGTCAAATAAACCATATTTCGATTTTAATAGCATGAGAGATATGTATTAATGATTATATATATAAGAGCAAAAAAAATCTAAAATAGCATTAAAAAAAATGCACGTAAGGATATTGATTCATATCAATTTAGTATTAATAATAATCGATTTCAAATAAGTTTGATTTTGAGAATTAATCCCTAAACCCAAGTTTGATTTTCGATTTACTCCCTACTACAAAATGCTTTATAGTTAACTACCTAGTTCCAAGTTTGAGTTTCTAATCACTCACCGGAGAGAGAAAATTTTCAAATAAAGACCTTTTTAACGTTAGCTATTTGATTTTGGGCATGCTTTGCTTATTCTACTTACATTTTTAAATCTATAGCTACGATCCGTAAAATTGGTATCAGAGCCTAGGTTTATTTTGGAAATACTATAATAATATCTTGAATATTAATTATAATCAGAGGAGACAATTCGAGAAATTATGGACCCGAACGAATGTTCGAAGTGTCATTCTTACAGGTGATACATCTAAAAATTGGAACCACTTAATGAAGAGCATATGACAGAAGCTCAACGCTTCAACCATAAGTGGAAACTATTACGAGGAACAGGATTATGCACACCCGGCACGACATACCTACTACAAAAAAACTCGAAAGGATGGCTAAGAAGCTCCATCAAGTGAACCACAAATGCAGTTCGAGTTAGCCGAACTTCAGAAAGACGATCATCCTGAACATGACGATGTGGTTCCAGCCACCAATGATCCAACAGGGTCTGGACCAGATGATTAGGATGGGAGAACCAACATTTCAAGAAACGAGCCAGATTCTTCTAAGATATCCCAAGATCTTAGAGAGATTCTGTAATGCCTCGGATTTGTTATGGCGTAATTTTGAATAATTACGGTACGATATGGACTCGGGTTCGGGTTGAACCGAGGGAAATACTCACATACATGAAATGAATAGTAGAGATATGACAAGGAAAGAAACATGATGCACCAGATGTAGTGCATAGGAATGATTGGATTAAATCAAGTGTAGTAACATATCAAGCAACTTGTACTAGTGGGCATTTGAATTTAAGTTCATATGCATGTACATGTAAATTAGCATTTGAATTGCTAGGAATGTCATGTGAATTTGACTATACATTAACCATGCATGTGAGAGGAATTACATGTAAATGTGCATTTGGAGTTAAAGGTGATTTTATAGATGAATATCAGATTTTAAACACACAATTCACCTAAACTCACCTACAAATCTCTACAAATGCTCTTTTGAATTCCTTGGTGTCTTTGCTTGGTTCTAGCTTAGAAGCATGGTCAAAATGAAGTATGTGGTAAGGAGAATTTACATGCTCTAATTTTTGTAGTGAGTTGATCTATTAACTTAGCATGATAGTTGTTATGCAAGTTAAGAAGCATGGGATTTAGTTGAAGGAATATGGAATTCATATGTTGTTAAAGTCAATGAATTGAGTTGTAGTGATATGGAAATATGTTTTAATGAAGGTATAACATCCAAATATCATGTTTGAATGGGAATTTTTGAGTTGTAAGAGATGCACCATCAGGATAAGCTCAAAATCGTCATTGTTCTACAATTCTGTTGTCGACCGATCGATCGGTAGGATCGTACCGATCGATCAGTAGAAACAGGGGAAGTAAGGCGGTGTAGGTACCGATCGATCGCTGGAAGCGACCGATCGATCGGTGAAAGCCGTAGCAGTTTTGAGAAAATCAGATTTTGGAGCGATCGATCGCTAGCTTTTGACCGACCGATCGCTAGGGTTATTTGTTTGGACCGATCGATCGCTAGAGTGACCGATCGATCGGTAGACTTAAAATGTTGAACAACATTATTTTATTGTGGAAATGAATAGTTCAACCTCTTTTAACATGATATTGTTGGTATTGTTGTAACATCATCACAGGAGACAGGGTAAAGAGGCAATTAACCATTGACGACTGATTTATCTGGTTTGTGTCGCTTTATAGGTACGTGTTGACGTACGGAGTATAGATATGATGTGATGATGATGTTATGGTTTTGATATCATATGATTTATGTTATCTTTATGTCATATGATTGGTAGTATCATATGCATGTGCATACATGGATTTCATCTGATTGAGTGGGATGCCTTGATAGATATGTGTATATGCTTTGGTGCGATCATTGCCTTGATAGATATGCCCGGGTTGGTATATGCTTTGGCTGGGATCGTTGCCACGATAGATATACTACATATGCTTTGGCTTGAGATATACGCCTGGTTTGGGTATATGCTCGGTTATATGTTTGAGATATACGCCTGGTTTGGGTATATGCTCGGTTATGTATTTGAGAGATATACGCCTGGTTTGGGTATATGCTCGGTTATGTATTTGAGAGATATACGCCTGGTTTGGGTATATGCTCTGGCTATTATCACAGATGAGCATGGTACTATGATATGTGCTGCTAATATGAAGATGTGATGTGGTTCCACTGACATATTGAGCTGAATAGGCATATCATATGGGGCTCGTGATAATAGGGTGCCTATTGAGACATGTCATGACATAATGCATTTGTTGATGCATGATACAGAGCATTCACATTTGATGACTTTATTGTGCTTTATCATTATTGTGATTGTTTTGATATTGCACTGAGATAGTTGTTATCTATACTCACGTTTTGTGAATGTTTCTGTAGGAATTCATAGACGTGGGAATCGTGAGTCTTATTCCGCTGCGAGGTGAACCACTGCATAGGAGTTGTACTGGATTAGGTTGTTACCTATACATGTAATGTATATGTGAAAAAGTTATTTGGTTTTGTACTAGTGGTTTTGGTACATCTGTAACAACCTATTAGTGAGAAACTCTTAAACAGTGTATGTTTTTACTTAATTCAGACTCACATATGTATGCTTAATGAAATACATAATGGATTAAGTAACGAGGACCCCACATTAGTGGTATCAGAGCAGTGGTTCGAGAACGGGATAAACAAGGGTAGAGGAAGTGAGTTAGGGAGTTACCTAATCACTTAAAGGCATGTGATACTTATGATCTAGTGTCTGGGAACATGCTTTGTATTTGTATCTGTTATTGTTAACCCTTGTTTTGCAGGATGATAGTATGACTTGGCCTGGTCTACATCCTTATGCGTGTGGCATAAGTGAGGTTGTAGGTGTACCGTGATTGGTATACCGGGTTTCTGTACTATCATTTGGCTGGGGACATGATATGTTTCGCGGGAGCTATTCCACGGATTCTGTGGTAATGGTATGTAGGTCGATACCGAATCGGAGGAGTCAGTTGTACATTGGGTGGAGCGTGAAAAGCAAGGCTTGATATCAGCTCCATGTGCAAAGTCAGCCTGCATGAGATTGTGTATCAGACCTTATGATGGACTGAAGGGTGACACATGATGTGTGAATGGAAGTGAAGATACAGGTTATTGATCACTGTATCTAGTTCAAGGGCATTCTTGATATTGCAATCTGTGGTTGCATTGTCAGTTCGACATGTATGGTCTGAATGGGAATGGGATACTTTGCTCTTGATCTGTGGATAGTATGGCTAACGCAGTGTGTTTACATTGGGAGCTGATGCAGACATGAGTTACTTGTGATACTCAGATGGTACATGTAGCGACTGTGAAATTAGTGTACAATAAGAGTATTCTTTATTGTGGTATTTCACAACGGTAATTGGTGATTTGTGAGGTCATTGTGGTGATGATTTTCTTGTCAGGATATCATCTGTGTATGGTTCTCCGGTGTGTATGTGTGTGTTGAACTTTATGTTTGTTGTCATGGAGTTGGCAAGGAACATGAACTTGGGAAAGTTCAATGATAGTGGCGCTGAGGCGTATTGATGGAGCGGTACAACCGCAGTATGTTCGACTGGTATCAGTTGATGTCGTTCAAGTCACTCGTGTTTTGGTGACTGGTTAACGGACTGGTTGATCCTTTCTGTGTATTAGCTTCTTGTGTTCGTTCTTGTTGTATCATATGGATTTGAGCATGGAAGTCTTTCAGATTGAAAGAGCATACCGGCGGAGATTGCAGTGATGCAATGATCACCGACAAAGATTGCTGTGATGCCAGCACATGTGATCTTTGTGATGGCTGTACTGGGACATACATGGTGCTAGGAAGCCATGTAGTATATCTGGCTCGTGTATGGTGATGGGAATGGATATCATTGTGTTGATGTGAACTCCGTTCGAGTTCTAAGATTGTTCGTATGATATGTGATATGTGTAGCAACCATGAGTGCCTTTGATTGACACGAGATACCTCACGTGCATACAGTTGTGTATGGGATGTTGGATATGAACATCTAGTTCTATGTTTGTGAACTGTATTTTATGAGGTTGAAATTGGTTAGTCTGCTTTGAACAGAGTGTGGGTATCTGTGTTGTTGCTGAGAGCATTGGATGCTGGTATGGCTTCTGGATACAGAAAAGGACGTCATGATAGACATCCGTAAACTGATTCTTTAGTGGAATTGTGTTGCCATCTTGTCATATTCTGGATTCTTACATGATAGTCGTGTGATCTGTACAAGGGAAACCAACAGAGATTGGTTGGCCATGTGAGTATCCGGTCAGCACTGAGTGTGAGCTATTGTATGATAGCATAGCTTGGTGGCTATGATGTATGATTCACAAGTCTGATGTTTAAGGTCCAAGTTATCCAGATTGATAAGGACGGTTGAGTTTCCGTAGATTGCTTGTACACTGCGATTGTAGTGCTGATGCAATCAGAGTTTCCGTTGTGTTGTGATGGTACTATGCGTTTGACATGAAATTCATATATTCTTGAGTCAAGACGGAAGATGTGTGACTGATGGGATCGTGATTGTGATATGCCGACCTAGTCATGTGATTGGTTTGCATCGTTGATTGGTTTGCATTTTGTGCTCGATAGATGTTGGGTTGATATCTATTGATGGACAGTCTGCGCATCTGTTTCATGAGGAAACAGTATGGTTGATATACTAAACCATATAATGGTTAATGAATGGTTGGTATGCTAAACCATGTGATGGTTGATGACTATTGAAACCAGATGATGGTTGATTACAAGCAGATGGGATTACAAGCAGATGGTTTTGAGACAGATGAAGAAATTCACACGTATGAAGTAGTGTGATGGGACTTGATTTGTCCATGAAATGATTTAGCTTTTGAGCTTGTGTATGGTATTGAAGTTGTGTCATGTTCTAGTGGTATGACCGATATGAGACTGGTTTGCCATATACCAGATGGTGAATGGTATTTTGCTATATGGTATTCTGATATGATATCATTTGATTGTACACAGAAGGTGTACTAGTAACAAATACGGTTACAATATTGTGAAGGTATCATTGGCAATGCTATATGATATGGCAATTCCTTTGAATCCAATTGCAGAGTCATAATATTAGAATGACCATGAGTGGGATGGTACTTTGATTGTCATTCATGTCAACAAGATTGTGTGGATTGTATGATTGCAGTTGAGTTGGAATTTGTTCCTCTCCATGTATTGTTGGATTGGCTATTCCTTTATGAACCAGAGGTGATAACGCTTTGTTGGGAGCAGTCATGTTTATTAGGAATGCATATGCGATCATGTGATATATCTGAGTGATATATTCGATCATGTGATATAGTCGGGTGATATCTTCGATTTTATGATCTATCCGGGTGATATGATAATCCGTATGGATAGATTCTTGAAGCAGAACGGAATGAGTTATCAGGTACCTGTGATATGTGGGACTTGTTGGCATACTACATGTAGCAAGTGAATTGTACATGCGGGGAAAACGTGTCGGTTGGAAAACATGTTGGTTTCCATTGCTACATGATATTTTGTGTTGATCATTACAGGGAAACAGTGAATAGAAAGTCAGGAGTCGTTGTAAAAGCTTGTCATACTCAAGATGGTAGTCTTGGGGGAAAATAGTTGGTACAAAGAATGACATTTCCGGTACAGGGGTCAGATGAGACCATAGTCATTGAGTGAAATGACCATATACTCATCTGGACATATGTAGTGTACATGGCTTTGGTGTACATTATGCATTGATGACATATGAGTGTGATGTGGATTGCTTCTTGTGGTTTGGACGTGCGTGTCCAGTGTTTGTTTCAGACTGGTAACATATCCAGTGTTTAATCTAGACTGAGAAGTCTGGCGTGGGAGATTAGTATACATACGATAGATGGATATGTTGTATCTATCACATTGTGTAATGACATACGATAATATCACTTGGTGAAATGTGCGAGCAGAGATGGCTCTGTGCACATTTGGATGTGTAGAATCTGCATGTGACAAGGATCGAGGTACTTGGTTTAGAGTATCTTGTTGATCTCGATATTCTGCGTAGGTTTACACAAGAGTACAGACGAATGGAAACATTCTAAACCGTTATACAATACACAATGCGGGTATGTGTGTTGCTGTGTTTATAAAGTGTGGCATAAGGTGTATGGAAAAGGTGTAATACCAGGATTTGAACCATTGACTGTATTACTATATGGTGATTAGTTGTCCAAGGAGGGACGGGTGTATTAGACATTAGACGAACAGATGCTCCATTGGGGATCATTTGGAGGCATCCAGCAGGAATGTGAGTGGGCAGTGACTTGGGTATGGGTATTCACCGTACAATGAGTTGTATGAGCTCAAGTTAATTTGATGGCTACTGTTGTGTCTAACAGGATCTGTATATGTGCCACTATTCGGACATGATTTCTGGAGTATTCACTGCTACTAGTGAAATGTTTGTCTGTTGATGGTTTTACAACAAGATATACATACTATCTATGCTGGCTGGTGTAGAGTATTGTAAGCATATGGCTACGTAGATAAAAAGCAAATAGTAACAAGCTGATATACGTGGTATGCGAGAACATGAGTATGCAGTAGAATCCAAAGTGCAATGTCTGGTATGTTTGCATTTGATTTCTTATACTGCCAATTTGGTAAGTATCTGCTAGTTGAGCATGTTGAGTATGTAGCAGATTTACGTTTTGATTATTTGTTCCGGCAGGCAAATAATGTTGCATTTATAATGCATGTTTGTGCAAAGCTTATTTGCCACTATGTTATTATTCCTTGTAAGTATTGCTACTAGGGTTGAAGCTTATGGCTTTCTGTATGTGATTCGTATGATATATGAGATTCATATGTTGAATATGGAATTTCGAGGATGAAATTCAATGAGTGGGGGAGAATTGTAATGCCTCGGATTTGTTATGGCGTAATTTTGAATAATTACGGTACGATATGGACTCGGGTTCGGGTTGAACCGAGGGAAATACTCACATACATGAAATGAATAGTAGAGATATAACAAGGAAAGAAACATGATGCACCAGATGTAGTGCATAGGAATGATTGGATTAAATCAAGTGTAGTAACATATCAAGCAACTTGTACTAGTGGGCATTTGAATTTAAGTTCATATGCATGTACATGTAAATTAGCATTTGAATTGCTAGGAATGTCATGTGAATTTGACTATACATTAACCATGTATGTGAGAGGAATTACATGTAAATGTGCATTTGGAGTTAAAGGTGATTTTATAGATGAATATCAGATTTTAAACACACAATTCACCTAAACTCACCTACAAATCTCTACAAATGCTCTTTTGAATTCCTTGGTGTCTTTGCTTGGTTCTAGCTTAGAAGCATGGTCAAAATGAAGTTTGTGGTAAGGAGAATTTACATGCTCTAATTTTTGTAGTGAGTTGATCTATTAACTTAGCATGATAGTTGTTATGCAAGTTAAGAAGCATGGGATTTAGTTGAAGGAATATGGAATTCATATGTTGTTAAAGTCAATGAATTGAGTTGTAGTGATATGAAAATATGTTTAAATGAAGGTATAACATCCAAATATCATGTTTGAATGGGAATTTTTGAGTTGTAGGAGATGCACCATGAGGATAAGCTCAAAATCGTCATTGTTCTACAATTCTGTTGTCGACCGATCGATCGGTAGGATCGTTCCGATCGATCGGTAGAAACAGGGGAAGTAAGGCGGTGTAGGTACCGATCGATCGCTGGAAGCGACCGATCGATCGGTGAAAGCCGTAGCAGTTTTGAGAAAATTAGATTTTGGAGCGATCGATCGCTAGCTTCTGACCGACCGATCGCTAGGGTTATTTGTTTGGACCGATCGATCGCTAGAGTGACCGATCGATCGGTAGACTTAAAATGTTGGACAACATTATTTTATTGTGGAAATGAATAGTTCAACCTCTTTTAACATGATATTGTTGGTATTGTTGTAACATCATCACAGGAGGCAGGGCAAAGAGGCAATTAACCATTGACGACTGATTTATCTGGTTTGTGTCGCTTTACAGGTACGTGTTGACGTACGGAGTATAGATATGATGTGATGATGATGTTATGGTTTTGATATCATATGATTTATGTTATCTTTATGTCATATGATTGGTAGTATCATATGCATGTGCATACATGGATTTCATCTGATTGAGTGGGATGCCTTGATAGATATGTGTATATGCTTTGGTGCGATCATTGCCTTGATAGATATGCCCGGGTTGGTATATGCTTTGGCTGGGATCGTTGCCACGATAGATATACTACATATGCTTTGGCTTGAGATATACGCCTGGTTTGGGTATATGCTCGGTTATATGTTTGAGATGTCATGACATAATGCATTTGTTGATGCATGATACAGAGCATTCACATTTGATGACTTTATTGTGCTTTATCATTATTGTGATTGTTTTGATATTGCACTGAGATAGTTGTTATCTATACTCACGTTTTGTGAATGTTTCTGTAGGAATTCATAGACGTGGGAATCGTGAGTCTTATTCCGCTGCGAGGTGAACCACTGCATAGGAGTTGTACTGGATTAGGTTGTTACCTATACATGTAATGTATATGTGAAAAAGTTATTTGGTTTTGTACTAGTGGTTTTGGTACATCTGTAACAACCTATTAGTGGGAAACTCTTAAACAGTGTATGTTTTTACTTAATTCAGACTCACATATGTATGCTTAATGAAATACATAATGGATTAAGTAACGAGGACCCCACAGATTCAGAAGACAGTGCAGCGTTATGGCTACCTTCAATACCATGTCCCTCCATAGATCCATCAGATCAGAGTCAGATGGAGATTATGATTAAACATCAGGAGGAGATTCTTGAAAACCTTCGAGATGTTCAAACCCGAGTTAAGGAGTTGGAGTCAAGACCAATTCTGACAGGGAGAAGAAACGGATGATGGCTACCACCGTCCTACGGAACAGAACCCCTTTTATACCCAAAAGGGAAAGCAGCGAAGGTCCGAAGACCTTTAACGGAGACTGAAAAATGATTGCAGTCCTACGAGGAAAGCCCATACTTCCCACAAAGTAATGGAAAGAATCAACCTGGAAGATCTGCGAGATCTTGCTGATTTGTTTACGGGATTAAATTTCGTAGAATAGACGGGAGAGCTTGTACCAAGACCACCACCACGAGAGTTTCGGGTCACACAATCCACCCGAAAGTGATCAAAGTATGTCACACGGGGAAGATTTCACCTCAGCCACTTTGGATCCCCCAGATGGAACAAGGAACCGTTCCCGCAGGCCAGATATACATCAAACGCCTTACGGGAAATCTCAACTAGATCCAATCCATCCATATTGAATTATGCTCAACATGGATATCTTGGAGACATAGAAGTTCTTATTGATGAATGGGATTCAGCAATGAGAATAACAGCATGAACAATTGACCTAAATAAAGAAGGATTCATTTTACTTCTTAAAATTAGTGTGGAAGGATCAGTCAAGATTGCCTGGGATATGGTAGACCCAGGTACCAAGGAAGAAGTTTTAGCCGGAGAGTTACTGAAAGAAATCATGGACAAGATGGCAAAATTCTTTAAAATCTGTTTTATTGGAGTAAGTTACTTCGAAGGAATGGAGGAAGAGAAGGCTAAAAAATACAGACAATCTCTAATTAGCCTGGAACTAAATTATATATGTTATGTAGACGAGTACATCAAACTCTTAACATTATCGATGGAAGGCAAAGATAGAAGAAAAAGATGCAGCAGAACTGTTCTTTGCCGAAATACCGAGCCCATGGAGAGAAATGCTTATCCAGGAATATACACCTCATGCAATCGAGACGATGTCCAGGAGAATATTATTTCTTAAGGTAAAACTTGCGGAGTGGTGCTACCAAGCAAAGCTCCAAAAGAATTTCAAGAAGCTCAGAGGAATCAACAAAATAGCTCATCTTTGATGTACAAGGAATGATATCCCTACAATCATTGGAAACTACCCCTAGAGGCAAAAGATGAAAAAGCACAGAGCTCATCCATATGCCCGAGGAATTAGTTCAAGAAGAAGTAGGTCTTCATGGAGACCTAGAAAGTCCTGGTCAAAGCAGAAAGCACGAAGTTACAGATCTGGGCAAAGATCAGGACCAGCAAAGAGCAGAACCTTGTCAACAGGTTCTAATCAAGCTAGTTCTAGCAGAACGTCAACGAAGAGAACTTTCAGACGCACACATACTCGTGCAAATGAGAGCTTCAAAGATTGTAACTGCTGGACATGCTGAGCAAGAAGACATATGTCTACAGATTGTCCAGGAAACCAAAGCTGTGGAGTAAGACAGTTCGAGCATACCAAAGAATTTGAAGATGCTGTCTATTTCCAAGATTTGGTACAGGTGTATCAATTTGAGGATATTCCCTCATATGAAAGCATCTACGAAGAAAATACTATTCTGATGGAGGTGAATCCAACTCAGAATCAGAGTGAAGGTTCCTTCAGCACATGATCAGAGAAGACCCGTCAGGATTCTTCTCTCATAGAATTGTTTCTCATAAAACCCTTATGAGGATCATAAAGGAAGAACCAAAGCTCCAAATGTATGATGGATTTACAATTGAAGAAATGGAAAAAGCCATGGATATGATTGGTCTTCGAAGCAGGAAGCATCAGATTATCCATAGGGTAACAACAGGTGAAATTGCGATCCCAATGGAATTCACGGGAAACCAAATTGAAATGCATTTAATCCCCTACAGAGAAATCCAGGAGATTAAAAACAAGGTTAAAAGAGAAGTTGTTAACAAGCTCTCATAGATTCATATTGGAGCCATTAGAGTATTCATCAAGGCAACTTTCAAGGAAGGAATTGATTCGCCACTCAATCTGGCAATCTTCGACAAGAGAATCCCGAACCTCAAAGATTCTTGTTTGGAAGCAGTTGTATGGGGGAAAGATGGCTTTCAAACTCTATCCTAGAATTGCATACAATTTGGGAGATCGAGATTTCAACAAGATCCTGACTGTTCATCAAGATTTTAAAAGAAGTGATTTGATGAAAGATGGGAACAGACCTTACTCGATCACTTACAAGGGTTTTACGCGCTCTCGAATACTCATCATTCATAAGTATTCTTGAGAAAAGAATTCATTGAAGTCCCCAAAATCTTCGAAGACTTCGTCTAAGCTGTATTGCTAGACATTATTTACTCCGACAATAGGAGAGATCGACATGAGGATACGAGATCAACCTGTTTTGAATAGAAGCAAGAGCCTTATGATCGAGCCAATAAGGATGTCTTTCCAATAGGATAGGTTAATCAACAACTATCCGGGGGAAAAACAGAAGGCATTCTCGAGCAGAATACAGAAAATACCTGATGTATTCACAACAACAGGAAAGCTAAAATGCCCAGAAGGCTGGAGAGAAGTGCAGATAATTTTTGACATTACGGAGAAAGATAATATCTTCTGTTGTGATGTCCTCTACTATCTGCAACAACCTACAGTTGGCAAGTATCAAGGAAACCTTCAAATTGGTGAAATTGATCTAACAATTGCAGGAACTGCAGGAAGAATCCCCAAACAACTTATTCTAGGGATTGAATTTCTCGAGGAACATAAACCTTGGGAAAGATTGCAAGATGGAACGGTGGAAGGAAAGAGATATAGGATCAGATGACCACCATTTCATTCTCCATATACATCTCTGTCGGGATGTTATATGCAATGTATCAGGCAGAATATTTTCCAGCTTACATTGATTCAGGAGCTGGAATATGTATTGTCGGCGCGATATCTTCCCCCAAGAGGTTGGTGAACAGTTACCAGCCATTTTCAGAAGAGACTTTTTCATACAGATCATTATCCTTAATGAAGGAGTCCATGGAGCAGAAATAAGTATTGGCGGAGCAGGCGGTACCCCATGGTACAAAGTCAAAACTACACCTATTTATTTCCATGATACAGGAGCAGATATGCTGTTAGGAAACAATTTCCTACAGACATTCAAACGATTCACTCAGGAGAACGAGACAATGAGACTTATTTTCACAACCCTTTGTGATCATATGATTATTGTGAAGAGACTAAGGAAGCGTTTCACAGAAAATTCCCCACTAGTTTTCGCGGCAAGCGTGGTTATGAAGGAAAACTTCGACACCCTAAGATGAAGGATCAACGGAGATTTGGTGAAGCGATTATTCAATGTAGGCGACAAGGGATTGATCAAAAGAGGAAAATATCTTTTTGATGGTATAAATGTGATGCCATTTAGAGAAAAGAATGAAGATAAGGATGAAGATGAAGAAGATCAATCTCGACATCCCACTGTTACTAAAAAAACGCATTACATGAGGAATCCATGCAACCGGATGCTACCCTCGAAGAGCAGATTACTATAGAGGAAGTGAAAAGGAAGATTCAGAGGAACTACAATGAGGATCATCTAGCATGGTGGGACAGAAACGAGCTTACAGCATCTTTGAAGGTGAAAACTAGAAGAGAATATGAGTTCGTAAGGTACAAACCGACCCCATGAACCAAAAAGATCGGAAAGATATGCAGATGATAGTTAAAGAACATTTGGACCTTAAGTTAATCTCAGCAGGATTTCTCCATACAGCCGTCCGAGATTTCTCGTACGGAATCATGGATAAATTAAAAGAGAAAAACCAAGATTTGTAATCAATTACAAAGGCATCAACGAGATCTTGGAATTCGATGTATATTATATCACAAGCAGAGAACATTTCGTAAATAGCATAAAAAATGCCAAAGTGATTTCTATGTTCGATTGTAAATCTGGATTCACCAGATTAAGATGGAGGAAGTAAGCAAAAGATTCACAGCATTCTCCACACTACAGGGATACTACATCTGGAATGTTAGCCAATGGGATTGGCAAATGCTCCCTAGATATATCGAAGGAAGATGGATAATCTTTTCAAAGATTATTTCACCTTCATGTTCGTGTACATTGACGATATCCTCATCGCTTCAAGAAACATGAAAGAACATTTTAAACATTTGGAAATCATTTTGGATGTTTGTTACAAGGAAGGTTTAGTACTCTCCGAAAGGAAGGCAGTAATTGCCGTAAGACAAATCGAGTTTCTTGGAATTAAGATTGACGAATCATGAATCATCTTGCAAAACCACATTGTTGAAAAGGTGCAAAGGATATCCGGATGATCTCAAAGATTTAAAGCAGTTTCAGAGTTTTCTGGGAGTTGTTAATTTTGTTGGGATGTTTATCTACAACCTAGCAAACCACAGGAAAGTGTTCAGTCATACTCAAAAAGGATGTTAAGTTTGAGTGGAATGAAGATCACAGACAAGCTGTCAAACAGCTTAAAGAAGTTTGCAGGCAGCTACCAAAGCTTGCAATTCCAAACGATGAGGATGAACTGGTATTATATACAGATGCCAGTGATCATTGGTGGGCTAAGATACTTATGAAAGCCACACCAGAGGGAGAAGTGCCATGCAGAGCGAAGTTATCAGATGGCACATCAAAGAGATGGAGTTCTTTGCAATTCGAAAGGCTTTTAAAAAATGGCTATTATCTTTACTTGCAAAGAAATTTATCTTAAAAATAGATAATACAAGTGTCCAGTCTTTTTGAAAAATAAGATTGAATCAAAACCAGAAAAAGCTAGACTTTTAAGATGGCAAGTTGAATGCCAATATTATGATTCATAGTGAAATCTGATAAAAATATTCTTGCAAATTTCTTAACACGGGATGGAGGGATACATTGCTAGCGATACTCTCAAACGAGTTAGGAATCTCAGGGAAAACCTAGAGATCCTGGAACGAGACTTTGGGACTCTTTGTATCAATACGGAGGTCGCAGGGCGACTTCAACGAGCAGATCAGGAACTTGTTACTGATCACATACGAGCATGCTTTCGGGACCATTAACGTCTGTTTGAAGTCTTGAAATGACCCATTCTCCAGGCCGCACCTCCAACAGTGCAAAAATGAGTGTTTAGAGAACGAGGCTCATCTAACCCGGAGGCAAGGGATTCAAGTACCCCTGTCATGAGTGCTGCAGATGATGCATTCCTTGAGGATGTACAAGTTGTAGTGAATGTTGATGGTCATGTGTTATCACAATCTGAATCTCAAATCAACCCAGCACCTCTGGGATAAAAGAATGAGAGTTGAATCTTAGGCCAATGACTGGCAATTCTAAGGTTCAAACTAATGATGATTTGGTTTCTTAACCTATGCAAGATTACCAACGTACTTGCGATAAACTAATTACCAGGTGAGATATCAACCCAGACAAATCTATAGTTGATATCTCCGAAAAATATCCGAGAGTTTGGATGAAACCAGGCAGCCTTCCAAATGATGTTCAAGAATGGTATAATTTCGGAGCTATGGCTTCGGTTTATACTGTGGCACCAGCATTCTCTGAAATTTCAAAACTAGCAAAATGGATCAGAGAAGCTGTTCAAGAGACTTGGGCCAATGATCCACATTTGGCCAGAAGAGATATCATGGAGTTGTATTTTTCAGTGCTGCTCCAGAGCCAGCGAAGAAGGGCTTCATTGAAGCTTTTCATTTTATCAAGCTTAGACGACCAGATGGAAACACCTTAAAAAATATAAAAATGGTGCTACCAGAAGGTATACCAATTTTGGCTGGACTATCACGGAAGATGATAGTTTTCAATCAGACGTGTATGGGGTCTTTGGGTTTGTCTAACGGAAATGGCAAAGTCAAATACTCATTCAAGTTCTTTCAGAATTCAGCCAACAGAACTTTCATGCTGAATTCCATGACAGGAACCTCAACAAGATTTGCCGAAGAACTCTTTGAAACAAAAAGAAGAATTCTTTGGGAAAAAAGTTTCCGGTTGGAAAATAAACTTACCGAAAATTCTGCAACATGTCACACATTGGCCGATGGATAGACCATATTTGCCAAGCATGACCAGAGTTTGGGAAAGGATTCCGATCCAAACCCGACATATCAGAGGCAGGAAGATACAAAAGACCTGCTGACAAGAGAGCCTGTTTTTCTAAAGCTCGGGGATCACAAAAATCAATCATGTAAAGATTCCCCGACAAAGGAAAAGGTGTGGACCATTGCGGTAACTGTTCAACGCACTCAGACAAAATCAGTGGACCACTCACGAGAAAAATTGGCATAACCAGACAAAGATGCCAGACCACGTGAAAGTTAATGCGCACTCACGGGCGCACCTAACAATTATCAAGATTTGGAATCCGAAGTTGAAGTCCGGATTCATGCCTATATAAGGGCACTAATTCAGGTAGCTAAGGACATAAAAAATTCTCCATAGTTTTCTGAGAATAAAAATTGTAGTCTCCAAGCTTTGTAATCTTCACCTTTTATAGCTTGGTAATATATCTTTTCTTTTATTTCTTTTCATAAACATCTTTAATATTATTCTGTAATTTTAGTTTATGTGTTCTTGAGTCAAGCCTCATCTATATGAGAGGCTAAACAAGTACGTCTCCTCCCAAAAGGAGACGTTCTAATGTAAGAGATGTTATAAGTATTTCCAGAATCAAAATAAGGTTGTTTCCCATCTATCTCCTAGATTTCTTTAAATCTTTCTTATATCTTGATTATACCTTACGCCCTAAGATAGGATTGAATTAGGGTTGTGTTGTGCGGTTTCTGAAGGAGTTGGATAACTTGCAGACTAACCTCGCCTGAGGGGCTGAGGTTGGATGGTGATGAGCCACTCGTAAAAAAGTTTGGGGGCGGTAATTTTTCGACTGGTGGCTTTGCAACCCACCTCACCCGGTGCCGTTATGGTCAAAATGATATATTTCAGTTTGTTAAAATTTTATAGTAATTCGAAAGCATGATGAGCCTGTTATTTATTTTTTTATAGAATAAGGAAATATTAGGGCTTAATATTTACTGTGAGTCCTTTGCAAAAGTATGCTCTTGAGTTTTCTCGAGATGACAGAAACTGAAGGATCTCATGTGTTATTAAAGCCTATGGATGATAAAATTCATATATATAAGGGTATTATGGTCTTAAAAAATAAGGGACATATTAAACTCTAAGTTTATTTCAAACTAGGAAGGAATCTTTAAAAAATTTATAGCTGGGAGTAAATCCAAAATGGAAAATTTGTTTGAGGAGTTTTTCCAATTTCCTCTTAATATTAGCATCATTTTGATATTCGTGCCTCAAACAACTCTAAATCAAATTCTTTCATTCGGAAGCCAATGTTAGCGTCTTTTTAATACGAGAGGTGTTCGATTAATGAAGGTAAATATATGCTTGTGATTCTTCACAATACGTTAACAGATATGTATTTAAATGTATGAGTATAATTTCACAAATTAATTATTTTATTATTAAATATTAATTAATAATTAAAGAATATTTCATTTGGGTATTAAAATAAAAGGAGACGAATCTAGAAATTAAAAATTAATTCATTACAGGTAGAAAATATGATGCCCCATGTGCCCTTTTCTGCTTCACATCCTTCTTTCTTCTTCCTTGAAAGTGATTTCTCAACGACTATCTGTCACTATAGTACACAGTTATTGTGTTCCCATTGTTATTCAAATGCCAACACGAAATCACAAAATATGTATTATTGAGTAGGCTGAACAGTATTTTTAAATTTTTAGAATAAATTAAATATAATATAAAAAAATTATTATTAAAAAAAATAATCTCACATAAATATTTTTATCAATTATAGTCATACATAAATTATATTTTAACAAAAGTAGTCCAAAACCCTTAAAAAAACATGGGATCATTTTTTTTTTAAATTCTTTGTGGGATTATATTTTATAAAACATTTATATTAGACTATTTTTGTAAATAAAGAATTTTATTTGGACTATATTTGATTCGTTCTAAACGTTTGGGATCAATAAATCACAGTTTTTTAGCAGGAGAATTTTGTTTGAATTTTTTTTCATCCATTTAAGTAATAATTTCATATGGAAGTAAGATAAAATGTTTTCCACGTAAAATTTGAAATTATATGTTCAATAAATAGGAATATTAAGCCTGTGCTTGAACTTTTAATTATTTAGTTTGCTTCATTTTGAAATTAGCTTTTGTAAGCATGTTTGCTTATGTTTGCCAAGAAAATTCAATAAGTCAATGTTCTATGAGATTGATAACTGTGACTGTAGCATCAAGGGCTAAAATTATTTTGAGGTGGCTGGTCCTACATATTTTTTTTATGAGACGACTATCTCAAATCATTTTAAGACACAAACCCGATGAGTGGAATCTAAATTCTCATACTAAATGTTCAGAGAGGGATGTCTTCAAATTCATAGATGAGTCAATGAAAATAACTGATAGATGCCTAGAAAACCAGAAGACTTCCATATATACATGAATGGGCAAAATTTGAACGTCCTAAAGGTAGCATCGAACCTCGCCAAGAATAGTCATCGGTATATAGATCTCCAAACACATCAATTTTATAACACTTCGAAGCAAGTTTGATTGCTTCTAATTTTAATTCGATGGTGTATATTTATGTCCTCTAAAAAATAAAAAATAATTAAATAAAAATTTTGAAGCTTTAAGAATTTGGAAACTTGTTTGGTTGTGGCAGTCCAATTTGGTGTTTATTTATAGAGTTGGAAACTCAACTTAAATGGACCATGAAAAATCCATGTTCTGGCTTGGGCCATATTAAAGTTCAAAATTAACAATTGCAGCTTTATCTTGACCAAACAATTGAGATTGGACTATGTATGTATGCCGTTTCAGCTAGTTGAAATTCAACTCAAAAATATAAACAAATAAACATTTGTTCAAAACAAATGCCATTTTCTAGTGGTCAAAATCCCAAGTGTAAGTCGTATAAATCAAGAAAGATATAATTAGGAGATTTTCCATTAACAAGTTCGATTCAACTCGACTTTGGAATATTTCAGACCCAGTGTAATTTCAAGAATTGGGACTCGAAAAGTTAATCATAACTAACCAACATCAACTCGACAGAGGTTCAAGAAGCTCAAGCTCCACACGCCTACAATGCGTAGGATCTGACAACAAAAATTTCGTGGTCTAGCGACTGAAAATCCATGGCTAACAATGTTTATTGATGGATTAGATATGTGGGTGATACCCTACGGGAGAAAGACATCGGCCTATCATATTATGTATGGTTGACCTTCAAACCTCATGGAGTCAGAACACTAATCTCAGCGCTAAATATATGTCCAACCTCCGGAGTTGATGTGGTAAAAGTATCTGTCTTGACTCCAAGTATGTGATTTATTCACCGACCTCCCGAGGTAAAAACACACACCTTGACTCCAAGTGTGTGATTTATTCATCGACCTCCCGACCTAATGAGGTAAAAGGACCTGTCTTGGCTCCAAGTATGTTACTGGTTCATCGATCTCCCGACCTGATTCATGAGAAACACTATTATGGTTGTGGTCGTAATAACCAACCTACCAACCTCATTCAAGGTTTGTTCTCAGGTCGGAATAACTTCAAGACCTCCTAGCTCTAGGAATGTGTTGACCAAGTCTAAGCCCTTTGACCAAGTACATGTTGAGCTGACATGTCCGGAGATTTCAGCGAATGATGTGAATTGTGGCCTTAACGGTCAGCCAACGTGTTCCGAGATTTCAGGAGTTGTGTAGAACATGGGCTTACTGGTCCAAGTTGCACATCCACGAGGTAAAACCTATAAATAGCAAGCTAATTCAGGATTTCAGGTATGGATTTTTCCTATACACACTTATATACAACAGCTAGTCCCTTACAGATGTTCTCCATATCTCCTATCACTTGACTTGAG
Organism: Haberlea rhodopensis; assembly: GCA_907163345.1. Taxonomy (NCBI): domain Eukaryota; kingdom Viridiplantae; phylum Streptophyta; class Magnoliopsida; order Lamiales; family Gesneriaceae; genus Haberlea; species Haberlea rhodopensis. The sequence continues at coordinate 2,058,394 of CAJQUN010000024.1, read as the reverse complement.
CGCCAGAGGGGACCCATCAAAAAAATCTTCCGCGCCCTTCTAACATTTTGTTTCAGATCTTAACAGGTCATTTTAGGATCTATGTGTTATTATTTGGTCATTGAAGAAGATAAAGAGAGAAAATCTAGCCTCTTATAAATACTTAGAGTTCAACACTAATTTTTAAAGTATCAATTGGCGTCAGCGTTGATGTGAGAGGAGGAAGAGAACCCGAGGGGAGAAATCCTCCTGATCCACCCGAAAACCACAAAACATTCCACCTGTACAATGAGATCAAGTACCTCATGTAAGTTTAACCGTAGGATATTTGATATTGGAGCAACTGGCACAATATATTGCTCAAACTGTAGATATGACAGTAAGGCGTAACCAAGTACCACCTCATCAAAACAATCCACCTCACCATCCTCCACTTGTGGGTTTAGGACTACAACAGGTTGAACAAAAGCCAGTGATGGATGATCAACCAGCAGTCAACCCTATAGTATTGAATCAAATGGAGATGGTATGAGAGGAGATACAAAGATTGGGCCAGCAGAGAGGAGAAAGAGTTCCGATCTACCGACGAGCAAGCATGTTTTCCCTCTCAATCTTGAGAGAAGATCTTCCCCCGAACTTCTGACAGCCCATGGTCGGAGAGTATGATGGGAGCACTGATCCTGAGGAGCATCTCGGGAGGTTTGAGAATGCAGCATTATTGCACCGATACTCAGATGGAGTTAAGTGTCGAGTCTTTCTTACAACACTTGTGAGGTTGGCTCAGTAGTGGTTTAACCTTCTCAAGCCAAACATTTTATGCAACTTCGATGATTTCAGTTATGTTTTCCTGAACTAGTTTGCTAGTTGCAAGATGTATCAAAATACCTCCCTAAGTCTACTTACAACTAAACAACAGGAGCAAGAATATCTGAGGGAATTTGTCCAACGCTTTAGTAGTATTGCGTTGGAGGTGGCCACTACTACCACCGACGTTCGTATCAGTGCCTTCATTCATGGTTTGAGGGTTGGTGAGTTTTTCAAATCAGTTGTAATAAAACCTCCTTTGAGCTATGATGAGCTCCTTCGTAGAGCGGAGAAATATGTGAATTTAGAGGATGCACATAAGCAGAGAAGGATGGAGATGAGGTCGGAAGGAAAGAGGGAGAAGATCGAAGCAGGAAAGAAACGACCTGCTGAAAGAATGGAGGATCGTGGTAAGTTAAGAGGACATGTCCTAGCTCACACACCTCTAGCGATGATCATCGGAAAGAGCCAAATGAGATTTGCGATGAGAATAGGAGATTGGAAAGACCAAAAAAATCTGAGAGAGGACCATGTTCGCCTCCTTCCGACAAATATTTCAGGTTTCACAGCGAATATGAGCATTCAACTAATGAATGTCAGAAGCTAGACGATGAGATCGGGAGGATTATGCAAGGAGATTCCCAGGTCAAAGCAATCTTGATGAAGAAAAAAGAGCCTTATCTATCTAGTAGAATTGACCGAGGTTCCCAATGAGTAAATAATGGCAGAGAAGAAAATCGGAGGGGCAATTGCTAGATCGCCGAGTTTGAGAAATCCCCCCGGGAGAGAAGATAACTGATGGGTGTGAAACGTACCGCAAGTGTACGGTGTCAAGTTTTAGTATAGGAATTTGAAAGTACGGATGTCGAACCCACAGGGATTGAAAATTAAGTTACACCAAGTACTGTAATTAGAATAGTCTCGACTTTATTTAGATAATCGAGAGCAAAATTTATTAAACTAATCTACGAAAATAGAATAAACGATTAACAAGATGGTAATTTAAGTGGAGAAAATCAATGAGAACGGATTCTAGAGGTTCGACTTCACTCAACTATCCACTATGTCGTGTTTTCCTAGTTTACTAGCCGAGAATTCTTATTTGTTTCTACTCCCCCTCCCGGGTGTTAAGCAGAAGTAATTATCTAACATTAATCTTGATATCCCTATCTAAGATTAATTATCAAACAATTGTAAAAGCGCAGTAATTCCTTTGACGACTTCTATGGAGTTATAGGCCTTCCGAACAATATAACTACCACGATACGAATTCCTTCTTTCCTATTCACAACCCCCTCTCCCGAGTGATAGATCACGAATATGGAATCATTCAATCCATGGCCAGTAGATTAAAAGCATTAAGAACAGGAAAACATAAATAAACCATATGAAAAACCAATGACATAGTTTCAAATCAAGATCCGTCTAACCCTAGAATAATAAATTAGTTCATGAATACATTAAATAAACACATAGACATGTTCTTAATCATCATAAACATAAGGGAAGAGATAATCAAACGAATTGGATGGTGGCCCTCCGTCCCCGGTAGTCGTCGTCTTCTTCTCCGTCGTCAAAATCTATGCCCTTCGTTGTAAGCACACCGCCTCGATTGATCTCCTCCCCTTCACTGGTTTAGCTCTCGGTCGTCTTTATCTCACTGCTCTTCGTTCCGTCCAGAAATTATTTACGTCAAGTCTTTCTCCCTTCTCTCTCGCACGTCTCCCCTTTTGTACGTGAATTGTGCCTCTCGCACGTACGTGAATTCTGCTCTTCCTTTTTCTCAGTTATTCACCTATCAATCTGTACGCAAATTTCTTCTTTTTCCCTTTTTATGTACGTGATTTTCCCTTCACTTTTATATGTGCTGAATCCCTTTTATCGCCTTTCCTTCCTTCTCCTAAAATAAATCTCTCGTCCAGTATTTTCCTTTTGTACGTCCCTTCTTCCTTTTTTTAATTAAATCCCCAGCCCCTCGTGCCTTTCTCTATACGTCAATTCCTTTCTATATTTGCCAATCAAAATTTCCATGCTTTCCTTTATGCGTGTGATTTTCTTGGTCAAAGAAAATCTCCTCTAATCTTCTAATATCTATCTTTCCATCCCAATAAAATCTGCTATATCTTCTCCACTTGTCCTCTAATTGGTCAGTTCCCCAATCTTTCCTTCACAAATCTGGTGGTTATCCACACGTGAATGTCTTTTTATTAAAATGTTGTAGTGGTGTCCGAACGCCATGTATTCTGTCCCGGTACATGATTATTTCACCGTTGAGTCCCAATTTGAATTATTGTCACATTTATGTATTTCTCATCATCTTTTAGTAATAAAATGCTTAATTCCTTGGATTCCTGCAAAATAACACAGAACAAGACCAAAAGTGTAATTCTGATCGAAAACTAACACTAAACCATGCAAAATAAGAGGAAATATAATTGTATAAAATACACTTATCAAACCCCCTAAACTTAAACTTTTGCTAGTCCCGAGCAAAATAAAAATGGAGAAAGACTAAGAAATAAAGAGAAAAAGAAAACACACTACTAACGCAAGTCATGAAATGTTATAATTGCAAATTGGCCTCGAAGATCAATTGTCTAAAAATTTTAAGTCAAGTATGCATATCAGTCTACTCAAGAGTTCTCAAGTGTGTGTGTGCTACCACTTCCATTTAACCATTAACTCAAAGTAATCTTTACGCACACAAATCAATAGGACTTGACAAGGTGTAGGTTCAATTGCATTGTTCATAAAAGGAGTATAACTTTGATAAACAATGAACAAAGCATAAAATCAAGTAATGAGACGTGTGTGTGGATGTCAAACGCATATTCATTACAAGTGTTTCTCGAGAGTCCATAGGCTTACAATTCGTAACCTTCTCCACTAGTATATTAGACGAATGTGGCTCGGTCAATAGGTCTTAATAGGCTTGTAACGTTAGGCTTTGGCTCATGGCTTCAATAAAAAGATCGGAATTTCAAAACAAGAGAGTAAGTTAAATATGACATTGTTGTGCACTCTCATCTCAATTTCGATTCCTTCTATTGATGATTCATCATTTTTTTTTTCTTTTCAATTCACCCTCTTTTCTCATCCGCCTCATCATTCACCTCATTATTATTTTTTTTTTCATTCTTTCAATCACTTATTTTCTTCACCTCTTCAACATTTTTCTATGCATCCATGCCCTTTTTTCATTATTATCCCCTTTCTATTTTTTCAATGAGGAACATGGGGGATATTTGAAATTTTAAAGTGCAATACGGGTCTTACTCACTTGAGGGTAGAAAATAGTGTATAAGCTTTCAACAAGGTGGTCGATGTGGGATTTTGAAATGATGCCGAATGGAGGTTATTATGTGCCTAAGCACATGCCATTCGATTTTCAATAAGCTCAAAAGGGTAGCTAGGGATAAAAAATGATGTATTTCGGTGGATTCAAAGGCTCAAACGAATCAAATATTGCCTAAATCATTCCTAAGCCACATAGCATCCGTATTTCGCCTCAAAGGGTACTAAAGCAAGTTCTAGACTACTCTCAATTCACAAATAACTTATATGATTTGACCAATGTGCTCAAATGGTATCTCAAAAGCAAGTTGATATAAGAAACAAATTTGAATGAGATTATAAAATATATTGCAACAATTCAATCCTCATTCTTTTACATTTAAGCTCAAAGGGGCTACTGTGTCAAATTTCTATCAATGAATAAAGGCCCAAAATATTGTCAAGAATCGCCTATATCATATTTGTGTTCGTTCAAATCAACTTTAAATAGTCAAATGGTCATGGTCTCTAGTGCATGAATGTGAGAAACTCAAGAGCAAAGCGAACAAAAATTTTAAAATTTTCACAAATAAGCTCAATTCTTCATCATCGGCCTTCACAATTACTTCAAATCACGACTTATGACACAAAAAGAAAAAAAAACGACTAAAAAAAACACAAAACACAACACACATAGGAATCCAGGAAACAAACATCTTCAATGTTTAAACACCCCCCCAAACTTAAAATCGTGCATTGTCCTCAATGTACCATACAACGTATAAAATAAGGGACAACACACCAACCTGCGACGACGATCGTCAGTAATCGTCGCCCATCTCATGCTCATGGGTATGGTGAGAAGATGATGATAGGGACCTCCGCATCAGTATAGACCCAACCCTTAGATGAAGAATTGTCGATTTGGTTGGCTAAGCTAGACCACTTTGATGCAACCCCCCTAAACTTGCTTCCTTGCACCAATAGACTCCAAAAACCTGCAATTAATCGATAAAAATATGGACTTTAGAGGTGGGATAGCATAATTAAGAGAGATTGAGGAGAAAAAATCGAAATTGAAAAATTGAGGGGAAGAGGACTAAAAATACGCGAGGCGTAATTACGCCGCTGGAGAGGCGTAATTACGCCTAGCCTAAGGCTTTGAATTTTTTTTTTAAAAAAATGGTAGGCGTAACTACGCCGAAAACAGGCGTAGTTACGCCTACGCTACGGCATTTTAAAATTTTCTGAAATTTGACAGGCGTAATTACGCCACAAAGAGGCGTAGTTACGCCTGTCCTACGGCATCTCAAACTTGCAAAATATTTTTCAGGCGTAAATACGCCAACCTCATTTTTTTTTTCTAAATAAAAATAAAATAAGGATACAGGATTCGCGTTGCCTCCCGAAAAGCGCTTTGTTTAAAGTCGTCAGCCAGACTATGCGAAGCAACCATCAAATAGCGGCTTCCACCCATAGTATGTATCATATGACACTACATGTGGGTCTTGGTTGTGTATGCCCTCAAGCTTGGCAAGATAGTGGCAGTTAACGCTCGTCGCTCCAACAACGTCTTTCAAAAATTGATAAGCATGGGAGAAAGATTCTAAGCTTGGCTTCATCTCGTGGAGGACGTAATATGGTGAAGTTGGCATCAATGGGAAGAACGGATCCACATATGGCATATAGGACATCACCATCGATGAGTGCTCCTCACTATTTCCAAAAATATGCTCATCTTCCAACGTCACGCTAGGCTCATCTTGACACGGGAATTCATCAGATAACTCTTCCACAGTAGGCTCAACCACTTGAAAATGCTCATATTCCCTTGAATCTTCCGCATGAGTAGGATCACTCTCCCAAAATTGGTTGGTTGAATTCACTTCGGTGTTGCTAGGAAATGATCCTCTTTGTTGGTTGTTCATGGCATTAGCAAGCTGCCCAATTTGCACCTCAAGAGACTTCATTGTAGCACTCATGTTGTTCATGTGACCCTCAATCGTATCAAGCCTCGACTCATTCTTGTCAACCTCTTTGCATCTCGCTACAAATGTCTCTATCAGCTGCTCAAGGCTACTTCTGGTGGCATTTTCGATCTTTGGTTCAAATGATGCCTAGAATTTGCGCAAAATATCCTCCAACCGAGAGACTTTATCAGAACTATACTCATCCTCTGCTTGATGATCGAATGGTTGGTGTGTAAAATGAGGGTAATGATGCCCTGGTGGATATTGGTGACTCCAACCCAGCATTGAAGGATCATATTGCCACTGATAGTCGAAATTCGCCATATGGTTATACAGGTGCACCCTGTCATCATCTATACCATATATGGGACGACCAACTGCCAAAGCTCCATTAAATACCCATTCTCGTGTGTCTGCATCCAATCCAATATAGAAAGATTGAAGAGGAGCGTAGTTTGAAAAGTCGTGGTTGAATCTGTCCCAAGCTGCATAGAATGGTTCATACGGTTGTTGGGCAAAGCTTGTGGAAACTTGCTGATGAAACATCTCCAAGTACCTCACAAGAAAAACATCAAAAAAGAATAAAATTAAAACAAAAAATAAAATTCTAAATTAAAATCAAGACTACTTGGTAACAGTATCAGTAAACAAAATTATATCAATCCCCGGCAACGGCGCCAAAAACTTGATGGGTGTGAAACGTACCACAAGTGTACGGTGTCAAGTTTTAGTATAGGAATTTGAAAGTACGGATGTCGAACCCACAGGGATTGAAAATTAAGTTACACCAAGTACTGTAATTAGAATAGTCTCGACTTTATTTAGATAATCGAGAGCAAAATTTATTAAACTAATCTACGAAAATAGAATAAACGATTAACAAGATGGTAATTTAAGTGGAGAAAATCAATGAGAACGGATTCTAGAGGTTCGACTTCACTCAACTATCCACTATGTCGTGTTTTCCTAGTTTACTAGCCGAGAATTCTTATTTGTTTCTACTCCCCCTCCCGGGTGTTAAGCAGAAGTAATTATCTAACATTAATCTTGATATCCCTATCTAAGATTAATTATCAAACAATTGTAAAAGCGCAGTAATTCCTTTGACGACTTCTATGGAGTTATAGGCCTTCCGAACAATATAACTACCACGATACGAATTCCTTCTTTCCTATTCACAACCCCCTCTCCCGAGTGATAGATCACGAATATGGAATCATTCAATCCATGGCCAGTAGATTAAAAGCATTAAGAACAGGAAAACATAAATAAACCATATGAAAAACCAATGACATAGTTTCAAATCAAGATCCGTCTAACCCTAGAATAATAAATTAGTTCATGAATACATTAAATAAACACATAGACATGTTCTTAATCATCATAAACATAAGGGAAGAGATAATCAAACGAATTGGATGATGGCCCTCCGTCCCCGGTAGTCGCCGTCTTCTTCTCCGTCGTCAAAATCTATGCCCTTCGTTGTAAGCACACCGCCTCGATTGATCTCCTCCCCTTCACTGGTTTAGCTCTCGGTCGTCTTTATCTCACTGCTCTTCGTTCCGTCCAGAAATTATTTACGTCAACTCTTTCTCCCTTTCTCTCGCACGTCTCCCCTTTTGTACGTGAATTGTGCCTCTCGCACGTACGTGAATTCTGCTCTTCCTTTTTCTCGGTTATTCACCTATCAATCTGTACGCAAATTTCTTCTTTTTCCCTTTTTATGTACGTGATTTTCCCTTCACTTTTATATGTGCTGAATCCCTTTTATCGCCTTTCCTTCCTTCTCCTAATAAATCTCTCGTCCAGTATTTTCCTTTTGTACGTCCCTTCTTCCTTTTTTTAATTAAATCCCCAGCCCCTCGTGCCTTTCTCTATACGTCAATTCCTTTCTATATTTGCCAATCAAAATTTCCATGCTTTCCTTTATGCGTGTGATTTTCTTGGTCAAAGAAAATCTCCTCTAATCTTCTAATATCTATCTTTCCATCCCAATAAAATCTGCTATATCTTCTCCACTTGTCCTCTAATTGGTCAGTTCCCCAATCTTTCCTTCACAAATCTGGTGGTTATCCACACGTGAATGTCTTTTTATTAAAATGTTGTAGTGGTGTCCGAACGCCATGTATTATGTCCCGGTACATGATTATTTCACCGTTGAGTCCCAATTTGAATTATTGTCACATTTATGTATTTCTCATCATCTTTTAGTAATAAAATGCTTAATTCCTTGGATTCCTGCAAAATAACACAGAACAAGACCAAAAGTGTAATTCTGATCGAAAACTAACGCTAAACCATGCAAAATAAGAGGAAATATAAGTGTATAAAATACACTTATCAATAACAGAAGAAAAGAACATATGAATAATATTCCTGATCGGGGAGTTATACACATGATCTTAGGAGGAGCTACTGATAAAGATTCTGGTCGAGCTCGTAAATCTTATGGGCGGAGCCCGGAATGCTAGGAAATTGTGAAGGAGGTCGGTCATCGATCTGATCCCGTGATCTGCTTTGGACCAAAATGATTTGAAAGATGTGGTCACATGTAAGGGCCCCACATCCTAATCTCATCATTAGTGTATTAGTGCATACATTGGTAGAATTTGGGAGTTCTCGTTAATGCTCTATAAATTTTTTGACATAATCCTCCCCATAATCAATTCCCAACATAGCTCAACTAGCATAAATATACACTTTGAAATGCACTAACATGTTCTCAATTCATTATGCAATTTCCCTAAATCAAATTGCATGCAAATCATAAATGAAAAGAGAATTCTCACAACTCTTATATAAATCGTATACACATAGCGTCTCAATCGATCTCCTCCTCTTCTACTTTAGGTCTCGATTGTGCTCTCGTTGTTGTTCACGTCGTGCGTGAATTCTCCTTCCGTTTTGCTCCGTGCTGTCGTCCTCTCTTTTTTCTCCTCTTCAAAAGCCTAGTTTTATTTCTGAATATATTTTGCTTTTTCGTTTGGTTTATTTGTGATTCTTGATTTGACTATATTTCAATAATTGATCACTAGTTGATTAGTCATATTTGTTTAGAATCTATCACTAAAGAGATGGGGTTTTGAATAGGACCGTGGGAATTTATATCATTGGAAATGTATATAGTCGAGAGACGTATAGCTCCAACGAAGCCATAGAACGAATCTAGCGCTATTGAAATTATTTAATAGTTTATCTTAGGTGGACTCATCAAGATGATTATTTAATGATTATTTTTATTTAACACTCGAGAGATGTAATAGAATAACATAGGATTCGTGGTTAATAAATTAGAAGAACACGACATAATGGATAGTTAAGTAAAGTCGAACCTCTAAAATCAGTTCTCATTGATTTTCTCCACTTAAATATTCATCTTATTATTTTATTTTAATAGATTAATTAGTTCATTACTTTGCTATTGATTATCTAAATAAAGTCGAGACTATTCTAATTACAATACTTGGTATAACTTAATTAAAAATAGAAGGGGAGTAACAATGAAAAAAAGGCATGGATGCATAAAAATGTTGAAGAGGTGAAGAATGATAATGAGGTGAATGATGAGGCGGATGAGATATGAGGGTGAATCCAAAATGTGAACAAAATGATGGATTGTCAATAGAAGGAATTATGATATGAGAGTGCACAACAATGTTGTATTTAACTTACTCTCTTGTTTTGAATATCCGATCATTTTATTGAAGCCTTGAGGCGAGGCCATACATTATAACCAATTAAGACATATTGACCGAGCCATCTTCGTCCAATATAATAGTGGAGAAGGTTACAAAAGTTAAGCCTATGGACTCTCGAGAGACACGTTTGATGAGTATGCGTTGACATTCACACACACATGTCTCATTACTTTGACTGATATTGTCCATTCTTCTTATTAGCCTATTTTTCTATTGCACAATAAGTTTGAAACCAAAGTGCCGTGAAATCACTGTTGATATATGTGAATGTCAATCTCTTTTAATTAAGGGTTGCATGAAAATTGTTGAATGTTAGACCATGACTCTTTGAGGACAATCATGTTTGATCACTGCACAACCCGAGTCTTCTGATTTGGTTGTTTTCATATTTGTTTCTTTTCTTTTGTTCTTAATTTTACTCGGAACTAGCAAAAATCTAAGTTTAGGGAGTTTGATAAGTGTGTTTTTGCACTTATTTTTTCTTTCGTTTCTTTTGGATTGATGTTGGTTTTTCTATCAGAATTATGTGTTTTGTGTTGTTTTTTTGTTTTCAGGAAGTTAGGTGAAGATGAATGATAAGATTATGAAAAGAGCATGAAATAACAAGAAAATGGTGGAATAAGATGAAGGCAAGGCAAAGGAATGATGAAAAGTTGGGCCAAGAAGAAGATTCGGAGTAAAGATCAATCTCTACAAAGACAAGATCGATCTCTGTAGAGAAAAAGGGACATCGACCGATCCCTGAAAAAAAGGCGATCGATCTCTGAAGACAGTGTGTTGAAATTTCTGGAAAAAAAAAAGATGTGGCGACCGATCCCCGAAAGAGGCGATCGATATCTACGTAATTAAGGCCTTAGCGGATTCAAGGTCAAGGACAAGACACATTGAGGATGCTGCTATTATTCCAAGGACAAGGATTTCATCACAAAACAAATGCGGCTTTCATATCGTTTTGTATCTCTTACTTTTGTTCTTTTATGAATTTTTTAGACATGTCTGTGTTTTATCAGTTCTAGGATGAATTAATCCCTTCTTTCTATGGGGAGACGTAGCTTGATCAGATATTATATTTTGGTTTGATTGATTTATAAATTAGGATTTATCACATGGTTTATTTGTGTTTTCTTACTTTGAGTGCAATTTAATTGACTGGCCATTGATTGAATTGTAATATTTTTTTGTGGTCTGTCACTCAGGAGAGGGGATTGTGAACAGGACATAGGAAAACACATCATGGATGTTTATATCGTCGATAGGCGTATAACTCCATTGAAGCCTTTGAAAGAATTATTGTGCAATCAATATTGTTTAATCTTAGATAGGGATATCAAGGTTGATATTGAATGATAACTTCTACTATCACTTGGAAGAGGGAGTAGGAAACAATTAAAAATTATTGGCTAATAAACTAGATACATCTATAATATTGTAATTGATCATAAGAAACATAGTTGATAATCAAGTAAAATCAGACCTCTAGAATCCTTCTCATAATTAATTCTCTTGAATTTGTGCAATTGCTAGTTAGTGGTCTACGTTATTTGACAGACAACAACACTCCTCATTTTTCTAAATAGATTAAGTCCATCTAGCACAATATTTAATTAATACTATAGACCAATCCTGGCGGGTCGACATCTATATTCATATCCATATACTAAAACTTGAAATCGTGCGCTTGCGATACGTTTTGCACGCAACAAGTTTTTGCAACCCCCTAAACTTAGATTTTTGCAAGTCCCGAGAAAAATTAAGAACAAAAGAGAGAAAGAAAACAAAAATGAAAACAACCAAATCAAAAGACTCAAGTTGTGCAGTGATCAAACATGATTGGCCTCAGAGAGTCATGGTCTAACATTCAACAATTTTCATGTCACCCTCAATCAAAAGAGATTTCCATGCACATATATCAATAGGGCTTTTCACAGTACCTTTTTTGTTTCAAACTTATTGTCCAATAGAAGAATAGTCTTATAAGAAGAATGGACAATATCGGGATTCTCATCCTTTCTCAGCGGCCTCATCATTCACCTCATTATCATTCTTCACCTCTCCAACATTTTTTATGCATCCATGCCTTTTTTCATTGTTACTCCCAGTCTATTTTTCAATTATGAACATGAGAGTTATTTGACATTTTAAAGCACAATAAGGGCTTACTCGCTTGAGAGTAGGAACTACTGTATAAGCTATCAACAAGGTGATTGATGTGGGATTTTGAAATGATGACGAATGGGGGTTACGCTCACTTAAATCACATGTTGCTTCAAGTGACAATCAATTGAATGATAAAATCTTCCACCAACATAGCGAACAAAAGTTTCAAAATTTTCACAATTAAGCAGCATTTCTCATCACTGGCCTCACACTTCAATCATACACAACTTATGACTCAACAACTAACTAGACATCCTATAAATCAATATCAAAACCAACTTCTCGGGAATTCTAGTAAATCATACAAGGTGTGATAGACATGCAATTCATATGATCCCCTAAACTTAAGGTTGTGCACTGTCCTCAATTTATTAAACCGAGAAAAATAAGAACAAAGCACATACCTGTTACACGACCGTCAGTGATCATCATTCTCTTCATCATAATATGGGTAGGGTGGCATAGTCGGCTGTTGTGGTGGAATATGATCATATGGATATCCACACCAGTATAGACCTGTAATATAGACAAATAATGATAAACGACTCTGACTAAGACATGCCAATATAAATGAAATACTGGAAAAAAACTGAAATAAACTAAAAAAGATATAAGACTTGGGTTGCCTCCCAAGAAGTTCTTTGTTTAAAGTCGTCGACCAGTCTATCCGAAGCAACCATCAAATAATAGCTTCCACCCATAGTACGTATCATATGATATCACATATGGGTGGTTATGCATGCCCTCAAGCTTGGAGAGATAGTGGCAGTTAACGCTCGTCGCTCCAACAACGTCCTTCATAAATTGATAAGCATGGGAGAAAGATTATAAACTTGGCTTCATCTCGTGGAGGTCATAATATGGTGAAGTTGGCATCGATGGGAAGAATGCATCAAGATATGGCATATATGACATCACCATCGATGGACGCTCTTCAATTTTCTCGAGTATTTCCTCAATCTCCAACATCACGGTCGACTCATCTTGACACGAGAATTCCTCAGATAACTTTTCCACAATAGGCTCAACCACTTGAAGAGGCTCATATTCCCTTGAATCTTCCGCATGAGTAGGATCACTCTCCCAAACTTGGTTGGTTGAGTGATCATCATCATGTGGCCAAACCTGATTTGTCACCCCTTGATTAGTATATCTCATCTCAACCTCTTTGCAGCTCGCTAAAAATGTCTCTATCTCATGCTCTTGGCAACTTTTGGAGTTGGTTGTAATGTTCGATCTTTGTTTCAGATGATGCCACAAATTCGCATAATATCCTCTAATTGAGAGACTTTATCGGAACTATACTCATCATCTAGTTGATGACTGAATGATTGGTATGTAAAATGAAGGTAATGATGCTCTGGTGGATATTGGTGGCTCCAACCCTGCAGTGAAGGATCTCAATGCCACTGGTAGTCAAAATTCGCCATATCGTTATACATGTGCACCCTGTCATCATCTCTACAATATATGGGGCTACCAGTTGTCAAAGCTCCATTAAATACACATTCTTGTGTGTGACATCCAATCCACTGTAGAAATATTGAAGAGGAGCGTAATTTGAAAAGTCATGGTTGAATATCTCCCAAGCTGCATAGAACGGTTCATTCGTTTGTTGGACAAAGCTTGTGAAAACTTGTTGATGAAACATCTCCAAGTACCTCACTAGAAAAACATCATACAAATAAAATTAAAACAAAAATAAAATTCTAAATTAAAATCAAGACTACTTGGTAACAGTATCAATAAACAAAATTAAATCAATCCCCAGCAACGGCGTCAAAAACTTGTTGCATGCAAAACGTATCGCAAGCATATGATATCAAGTTTTAGTTTATAGATATGAATACGCATGTCGATCCCGCGATGATTGATATATAGTATTAATTAAATTGTGCTAGATGGTCTTAATCATATTTAGAAAAATGAGTATTGTTGTTGTTTGTCAAATAACGTAGATCACTAACTAACATTTGCACAAATTCAAGAGAATTAATTATGAGAAGGATTCTAGAGGTCCGATTTCACTTGATTATCAACTATGTTTCTTATGATCAGTTACAATATTATAGATTTATCTAGTTTATTAGCCAAGAATTATTAATTGTTTCATACTCCCTCTCCCAAGTGATAGTAGAAGTTATCATTCAATATCAACATTGATATCCTTATCTAAGATTAAATATTAAACCAGGCTTCAATGGAGTTATACGGCTGTCGACGATATAAACATCCACAATGTGTTTTCCTATGTCATGTTCACAATCCCCTCTCGCGAGTGATAGATAAAAATAAATATTACAATTCAATCAATGACCAGCCAATTGAATTGCATTCAAAGCAAGAAAACACAAATAAACCAAACGAAAAATCAAAATTTATTCAATCAATAATCAACGACATAGTTTCAAGTCAAGATTCGTATACCACTAGAATAATAAATTAGTTCATGAATACATTAAATAAACACATAGATATGTCTTTAATCATCATAAATATAAGAAAGAGATAATCAAACGAATTGGATGATGGTCCTCCGTCTCCAGTATTCGCCATCGTATTCTTTGTTGTCAAAATATATGCCTTCGTTGTAAGCGCGTCGTCTCAATCGATCTCCTCCTCTTCTACTTTAGTTCTCGGTTGTGCTCTCGCTGTTGTTCACGTCGTGCGTGAATTCTCCTTCCATTTTGCTCCGAGTCGTCGTCCTCTCTTTTTCTCCTCTTCAAAAACCTAGTTTCATTTCTGAATATAAAATCCCCAGTAATCCTCCAAAACCCCCCATAAAAGCCCCTAGAATCCGAGTGTATCAGATAAGGAAGGTAGAAAAAGTTTACAAAATTCTGATGGCATATTTACGCCGATAATACTGGCATATCTACGCCTATGATGTGTTAAAATTCTGCTTCCCACGTATCTGGCGTATTTACGCCTCATTACATGCGTAGTTACACCTGTATGGCATATTTACGCCTCAGATTGGCATATTTACGCCAGCTTTGATTTTTCACAAATTGCAATTGTGTCTCATCATAATGGCGTAGTTACACCTGATTTAACTCTCTACAATTTTGATTGTCGTAGCCTTGGCGTATTTACTCCCCATGACAGGCGTATTTACGCCTGTTTGAGGCCTTGTCATCAATACACCATTTTGATCAGCTTTTGCACCCTTTTAGTCCACAAAACCACGTAATTACCTAGATTCCTACAAGACGTAACAAAGCAATACCAAAATGCATAATTCTGATCGAAAAACCAACATCAATCCAAACAAATTCAAAGAAATAATAAGTGCAAAAAATGCACTTATCACAGAATGCTCACAGACGAGCATTGAATAAGTAAATGTGTTATGAAAACGAATTCACCGCTATCCAGGCCAAGGACTCTAGTTCTTCCATCTCTTTGCAAGCAACCTCGACAACGGAGAACTATGACTTTTAGTCCATGCTCGGGTCTACCCAGGTGTGGCCTACGGTCCTGGGTGAGCCAAAACATATCTATTTATATAAGCCTGTTACCCTATACCAATATTGGTACCTTAGTCCTCGGAGCATTTCCATTCACAACTCGAACTCATTTTCAAAGCTAATGTTGTACATGTTTTACCTGTTTCAACAGAAAGAGCCTACACACGGGGTGAACATACCAATAGCACAATTTCAATATCATCAGTCTCACAATTCATAATTTACAGAACATAAAGCTGTAAATTTAGAAAATACTCCCTGTATGAACCATTACCATATGGGATCTCTCATGTGTTCATGTTCTCACAATAACCAAGATCATCAACTCCAAAATCCATTAAATCATTACAGTGATTCACTATACTCATATTCAAAACCACCAGTTCCATAAACAATCAAAGCTAAATCATCTCAATAATGATTTACATTAATCTAATACATCTCAATTAGCAATTTTATAATTATAACTCATCGTATCACTCACTCAACAGTGGCACTCCAACCCCTCGCATGCCCAACAGCGGCGGCATCGTAACCGTTGCTCGCTCGACAGCAACATCATCATACTCATTGTTCGCTCAAAAGTGGCATCATCATAAACCATTAAATATGGCAATAAACATAGCCATCAAAATTTGTACGTCTCTACGTACTTGATTCGGGCGCAACAATAATATATTATTGGTTAACACAACAATAATATACTTACTTATACTCGTACGTCATACGTACCTTAGAATCGACAACATGATTTAAACATCCTCGACAATTGGAGGCTCGTATGTTGAATATCAATTCAAAATTAATATCTCATCAATTACCTTCAACTTTAACATCTTACTTTAAAAGATTCATCATGTCTCAATTTACCATACCCCATATACTACTCAATCACCCCATTTTATTCTTTATTAACCCGAGTTATCAATTAACTCGATCAAGTAGTACATATCGTTCTAAAGTTCAATATATTTCTATGGTTCAATTCATGCAATCTTAATATCAATGTTAGCAACTTTCCAAATGTCATAATCACCATATGAATCAAACATAAAACGTCGCATCTCGAAATTCCCAAAAAATTATAAATTTTGAAATTTCAGCAACGACGATCGATCGCCACTCAGTGCCGATCGATTGCTCGCTACATGTTTCCTATTTTTTTTTTGTAAAAAAAAGTTGTCGCGATCGATCTCTACCAAGCCAGCGATCGATCGCTGGCCCTCGCTGCCCGCTCATGATCGATCGACCATTTGCTCATGATCTATCGCGAGCACTGTTCATCGCCTTCCATTTTTCTCCAACGATGCGCGGTCGATCGGCGCCCTCCTACCGATCGATCGACGTGCTTTGTAACAACCAAAAATGGCGTTTTTTCAAGCAAAAACTCCCAAAACAACAATCCCGACTCCCAATACTCTACAAATCCTTAACATAAACACAAAAATACTCAACATAACACAATAACAAAAAATCTCTATAAACTCAAAACTCAATCCCATCTCTTTCCACAACCAAACTCTAAAAAACTACTATCAAAACGAAGATAATCGAGAGGTGAAGGAGTTTACCTAATAATCTTCGTGAGATTTCACTCCAAAATCGAACCTTTCTCGATTTTCTTCATGGGAGAAATAGGGAAAAGAGGGGGAGAGGTGGGGGAAGAGAGAGGAGGCGTGGGGGAGAGAGGGAAGTGAAGTGGAGAATGGTTGAACACCGAGTCCACTTGGTATATATAACTCCAAGGCTCCAAAAACCCAAGTTTGAATACTCGCAGCAAAAATCTAAAATAACAAAAAGTGTTCAATAAATTAAAGTTCCTCAGACTCCAAATCCACTACCAACACGATTCCAAGGTTCAACAAGTCAATGAGAATCAATCTCGAACCTTGAATCCAACAATACCATTACCAGATAATAATCTCCCAAAAACTCAAGGCGGTAATTATATCATAATTACCCCAATAAAACCAACTAAAGATTATTATTAAATCTGGGATTACTACGGTAAATTTCCGGATATCACATCACACCTCATGATAATGACTTGGTGGTTACTGTCACTATTGCAATTTATGATATAGCTCGTATTTTTGTGGACATGGGGAGATCGATCAATGTATTGTTCAAAGAGACGCTAGAACAGATGCAGGTAGAAGGGTTCCATTTCGATCCCATCATAAAGCCACTTTATGGATTTATCGGACATGCTATCAAACCATTGGGTCAAATCACACTTCCTTTGTCAATGGGAGATGGTTCCAGATGGGTTACTAAAATGATAGACTTCACGGTCGTTGATGCCCCTTCTTCCTAAAATGGCATAATTGGCCGACCACCATGAAAGATTTCCAAGCTATCTCTTTTACCATTAGAAATGAAAGTTCACTGTGTGTGATGAGATCAGAGTGCTGCAGGGAGTTCAAAAGGCGGCACATAATTGTTAGATGAGTGAAGTGAAAGGAGAAAGCG
This sequence comes from Haberlea rhodopensis, assembly GCA_907163345.1. Lineage (NCBI taxonomy): Eukaryota > Viridiplantae > Streptophyta > Magnoliopsida > Lamiales > Gesneriaceae > Haberlea > Haberlea rhodopensis. The sequence goes on along the minus strand of CAJQUN010000024.1, from coordinate 2,040,571 downwards.
AAAGGGCTAGGTTCCAGGTTAGCATTGTTGGAGGAGGTAAGCCGCCAGAGAAAACCTTGGAAGTACCAGTTTTGAATTACACTGAGGAGTAGCCCGAGTTAATAGAACTCGACTCTCCCCAGAAGGTGGTCAAAGTAGCTAATTATTTGAATCATGAGGTCGTGCTAAGCTAATTATGTTCTAAATAATCAACAAGAAATATTTGCATGGTCATCTCGGGAGCTCGGAGGTGTACATCCCACTGTTCTGCAACACAACCTCAATATACTTACAAATATTAGACCTGCCAAATATAAAAAGAGACACTTCGGCCTAGAGAAAGATAAAGTGATCAGAAAAGAGGTAGAGGAGCTACTCCGAGCTGGTCATATTCATGAGGTGCATTTCCCAACTTGGTTATCAAATGTAGTCCTTGGGCCAAGAGCTCAAGAAAGGAAAGTGGATGATGTGTGCTAATTTCAGGGATCTTAACAAGGTCTGTCCAAAGGATTCTTACCCTCTACCATGGATTGATCAATTGGTGGACTCTACTTATGGATATCGATATTTATGTTTCATGGATGCCTACCAAGAGTATAATCAGATCTCATTAGCTCCGAAGGATCAAAATAAAGTTAGTTTCATCACCTCCGACTGAACATTTTTGCTATGTAGTAATGCCCTTCGGATTGAAAAACGCAGGAGCTACAAACCAAAGGCTCGTGAACAAAGTGCTTTCAGCACAGTTAGGGAGAAAGATAGAATTTTATGTGGATGACATTCTGGTAAAATCAAGATCGGGAGATGACCTGATCTACGACTTTACAGAAACATTCTTGGCTCTACGAGCGTATAATCCGAAGTTGAATCCTCATAAGTGTCTCTTTGTATTCAAAAGTGGGAAATTTCTGGGGTATATTGTAACAAAGAGGGAGATTGAGGCCAACCCAGTAGAGGTCCAAGCTGTGCAGTCGGTGTTACCTCCTAAAACACTTACAGGAGATGCAAATACCCACATGTCGGATTGTGGCCCTATCTCGTTTTATATCAAGGTTGGCTCATCAAATTTTGCCATTTTGTTAGGTCCTCTGAAGAGCAAAAAAGTTTGACTGGATGAAAAATACAGAGCTGCATTTAAGGACCTCAAGAAGTATTTGGCCGAGCTCCCGATCTTAGTTAAGCCATAAAAAAGAGAAGGATTGTATGTTTATCTGTCTACAACATGAGAGGCAGTGAATTCGGTGCTCGTTAGGCAGGAGGGTTCAGTTCAACAACTTATATATTACATATCGCATGCACTGAAGAGGCTGCGATACATTGAGATTGAAAGGTTAGCTTTAATGTTGGTAATGACAGCCCGGTGTTTGAGACCTTGTTTTCTTTCACATCCGATATCAGAACTCCCCAACAGTCCACTGGGAAGGATATTGAACCGAGCTGAAGTCTCAGAACGACTTGTGAAATGGACAACAGAACTAGGGGAATATAATATCACTTGTGAACCTCGGGTAGCTCAAAGCTCAAGCCTTGGAAGAGTTTATTGTTGAGATCGGAAAGCCTGTACAAGAAGAGATTTGGAAGTTCTATGTTGATGGATCTTCCTCTATTGAAGACAATGGAGTAGGGGTGGCCTTACTGTCACCCCGAGGAGATGAAATAAAGATAGCAGTCATGTTAGATTTTCGAGCCTCCAACAATGAAACAAAATATGATGTCGTTTTGGCAGGCATACGAGTAGCTCGGAACGTCAGAGCTACCGGAATTCATATCTTTTCTGATTCTCAGCTTGTATCCCAACAAATCAATGGTGTTTATGACATAAAAAATGAAAAGCTCACCGAGTATGCTTGTGCACCCGAGTATGCTTGTACAATCGAGAAGGCCAAGGAATTTTTTTATGGAAGTGGTATTCGAGCAAATCCCTAGGGCAGAGAATGATAAAGCTGATAGCTTAGCTAAGATGACAAGTTCAATACATAGTTGGAAAGCCTCCAGACCTAGATGACAATGATTGGAGGGCCGATATTTTAGATTATTTACAAAAGGGCACAATGCCAAGTGATCCTAAGAAACCATATCGATTGAAGAAATGACGTTTTCGTTTCTTACTCTTGGAGGGAGTATTGTACAAAAGATCTTTTACCCGACCTCTCCTCAGATATATAGGACCCAGAGACTCGAATTATGTGTTGAGAGAGATCCATGAGGGATGTTGTGGAAATCATCTCGGAGCATTGTCATTAGCCAGGAAGGTTGTCCTAGCTGGATCTTTTTTGCCTACTATTCTGAAGGATACACAACTCTTGTCAGATCATGTGATCGTTGCCAGAGGTATGCCAGGCTTCACCTCCAGCCTGCTGCCATGATAAAAACAATTGTGGCTGCATGCCCTTTTGATCGATGGGGAATAGACATAGTTGACCCTTTTCCAATGGCTCCAGTTCAGAAAAAAGTTCTTGATCGTGGCCATCGATGGTGGAATTACTGGAAAGGAGGTATTTAAACTTTTACGGCAGAATATTGTGTGTAGGTTTGTAATTCCAAAAAAACTAGTGTCGGATAATGGGAGGCAATTCCAAGGAGCTCAAGTCAAAGCTTGGTGCGAGGAGATGAAGATACAACAATCTTTCACCTCGGTGGCCTACCCTCAGAGCAATGGTCAAGTGGAGGTAACCAACAGATCTTTGGTGCAGAGCCTCAATGCTAGACTTGACAAAGCTAAAGGCAATTGGGTGGAGGAGCTCCCAAGTGTTTTATGGTCCTATCGCACTACCCCGAGGATGGGAACTGGGGAGACTCCCTTCAGCTTGGTGTACGGAAATGAAGCAGTACTCCCGGTGGAGATCAGAGCTCTGTCAAGTCGAGTGATTCATTATGATAATCTGAATGACAAAAATCGATCTGTTGATCCTGATCTTATAGAATAAATAAGATAGGTTGCAGCCCTTCGAATGGAATCTTACCGTGGCCATGTAACTCGGGATTACAATAAGCATGTGGTCCAACAAAGCTTCCAAGTGGGTGACTTGGTTATGAGAAAAGTCCAGGAAGAGGATGTTCGGAAATTGGACCCAAAATGGAAAGGCCCCTACAAAGTAATCGAGAAGTTGAGTTCAGACACCTATTATTTAGAAGACATGGAAGTGAAGAAGTTAGATAGGCCATGGAATGCTTATCATCTTCAAAAGTATTATGTTTCATTTATGCGTTGCAATGTAGTAACTTTTGCTTTTGAATTTTCAATGAATGAAGTATTTCCTGAATGAAGTTTTCCTGAAATATTATCTGGTCAGAGCTCTACGAACTCTATGCCGACCTCCTCAGACAAAAGACTTTACGAGTCTCAACATGGCTTTAAGAGTTATTTCCTTGGTCCGACCTCTTCGGGAAAAGACTACGAGTCTCAGCATAGCTTAACGAGCTCTAACCCGACCTCTCAGAACAAAAAGATCAACTTGTATTATTGAAAAATTTTACAGGTACAAAAGCGAGCGTCCGAGCTCTCCTCTACTTATATTAGCGAGAGCCCGAGCTCCATAAAATAGTATTATTGAAAACATTTTACAAGTACAAAAGCGAGCGTCCGAACTCCCCATTACTTGTATTAGTGAGCGTCCGAGCTCCATCAACTTGTATTGTTGAAAAAAACTTAGTACAAAAGCGAGTGTCCGAGGTCCCCTCTACTTATATTGGCGAGCGTCCGAGCTCCATAAACCTGTATTATTGAAAAAAATTACATGTACAAAAGCGAGTGTCCGAGCTCCCCTCTACTAGTATTAGCGAACATCTCAGCTCCATCAAATTGTATTATTGAAAAATTTTACAACTACAAAAGTGAGTGTTCGAGCTCCCATCTACTTGTATTAGGGAGCGTCCGAGGTCCATCAACTTGTATTATTGAAAAAATTTACAAGTACAAAAGGGAGTGTTCGAGCTCCCATCTACTTATATTAGCGAGCATCCGAGCTCCATCAACTTGTATTGTTTAAAAATTACAAGTACAAAAGCTAATGTCCGAGCTCCCCTCTACTTATATTGGAGAGCGTCCGTGCTCCGTCAACTTGTATTTACTGAAAAATTTTACAAGTACAAAAGCGAATGTCCGAGTTCCTCTCTACTTACATTAGCGAGTCTTCCAAGCTATAAGTGCATTTTACCATTTTAAAGTTACATGAGTTGAATCACATCTTTCCGAGCTCGTCTCAGCTTATATATTTTAAATGCGACAAGTTGTATTTGAGCTTCTGATCTCAGTGTACATTTTACCATTTTAAATTTAGGTAAGTTGAATCACAGCTCTCCGAGCTCTTCTCAACTTATATTATTTTACACGCGTACACGTTATATCCGAGCTTCCGAGCTCCGTGTACATTTTACCATTTTAAATTTGCATGAGTCGAATCACAGCTTTCTGAGCTCTTCTCAGCTTATATTATTTTAAATTGGTACAAGTTATATCTGAGCTCTCTTCTCAGCTTATATTATTTTAAATTGGTACAAGTTATATCCGAGCTTACGTCCTCCATGTACATTTATCATTTTAAATTTACATGAGTTGAATCCAAGCTTCCGAGCTCTAACTTAACTTTTATTTTAAAAAGAGTACAAGTGATGTCCGAGCTTCCGAGATCTTTTTACTTTATAATTTTAGCCGAGCTTCTCGGGCTCTACTTAACTTGTATTATTAAAAAGGTGATATTTTCAATTAAAATATACAGCAGGTCTAAACCATGATTGATTGATAAAGTTTGAAACAAAGATACAAAAGTTCAAATATAGAAATAGTTCATTGTTTTACTATACAAAATATAGTTGAAATATTTATCAGAGTTCGGGGGCATATTGTTGATAATGTGGTCAAGATTGAGGAATTCCGAAGAGGCTCCTTCTGGAGGATAACCCTCCTCTCTGAACTGCTCTAAACTGTTGAATCCAACCTCCAAGTATCTGAAGGCTTTCTTGCCAACTAAGTCCATGAAGTCGGAATATTTCATGGATTCCTCCTTAAATTTTGTGGCTCCATGCACGATCTTTGCTTCAGCAATACCCAGAGCTTTCTGGCTGGCATCTAATTCTTGGGCAATCAGCTCCGCGACCTCTCTCGAAGCTACTAAACCTTTGTGAGTGCCTTCTAATTCTTTCTTGGATACCTCCAACTCGACCCTCAAAGTCCCTAACTCCTCGTTCAGTCTTCCAACCTCATATGTTTCCTTCTCACAAGCAGCCTTCAAGTTTTCTAATTCACGTCGGAGGTCGTCAGAGGTGGCTTCGTGAACCTTCGCATCTTTTAAAGATTGCCTTCGGAAGGCAGTGGACCGGGAAGCATATTCCCCAAGTAAAAGCATCCCCTGAAAAAAAGACTTTTTGTCAAATCCAAGTCAGAGGTAGGAAAATAAAGTGTGATACCAACCTTAGCAAAACTGCTGCATGTTCTCCTCAGAACCTCGGACCATGATAAGTCGGCCATAAAGTTAGCATCTTATTTGCTAGCCAAATCAAGGAATAATGAAATGGCCACGGTGTTTGGCACTCCTCCGACGAGTCGAACTCCATCATGGTATAATTCAAGGGCATGTTCACGAAGGTTCTCCACTATGGCATCAGAAGCTTCAACTCGAGGCCGGACTTGGCTGAGAGGCTTTACTTTGGGAGAATTTTCCTCAGGATTGATAGTGGGATCAAATGTTGGCTCCTCGATAATAGGAGCATGCATTTTCCTCTGAGAGGAAGGGGTTTCAGTAGTCTCCCTATTCCCCTTGACAACAATAGTGACCTCCGGGAGCACGAGCTCTGCTAAGGTGACATAGCTAGCTTGACCTTTCTTCTTGTCCCGAGCTCTTGGAATAGTAGCGGTCATGACTCTGTTGACTGCCAACACCTGAGTTATATTAGAAAGGTATAGAAGAATATAGAAGAATGACACATGTTTTATAGGCACCACCAGGATTGCCCTCAATTTGATGTCTGGCGAGCTTCGACCAAAATGGCATAGAAGATCCTCAAGCCAACAGGCGGGCAATGTTGAAGCATCGTCCCCTGATCACCTACCTCGCCTCCATAAATAAGGGTCCTCTTCGAAATCCTTGAGGGGGATAAGGTAGGACGGGGAGCTGATCACGCCTACGGGAGTAAATAGACCACAGCCGAGGAGGTGTGTTGAAAAAGTAATAATTTTTCCAATGTTTATTATTAGAGGGATAACCATCTAAAAACTTACAGTCGGGATGCTAAGAAATACATAGGATCCTCTTTAGACCTCTTGGAAAGCATGAAATAACAAAAAGAAAAACAGTCTAACCTTACTCCAAAACCTCGGAATAATATTACATAAGTGCAAATACGACAAAAATCATTAGGGGAGAATTGACTTAGATTTAGATGACTTTATTTACTAAGTTGTTGAAGGAAATCGGGTATTGAAAAACGGAGACCCCCCTCAATTTGATCTACATAAAAAGTATAATAACCAGAATGAGTTTTGTGAGGTCGGTCATGGGAGAAGGTATGATTATATCATGATCCTGGGTTTGACTTAAGGATCGGATTTTTGCTTCATTAGAAACTTCGACGGTAAATTGGTATAAAGTATACCAGGAGGAATCATCGGAGGCGAGTTGTGGTTCAGGCTCTCCGACCTGAGCTGGAGACAAGGACGTTCATTGCACGTGGGATGATTCCCAATCTTGGCTCTGAGTGAAGTACTCGAGAGGGAGGTGGTGGCCTCGGAAGACCAACTTTGGCTGGTCTCCCAAGACACAACACCCGAAGTAGAGGACTCCTGCTTGGTGCTGGATGACATTACACAAAATAATATCCTCCCCAAGTGAGGAGAAGGAAGAGAGAAATGAAATGAAAGATCTTTACCTAGTAAACAAGAGGAATTGAGAGAGGTCGGATCCGAGCTGGTAACAATCAAAGAAGAATGTGAATAATGAGTGAGTATGACAGGGTATTTATAGTGAACGTGGCTCCACCTTGACCATCAGATGCAGGTGAAACGAATGGCTAGGATTATCCTTGGGGAACGAGACAGTGACTGTTGCAAGCCATTTGAGTTCAAATGTCAAAGTTTAAGTTTTCCTGCCCTGAGACTTCTTTACTTAATTGAATATATGAGTTTCCGACCCTTGGTGTCAACTCGACTTGGAGGAGGGGGTTGTGATATCCTGCGGGAGAAAGACATTGGCCTATCATATTATGTATGGTTGACCTCCGGACCTCATGGGGTCAGAACAATAATCTTAGAGCTAAATATATGTCCAACCTCCCGATCTAATGAGGTAAAAGCCCCGCCTTGACTCCAAGTATGTGATTTATTCACCGACCTCCCGACCTATTGAGGTAAAAGCATCCGCCTTGACTCCAAGTGTATTATTTATTCATCGACCTCCCAACCTAATGAGATAAACGCACACGCCTTGGCTCCAAGTATGTTACTGGTTCACTGATCTCCCGACCTGATTCATGAGAAATAATGGTATGGTTGTGGTCGTAATAACCGACCTACCGATCGCATTCGAGGTTTGTTCTCAGGTCGGAGTAACTTCAAGACCTCCTAGCTCTAGGAATGTGTTGACCAGGTTTAAGCCCTTTGACCAAGTCCAGGTGAAACTGACATTTCCTGAGGTTTCAGGGGATGATGCGAATCGTGGTCTTACCGGTCAGCTAACGAGTTCCGAGATTTTAAGAGTCACGTAGAACATGGCCTTACTGATCCAAGCTGCACATCCGCGAGGTAACACCTATAAATAGCAAGTTAATTCAGGATTTCAGGTATGCATTTTTCCTATGCACACTTACATATAGCAGATATTCTTACAGATTTTCTCCATATCTCCTCTATCACTAGTGATTTGAGCGTCGGATGGGACCCGCCGAAAAAATATTCCTGACCCTTCTAACATTTTGTTTCAGATCTTAGCAGGTAATTTCAGGATCTATCTCTTATTATCTGGTCCAGTGAAGAAGATTAAGAGATGCAATCTAGCCTCTTATTGATACCTAAAGTTCATCACTCTTTTTGGAAGTATCAGTAGCATTTTTTTGTAATGGAAGTTTCAAAGATGGGATTTATAGCTATGTTGTCAATTTAAGCTACGGAACCAAGTATTCTGTCGATAAACTTAGCGACCGAAAATGTTCGTATTTGACATTTTGTTTTCTTTTTTCTTCCAAAATCAATATATGAAAACGTGAACAAAAATCTGAATTTATTTGGGTTTTTCAAAATAAAATGTGAAAACTGCTCATTGTCAAAATATTTAGCATCGCAAATTAAAATAAAGGATTATGGGTAAATTTAATGAACGTTATGGGTAAATATTCAAAAAAATTGAAGTCTGAAAAAATATTGTGAGCGGGCCAATATGTTTCAATTCTGAATATAAAATTAAACCTCATAACTATTGATCGACGTTAGAGACTTTCCAATATTCGAGTTTCAAAAATATATATTATATTGGACCAGAAAAGACACCTGGTCACAAGGGTGAACGTTCATGGTGGGTGGGGGACAGTTTCCTCCTCAAAAAAGAATTTTATTACCTTAAAAATAATTTAAAAATTGCATTTGTCCACCCTTGAATTATATCTTGACCCCTTAAAAAAATTTATTCTTCATTTTTTATTATTGTTTTTGCCCCTACTAAACAAAAGTTTTAGTTCCGCCATTATATGGCCATGAGTAGACACTGTTGGAAATTTGAATCAAATTAAACAGTGTGTTCATTCATGTTGGGGTGTAATTTTTTTATGATGATGCTTCCAAATTAAATGGTGTGTCCATTCATGTTGGGGTGTAATCTTTTATGATTTGATGCTTCCAAGTGGTGTCTCTTGATGACACCACTTGGTATACTATATAAGAAACAACTCTTGAATGAATTAGACATGGAATTTTCGAAATTCACACCATATTGAAGAACAAAATTTGAGTACTTTTGTGGATCTTCATCCTTGTTTAATATTGAGCGCTTTTAAACCTTTGTGCTTTAAATGATTTGTGATTTGGAGTGCTCCTATCACAAATCATAGTCGTTGTATCTTGGGAGACAAATTGCCAAAGTAAACCGTTAGCACCGTAGCGGGACAATATTGTCTTAAGGACATAGATTCCAAATCTCGCCTCGACATTTATAATACAAAGTTATTTGTTGTTTTGCTTGCTACTTTCATAAGATACACACCCATAAATTTTGTACTACAATCTTAAGACAATATTAACAACAAATGGCTTCGTCGAGTGCAACAACGACCCCAGTTCATCATGGTAAAAGGCTTGAAAAGTTCAATGGGAACAATTTCAAACGATGGTAATAAAAGATGTTTTATTTAACAACCTTGGGGTTGGGAAGGTTCCTCAATGAGGATGCTCCTACATCTATGGAGAGTGAATTGACAACCAAAAGAGGGATGCGGTTGATGCGTAGAATCAAAGCGACTTTTTGTGCAAGGATTATAATCTCAATGGACTAGACAACGCATTATACAATATTTATTGTCTAGTAAAGACAGCCAAGAAAATGTGGCAATCCTTGGAGAAAAGTATAGCTCCGAGGATGCAGGCATGAAGAAATTCATTGTTGAACGATTCTTAGATTTCAAAATGGTTGATACAAAGCCGGTGATATAGCAAGTGCAAGATTTGCAAGTAATCATGCACGAAATCCATGTGGAGGGTATGGTTCTAAGTGACTCATTTCAAGTGGCTGCCACGATTGAAAAGCTTCCTCCATCATTGAAGGACTTCAGAAATTATCTCAAGCATAACCGAAAATAGATGAATCTTGAAGACCTTGTGGTTCGTTTGAGAATCGAAGAGGACAACAAAATTTCTGAAAGGAAGGAAAATTGGCACCAACATGAAGCACGAGTGAACTTAGTGGAAAAACACGCTGAAACAAAGTGCAAGTTTGACGGCTTGGCCTCCAAATCTGGAATGGCGAATAAGTTCAAAGGCAAGTGCCACAAATGTGAAAAACCCAATCACATGGCGAAAGATTGCCCTGATAAAGACGATCGTGGGAAGGCTATGGGTCAAATAAATGTGACCGAAGAAGACCGTCTCTCAAATAATTTGGATGATTTAGTGCTTACCGCTTAATTAGATTACGTATCTTTGAAAGTAGTAAAACTCCAAGAATGGAGTGATTCTAAATAAATGTAATAACGATATTTGTTGAAAGCAATAAAATTTATGTTATTCCTTCTTGTATTGAATCTTATGGTTTGTGACATGATTGTTAGGATCATTTAAACCGTAGTTCGCTGCGCAAATTATAATGTTAAATATATTGCTTGTATGGGCACAAAGCTAACAAAATTGGCATTTATTTATTAAAAGAATCGTAACGTCTCTAGAGTTAAATTCACAATTATGTTTGTGATGAAAATATTGTGCAAACTAGAGACGTGGTTACTGTAGCACGTGCACCCACAGGCCAAAAAAATCGTGAGCCTACAGGCCAAAAAAAATCGTGCACCCACATGCCAAATAAATCGTGCATCCACAGGCCAAAATAAATCGTGCAACCACATGCAAAAAAAAATCATGCACACAAGCAAAAAAATCTTGCACCAAAGGCCAAAATAATTGTGCACCATAGGCCAAAATCGTGCACCAAAAATAAATTTTAGTGCACCTCTGTCCAATTTTACTGCACCGATGTCCTATAGTACATCCAACTTCCAATTTTTGTGCACCCATGTCGAATGTTAGTGTATCCAATGTCCATTTTTACTGTATCAATGTCCAATTTTAGGTTGACGAACACTCATGGTTAAAACATCGTGCAACACGTGGTTAAAAAATCGTGCACCACAAATTTAGTGAATCCAATGTTCAATTTTAGTGCATGCAATATATAAAATATCGTGCACCATTGTGCAAAAAATCGTGCATCAATATAAAAAAATCATGCACCAATATACAAAATATCTTGTAGCAATGCACAAAAAATCGTGCATCAATGTACAAAAATCATACACCAATATCCAATTTTAGTGCATCTAACGTCCAATTTTAGTGTGTCAATGTCGTGCATAAAATGTCCAATTTTAGTGTGTGAATGTTGTGCATAAAATGTCCAATTTTAGTGCATCAATGTCCAATTTTAGTGCATCAATGTCCAATTTTATTGCATCTAATGTCCAATTTTAGTGCATCCATCAATGTCCAATTTTGGTGCACCAAATGTAAAATTGCATTCATCCAATGTCCTATTTTAGTGTACCAACACGCGGTAGCACGTTGACCCATAGGCCTAAAGAATCATGCACCACATGCCAAAAGAAAATTGTGCACAACCGGGCATAAAAAGTCATGCACATCGTGCACCCACAGGCCAAAATAAATCGTGCACCATCAGGCAAAAAAAATCGTGCACCACCAGGCAAAAAAATCATGCACCCAGAGGCCTAGCCTAAATAAATTGTGCACCAATGTTCAATTTTAGTGCACCAAATATAAAATTGTATGCATACAATGTCTAATTTTAGTGTACTAATGTCCAATTATGCATCACTGTCCAATTTAGTGCATCTTCCATGCATGAATTTTTTACCCATGATACACAATTTTTTTGCCCCCGTAATTTCTTAAAATTTTGTCCAGTTCTGCACGATTTTGGCCCAAAATATCTGATTTTTTTGAACGTGAACCGTGCACCAAATTTCCCATGATGCACGATTTTTCACCCATGATGCACGATTAAAATTTGAACCAAACTTTCAAAATTAAACTAATTTGATAATCTGTAACTTGATCTTCAATGAATTCAGAAATGAGAATTTGACACCATATTATAACACCGAACTTGACCACTTCAATGATGATTATATCAGTGCGAATGAAGTACGAAAATAGTGTATACATTCAGTAATTCATGAACCTTGAACAAAGCAGTATATCACATCAACAATTGGAACAATATATCACATCAACAATTGGAACAAGGACACGATCAAAGCAAGTAAAAAAGAAAAATCAAATCTCGTACACAGCGGAATTGCGTGATATGAATTACGATGTCTTGCCGATGTTGTGTCAAATGCTTACTGCTATAAAAGATCCAAATGTTTGTGAATTCTGTAATGGGTATGTGAGTTTTGATTCCAGATTCATACCCGTATACATCAAAAAGCAAGCCATGTATTTCTCATGAGGAGGGTCGCCGAAGCCATTTGGATGGTTTTAGGGTTTCTGGAATCAGATTTTTTGGGGGTGGGAGGGAAGGCGGTGGGTAAGGGATTAGTTTTTAAAAATGATGGATATTTTAGTCCAAAAAAATGTTGTTAATAGATTTAAGTTAAAATATTAGACCTATGTGAATTGTGTTTTGAGACAAGTACTTTTAGATACTGTTTGTTTCCATGACTTAGTTAAATTATTGTTTTGTTATTGGTACCTTTTTGTAATTTCCTCGATAAAACATCCATTATAATATTTATTTATATAGTGGGTTATTATAAATTAATGGGGCTTGAGTACTATATAATAATGTGGATTTAAATCCAGAAAAATTATAATTCTTCTCATCGTGCATTTTTTAATCGAAATAATTAATTTGGATTTTTACTCTTAGGATATTATTTTTGAGAGAAATATAAATTAATTAGCAACGGGTAAGTCTCAAATGTTCTAGCATTCAAAAATGTAGAAAGTCCGTATAGATTGGCCTAATACAGTGACCAAAGTCACCAAACCCTAGTGTACAATAATGAGAGCAAAAGGTACAAGCATATGCAAGCTCTATTATCACCTTAGCAAGGTCCTAATAATGGCAGCTTGAGCACCGTCTGATGATTCCAAAAGCTCCGACAGTCGATCGCTCAGGTCATCAACTTCTCTGTGTAAGTTTTTAATGTAATTGCAAGTCTCTTGTAACACCTTCGAAGCCGAAACCTGTCCAGATTTAAATCATTAATAAGGATAAGCTTTTTTGAAAAGTTCAATGGATTTAGAATGGACAACATATTTGCTTGCATGGATTGTACTTCAAATTGTAAAATCACCTTGTCAGAATGGCGTCTGTTGCGAATTTCAGGGATAAGCTGATGCAATTTGGAGACAAGATCGGCAATCTGATCCTCACTTATCCTGGAAACTCCGGATTGATTCGAACGTGATCTTCTGCTCGACATTGTTAGTCAATGATTATCTAATAAGCAAGAAATGTGGCTAAGGGGGTATTAGTTTAGATTTTCAATTCTTGAGTGAGTAGAAATGGGACTTAAATTAAGGGATGAAATGAAAAGAAAACTTTTGAGGGACAAGTGATGGACAGAGGGATGAAGGAATTGTATGAAATGAAAAACACAACAATGGAGTAGTGTTGGAGGTGATGAAGACAAGTGCATGGGAGAAAGAAGTGGGCTATAGCTGATTTTAAATAGAGGATTTGATAATATATTGTTAAAAATTTGAGAAACTTAAACAGAAGAACAATCCTATAGTTTGGTGAATATTTCATTTTGCTATTTTAAAAAAAAAAGTAAAAAATCATTTCAACATTTGTTTGGAAAATTACAGTTTACATTCTTAACCTTCATAAATCGTAACACTTTGCATCCTCTGGACTCGGTTTGATATTTTTATTGAAGATTCATCGTCGCATTATATCATCACCTTACATCCTCAAACATAAAGTATCTTAAGCTAGTTGTTGCGATTGTTTAGAAAATGAAAAAGTTATTTTGGGTATCGAAATTATCTAGTCGGGAAAAAGGGAATTTTGGTACCACAAAAATTTTATTTTTATTTTTTTAAGATTTTGCAATAGTTAGTTTAAGGGGCTATTAATTTTAGGATGTATGACGATGATTGAATGCGGAGATAAATCTTTAATAAAAATACAAAACCGAGTCAACATGATGCAAAGTTATAATTTAAGAAAGTTGAAGATGTAAGCTGTAATTTTCCAAGCAATTATTGTAAAGTGAAATTTGAACCAAATTATAGGATTATTTATGTAATTTTCCCAATTAAAAAGGTGCAATTTAAGTTGGTGTTTTTGGGTTTCGGACATCTAATTTTAGTATTAATTCATTAAGTTGGTTGTTTTCGCATCTCTAGTACTTTCTGGTCGGAGTGCAGACATAGTATCGAATATTGCTGATGTACCTGGCACTATATCAACACTCGTAACAAATGATTAAAAGTGGAAAAAATCAACACATGCAATAAATCATATTTGGATTATTTAAAGAACTAAAACCCAAAATATATTGAAATATTGATGCCAGAATTGATCAAATATTTCCAAATAAAAATATAATTTTTATGTAATGGAGGAAGAGGGAGAGATAGTACAGGATAGTGGACACTGTCATGCTGCCTTTGTTCCCTGAACTGCCAAACTAGGGTTAAACGTTGAAGTCAGTAAATAGAAATTTGGTTGTGTATCATCCAACTTTGCGGGCCTTTGGTGTGTCAGTATAAGCATGCAACCCCATGTTATCTCACAATCTTCATCATTTAAATATTATTATCATCAAATTAGACCCGACCACGGTTCAGAACCGCAGGTTTGACGATTCAACAAACCTCGACTCTTAACCTTAATCTTCTTTGACGATTCCGGTTATGGTTCATGAACCGTCGGTTACTGTTCCGGTTCCAATTACGGTTAACCAACGGTTACGGTTACAGTTTTACCCTTATTTTTTTAAAAAAAAAATTAAAATTATTATTAAAATTTGAAATAAAGTATTAAAGTGTAAAAAGTATTTGAGTGTCTTCATCCATTGATTAACATAAAATAACGTGAAATAAATTCAAACTCGATAATGAAAATATGTAAGATATATTTGTTTGGTTAATATATATAAATCATAACACTATATTCTTCAAGTTGGAGGTCATGAGTTCAAATCTACACCATAATATATATTTTAAATTTAAAAATATAAAAAAAAATTAAATAAATCCTTGAACCGCCGGTTAATCGACGGTTTACGGGTTAGCAAAATTATGACATTTAACCGGCCCGCCTATAGACGGGCCGGTTAAGGGTCCGACCCTTCGAACCGTTGACCCAATTAACTGGATCGTTGACCACGGTCCGATTCTAGACCGGTTAATAATCATGTATGAGCCTTAGTCGGATCTATAGTTTGCAAGTGTTGCCTACTCTTTTTTATACATTTTTCTATTGCAAACACTGTTAAAGCAGGTGTCCTCGTAAATCGTAATCACCTGTCGGTTGATTTTGTTAATAATATTGAATTTTTTATATTAGGAATATTAGTATTATTACAATGTCCATTATTTGTACACACATAAGGCTTTGAATAATACAATAATATTGATACGTTATATTGTGATTGATTGGATATTGAATACTATTGGATAAATAATAAAATGAGTACGCTAAACAACTATCATCCTAAAATTCTATAAATTATTCCAAATAGTCAAGTAGACAATTGTAGTTGTAATTGTGTATCACTAAATCTTATGACATAGTTGTAATTGAGATATGGTGGAAATTCGAAAGATGTGTGGACTATGTTACGGATTTACTCGGTGTGGTGCTTATGGAACGAAATGAACAAGATTGAAAGGAAAGTATCAAATATTGTCGGTGTGGTGGAAAATATAAAGTAGCGAGGATGGACGTGGATCAAAGCCTTTTTTATCATTACAATGTATCTTATTTTCTAACTGCACGGGATCCCAAAATGCAAGTTCGGTATTGTAAATCGAGTATGAGCTTGTAAATTATAGTTGGAGATTCGCTGTTTAATAAATATATTATGTGTTATATGTCTAGAATTGTACTTAGGAACAAGTTGCACCTCTCCAAATACAAAATATAAATAAATATTTTTTCACAATTAGAAATATAAACTTATATATCTTAAAATAAATTAAATGGTCATCTTTAAATAAAATTCGGGGTGTGTTGTAGACATAAAATCAAACTAAATTTGTTTGCTCAGATGAACACGTGATTTTCTGTCCTAGTGAACTTTGTGTCACATATTCTCAGATTCCTCGTCTTATAAAGAATTGTAAATTAATTAAGTACGACTGGAATCACTTTTAAACGAATCGAAAGATGCCTATTAAGTTACTTTTTGCCTTTTATTTCTCTATGAGTAGATGAGCTAAATAATTTTCTACACACTTCAAAATTCGAACTTGAATTTCTTTAAAATAGAGGTGAATTTTTATCAGTTGGGCTAGGCATAAAAACTTGTTACTTTTTGCCTTTTACACGCACCAAGAAGCCATTTTTAAATTTTCACTTTATCGAAGGGGTCAATAAAATAATACTCACTGATTTGATTTAATGTTCTTTTCTAGAGTAAAAAACAGTTATCCTCAATTTTTTATTTATTTTTTTATGGTCACCTATATTAGTAATAATTACATTAAGAAATGTATGTCACAAATTTTTTCCCAAATTAAAAATTTTGACAATAAAATAAAATTTGTTGCAAGTAATGTAATTAATGCTTCTGGTGAATTACAAAAATCGTGATAATAAATAATTTAATTTGCATCGAATTTATCTCAAAAATTTAACTATTTTATATATTATCTCTACATGCCAAATTTATTAACAGAACTTGAAATTTTATTTTCTGGAAATAATTGGTGGTTTAAATTTTAGGGATAATTACATCTACACCTCACGACTTTAGCCTAATTACAGAAACCTCCCATCGACTTTGACAAATTATAGAGACCTCACCTCTGATGTAACGCCGTCAAAAAAAAATTAACAAAACTTGCAAAATGACATTTTTACACTTCTGTATATGTAATATAAATTTTTTAAAATATTACAGATATACTCCTAGAGTATCTTGCCTCAAGTTTTCTTTTTATTCCTTCTTACGGTTATACCATCTTTGATATGTACCTCAGCTAAAGAGGAGTTGGAGAAGGTTTTCATTTCTTCCTTACAATGGTTACTCTAGTATGTAATATAAAATTATCAAAACATTATAAAAATACCACTTGTATTATATTAGACATGACAATTACACCCCTTATGGTGTCATATTATTTTTATTTATTTCAAAAAAGTATTTATTATATTTAAACTATGAACTAGTTTTCATATTAATGATAATATTTTAAAACAACTTATATATAAAAATTCGTTCAAAATTAATTAATTATATTATTCTCATAGTATCATATCTTTTTTTTTCTTGTAATATTAAACACGTCAACATCTTTAACAAATATAAAATAAGCTTATCCAAATATTTTAACATATTATTCTTAAAACAAGTCTTCACAGCTTATGAATTATTTAAAATAGTTTACCAATTATTTTTTAGACAATTATATGCTTAGATTTGAATTTAAATGATATTATTTATGTTTTAGGCCATGATTTTGAATGATCATCGATGTTTTATCGATTCGGTGTGTTCGATTTAGTATAAAAATTAGTCAGTTCGGTTGGCTGGAAAATAAATTCGATCGGTTTAATTTTTACAAATTCGGTCGGTTCAGACTGAATTGTTCACCCCTAGTTGAACTCGCATTTGGGTAGTTTGTTTTAAAAGTTTAGATTTTTATCTCGTTTCTCAAATAATTAATCATATATTATATATTTTTTAAATGTTATTGAAATTACGATGATTATATATTATCAAGTTTTTACGATATGTTTTGGTAAATCAATATTTATTGGCGTCAATTCGGAAAAAGGAAATCAAATATATTGTTATTTAATTTGACTTCATATTTGATTTAATTCAAAATATTCTAAAATGTTGTTATTTCTCAAAAAAGCTTTTAAATGCTGTATATATATATAAAAATTTTGATTTTTTTATGGCATGTATCGATATTTTACAAGATTGAATAAAAAAGTGATAAAAAAAATTAAAATAATTAAGTGTAAATAAAAAGGATTGAGTAAGTAGTAATTGTATTTGAAACAAACAATTCGAAATATAAAATAATGGTTTCATTACGATAACATCCCCTAAAAATATCATAATTACAAAGACACCCCTCTAAAAGTTTATGTCAAAATAGAGGTCAAAGTTTACCAGGGGCAATACGGGGTTTTCATTCAATATTAGGGGTGGTTTTATGTAACGGCCGTCAAATTTTTTAACTGCAGGACTTGTCTTTAATGTTTAACCTAACGTGAAAGGATGTTTCTGTAATTTTTCATACCATAGAGAAGGTTTTTGTAATTATATTAAAGTTGAGGGGGTGTGATATAATTATCCCCTAAATTTTAATTGCGTCACTTCTTTTGGATGATGTGAGGCAATAGAAAGCCCAGGTTGTCTGTGTAATGATACTATAATCAACACCACTGTCCAAATCTGATTGCCCATCGCGTGACAGGCATTATTGCTGATTATGGTAGATATATTTTTTTAATAAAGCACAAATATTTTTTTATTTCAAAATTTAAATAATCTTTTGAAGCAATAATTTGAGAGAAATTTCTTAATTGTCACGTGCGTACCAGCGCAATATTTGATCTTACTGTTGGGTATATTGGGTATCAGAGAAATCAACATATAATTGAGTTAATAACATAATAGATATCACAAACACATACTCAATAATTAAACAATATGAACACCATTGCCATGGAAGTGAGAGCGTAAAGCATTCTTTCTAAGATAACAACAAATAGATAAAAATAGAGGACCATGTATCTATGTAGTAAGTTCAATAATGTTATGCACGTGTTTATCTAATCAATATAGTCGGGCTTCAGCCAGATTAGCTAACTCTAATGTTCGTCACTGGCTCAAAAACCAAAGAATTTCTAAATCTATCTAAGATATTTAAAATAAACTTTATTTTATATTAATGAAAATTTACTGAACTATGCATACTACTTCATCTGAAGTGCAAAAATCAATTTGAGAGAACATTTTTATATTAACTAGAATTATTTTATCTAAACTTTAAATTTCTTTTATTCCGATAAATCATAACATCCCCCTTGGCTACCCTCCCGCCGAGTCCTTCCTTATTGTTGAATAGTTAGCCTCGTGAACATTCATGTGTACTTAGCAGAGATACATATAATATGCTGATATACATAAAAGAGTGGTAAAAAAAAATTTAGGCCTGCCCGGAAGACTTGTAAAAAGATGAAATTCTTTTGAGAATATTTGAAGGAAAAGGAACTTTTATCAACGAAAATAATGGAAATATGGAGCTTTTTGCAAGGAAGTTATGATTAAAATTCTTGAATCATTTGAAATGAAAAATAAAAATAAAATTAAAATTAAAAATCCATGCATGCCAGCTAGGGATGACAATGGGACGGGTCCAAACCCGGATCCGCAATAAACCCGCACCGCCGGGGCGGGTCTAGACCCGCTTCAACCAGGTTTGGAAGCGGGGCGGGGCGGGGCGGGTCCTGGGATTGGCCGAACCCGACCCGTACCCGCCCCGCAATACATTTTTTATTTTTTTAAAAAAAATATGATATTGATTGTACATTTTACTTCTTTAATTGAATAATAAAGTGTCATTATTTAATTTAATATCAAAATTCATGTGTTCATGTTAAAGAAGTTGGATATTTTGAAGGAAATAAGAGCAAATTAATAAATATTTAGTAGTTTAAAAATAATTTTGCAATGCTTATTATAAATATTTACTAGAGAAAAAATAAAATTAATCACAAAACTCAACTTTTGTGTTTCAAAATTGATTTCTAGCTAATTTTTTTTAAAAATAATAAAAAATAAAAAAAAGTGGAACCGGGACAGGGCGGGTAAACCCGCCGGGTTCGCGGGTCTAAGTGGGGCGGGTCGGGTTTTATGTGTAGCGATGCGGGTTTTGGGATTGGTCAAACCCGTCCCATACCCGACCCGTTGCCATCCTAATACCAGCAAATCTAGCTGTATACATGATTTTGTTTTTAATCAAAGCACTCCAATGATATCATTATATTGATATGTTATATTATGATTATTAGAATTATTAGATATATAGATAATGAATAGTGATAGATAAATAATAGTATGTTTAATTATTAAGATTGAGATTGTAAATCTGATTTAGATGATTAACTATTGCTTTACCCATGGATCTTAATTAATAATATTATTTTTATTATAAATTTCGTTATATTTAATATTATGAATTAAAATTCTAATTAGAATTATGATAAGAAGACTAATTACAATTTGTAATTTTGAATATGAATAACTAAAATTTATTATTAAACACAATTTATTTATTGGATTTTTAAAATGAATTTAATTTGTGTCTTCCATCAATTAACTTGACTACCAAACATAAAGAAAATAATGCCCCCAAAATATTAAGAAAAAGGCAAACAAAATTATGGATAAAAAAATAATATAAAACATTAAGCATGTATCCTCCCTTGGGCAAAGTCGTGCATTTGCGCGGCAGAAGTTTTTTAAAGTAATATAGTTTACCTATAATTTTTTTAATTTTATAGTAAAAATGTTTTAAAAATAATAAAAAATATTATATTTTGTTCATCGTAAAAAATATTATTTAATTTTTGCCCACCCAATTATGATATTCTGATTATGCCCTTGGTCTCACCTCAAGTTCGGCCATATTTAATAACAATATTGTGATAACAATTTTATTTTATACTAATGTATTAAACGATGGTTGAAAGGTGGCTTAGTTCAAATGAATAGGAAAAGATGCGACTATTTTCATGGAAGTCTGACGCACCATGGGCTGGACCGTTCAAAGTTGTCAATGTTCTACCATTCGATACCTTCAAACTGAAAGATGACCATGGGACACTATTCACTGTGAAAGACAAGTGGTTACGATGTTACCACAAGAATGATGTGAAATCATCCCCACTGCCCCTAGCGGCACTTGAGCCTACATGGTAAAAAGTCCATCTTGTGACTATAAATCAAGAAGTTTTTCTTATAATTTTTCTTTGTTTTTTGTTTGTTTTTATTTTGCTTTTGCTTTTGTTTTGATTATGGTGAGAGGCTACATGTGTGTTGTGACGTGTTCCACCAATATGCCTTACGAGTTGACGAGGAATTGGACAGCGATCACTGACGGTCGTTGTAAAAGGTAAATGCTTTGTCTCATTTTCCATGACCGTTACATTGAGGACAATGCATGAATTAAGTTTGGGGATTACTGTGTCATGCTTCTTCTGTGGAATTTGATCGTTTCTTAAGCACCAAAAAAAAAAATTTCCTGAAAATGAGTTCAATTAGTCAGATAAGATGAATCATAGTGGTGATCTCTATTCCATGATGATATTAATCTCGCTATGCATGTCAACTTGTGTTTTGATGATTGTAAAACTTGTTTGTGAATATCTTGTTTTGAGTAGCATGTAAAAGATGAGGAATATATTGAGCACATTTAGTCATAATCTTGTGAATTGCATTTGTAGTAGTGAAAATATTTGTAAACTTGATGAATTGTTTTGAGCATCTTAGAGTACCTTAGAAACTATTTGATGATGACACTTTGAGACGAAATTTTATAGTTATGAACTTGACTTGGAAATGATTTAGGTGATCTTTGGACCGTTTGAACCTTTCAGCTTACCATGATATATATCAATCTCCAGTGTCTCATTTTGAGCCTAATTGAAAAGAATTGAGTATGTTTAGCATATTATTAGCCCATATTCAACAAATTTCTTTGGCAACTCATTATGCCCACCATTATGAGCCTAAATTGAAAAAAATTATCATCACCCTAAGGGCGTATAATGATTCTCATTATGTGATGTCCAGAAATTACTGGTGTTAATCCCGGTGTAGTAATAATCATTAATGGATTTTAATTGTGGCAATTATAAATTAATTGGGGTTTTGGGACTCTCGGGGATTTTAAATCCGATTTTTAGAGTCGTTGGGTCCAAGGGATGAGATTGTATCCTCATCATGGTGATAACCTTGGAATTCGGTCTTTGGTAGGATTTGGGGTCCGGAGTACTTTGTACTGGGACTGGTGGTGAGATTTGAGATTAGAGAGATGATTTTTGAAAACAGATGATTTTTAATGAATCATTATGTATTTGTGGAGGTATTGGTATTTTGGGGCATTTTTGCTATATATACCAGTTGGACTCAAGATTCCGTCATTCGGAATCCATTTCTCTCCTCTCCTCTCCCTCACGCAACTCTCTCACCCCAAACCCTTCACTTTCCCTTTGATGAGCAAAAATCGATGGAGGCTCGTTCTAAGAGCCGGATTTCTCGAACATAAGTTGGTAAGTTTCTTCTCTTCACCTTTAGCTTCGTTTTGATAGTGGTATGGTGTGTTATGGTTGAGCTTTTGGGTTGGATTTGTGTTTGGGGGTTTTGGATTAAAATCTAAAATGTTGATTTTAGTGTTTTTATGGAGTTTAAATGTTGTATTTGAGGTGTTGGTGGTGTATGGGGTGTTGGTTTTGAGTTTGGGTGTCAAAAACACCATGGAAGCTCGAATTTTTCAGAAAATCACAGGTGGCGATCGATCGCCGAGGGGTAGCGATCGATCGCGACGAGCAGTCCAATTTTTGAAAGCGATGAACAGTGGCGGCGATCGATCGCGTGGTCTCGGCGATCGATCGCGAGAGGGTTGGCGATCGATCGCGAGGATTGGCGATCGATCACGAGAATGCACTGGTTTGGCCACTGGACTGTGGCGATCGATCGCGATAAGAGTGGCGATCGATCGCCACTCGAAGGATTTTGTTTTTTGAAATTTTTTGGAAAATGTCGGGATTTTGGAATCGAGGTTTAAAGGGGCCGTCTCCGGGGCAATGTCTACATTCCAATGGGAATGTTATACTTTTAAAATAGATAGGTTGAGGCCAAAGTTTGATAAAACGGAATTCCCGGTGGAATTCTTGGCTACCTTTTAAACTTGTTAAATGGTATATTTTGGGTATTATGCATGCTTAGCCGGGGGGCTTTTATTTTGGCAATCGTCATGGATTGACGATGGGTTTTGAGGTTGCAAACGTGCGTGGGCACGTGATCGCATGCTTATTCTTGATTGTGAGTTGTTTATGTGTTTTAACACATATTTCTCGAGGCATGGAACTCAAATAAGGTTTGGCTTGGACTACGGAGACTTAAGGTACGTATGACGTACGAGCATAGCCTATTATAGTGTTGCAACTGTAAAATGTATGGTGTGTGATAATTGTATTAAATGGGTATTGGAACACATTGTGTGTGGTAATTGCATTATATGGACATTGAAATATGTGGCATGTGGTAATTGCATCGGATAGGTATTGAAATGCATGGTGCATGATATTTGCTATAAATAGATAACGATATGCATGGTAAATGGTATTTGCGTCAAATGGTTATACATTGGGAACCATACGGTGCCGCTATTGAGCGAGCAATGATTTGGGATGCTGTCGTCGTTGAGCGACCATCGGTTATGACGCCGCTATTGTTGAGCGTGCGCGGGGTTTAGTATGCCGCTATTGTGGAGCGAGCAATGAAATAGGAACATGCAATCATTGGTTAGATATATGTGAGATCTACGGTCTTTTATATAATGATTTTACCATATTGATTACGGAACTGGCATAATAGAACGGTATTAGTTAATCTATGTGACGATTAACTGGCTTTGGGAATTTGATGAGCTTGGTTATTTTGAGAACATGGACAATACAGGGGATCCCGGATGAGAGTGTTACCATCCAGGGAGTATCATTTAAATTATGGCATTTACATTCTGTATTTGAATTGCAATATTATGGTTATTGGATTGGTGGTATTGGTATGCTCACCCCGTGTGGGGGCTGTCTCTGTTGGGGCAGGTGTTACAGGTGTAGCAGCAGCTTTGGAGTTGAGCTCGGGCTGTTGATTTGAGGTACTTCCAGGATCGAGGTACCAGAGCTGGTTGAATAAGCGCATAGATCCAGAGTTGAGGTCGAGCTGTGCTTGGGAGGTGCTTCCAGGATTGAAGTGCCAGTAACGGTATCCGGTAGAGTGTTTTATACATTAGATACACGCGTGTTCATTGGGTGCTCTTATGTGAGTACATTTTACGTGTATATGGAATGTATAAATGGGTTACGGCTCTTCTCTATTCATTCATGGTTTGCATGCAATTAAATATGGAATTGCCAAATGAACTGAGAGCATGTTAGTGTATTATAAAGGTGCATGTTATATAAATAATTTGGTTGTTGAATTTGAATATTATGTGGATAGAATGCAAGAAATTTATTGGATAGCATATGGTGTTGCACTTGCACATGGCTTTTCCCCATGATAGTATGATTATATGCACTAATGGTATGGATTAATACACTAATAACGGGTTAAGGTCACGGGGGTCCTTACATTAGTGGTATCAGAGCAGTGGTTAGCTCTTTGGGGTTGTTGAGGGCCTAGGAAAATGATAATGGGAATGAGAAGCACATACTTATGCATGATGGTAGTTAGTGTTGCGTGGCACAACTATATTGCTTATGTGCATTTATGATATGTGTTCATAATTGGAATATGTTATTGCTAACCATGGTGGTTGCAGGGTCATATGAGACATGGACTATGCATTACGGTTGCATAGATATACATCGGAGTGATGATTTTAATGCTTTGCCGCTAAATGTTGGAGCGAGGTGCATTAAAATACACTCATGGCGATGATTATTGGAATACGGGTTATGCATTACGGTTGCATGCACGTCGAAGCGATGATGCCGCTGTCGTGTCGAAGCGATGGTAAATGCCGTTGTCACGTCGAAGCGATGATGCCGCTGTCGTGCCGAAACAATTATTGGAATACGGGTTATGCATTACGGTTGCATGCATGGCGTAGCGATGTGAATACTTGCCGCTGTCATATTATAGCGATGAATAATATTTGCCGCAAATATGTCGAAGCGAAGGATAATGCCGCTGTCATATTACAATTGCGAGGGATATTATGCCGCTAATATGTCGAAGCGAGGGGTATTTTTGCTGTCATGCCGAAGGGATGGTAAATGCCGCTGTCGTGTCGAAGCGATGGTAAATGCCGCTGTCACGTCGAAGCGAGGATACCATCGTCATGTTGAAGCGATGATGTCGCTGTCGTGTCGAAGCGATGATACATGCCGCTGTCACGTCGAAGCGATGATGCCGATGTCATGACGTAGCGATGCGATTGGGAACAAAGTACTACATGAGTGTGAGTACCTCTTGAGTCCGTAATTATTCCGCTACATATATTGGCGATGGTTCATGCCGCCGGGTATTCTATTGGTGATGGTTTATGCCGTCGGGTATTCTATTGGCGATGGTTCATGCCGCCGGGTATTCTATTGACGATGATTCATACCGCTGGGTATTCTATGGCGATGGTTTATGCCGCCAGGTATCATATGGCGATGGTACATTCTGCTACATCTATGGCGATGGTTCATACCGCCGGATATCTATAGCGATGTTTTGTGCCGCTGACTCTATGGCGAGGGATCATGCCGCTGATTCTATAGCGATGGGTTATACCGCTATGTGCGTAGCACTGGATTATTCTGCCTACGAGCGATGGGTGCTGCTTGTGTACCTCTGGTGAACGATGGATACAGGTATTCCGCTATCTTGATAGCGATGAGGTATGGCATATTACTTTTGTTATCATTATTGTGAATACTATGTGTTGTTTTATACCGTCATGTGTTTGACGATGAGATTATGGATGTCGTGTATCGACATGTACCGTCATATGTTTGACGATGTTATTTGGGATGTTTATGTGGACGCGTGGCGTTGTTTTGATGAATAATACATTCATGTTTATGTATTTGGTTGTATGGTTTGAGTGCCTTTGGTGAGCACATGGTAGTGTCTGGGTCACTAGTTGACGAGGCCATTATGCCGAGCAGGATTGCTCGAAGAATTATTGAGTGCGCCGTACAGGAATTGTACCGCAGCACATATCTGATGTATATATTGTACGAGTAGTGGTACCTTTGGGTATACTCGCTGGAATGGCTTAGGCCAAGTGATTGGGTGGTAAGAGTAGTCATTGAGAAAACTACTCGCTTGTTGTTGTGATGTGTGGTAGGCATAGTCACACCCACCTTGAGGGTGTGGGATAAGTCCTAACGGATTTGGATTGCTTCGTAGTTAAGCAAGGACACCGGGATGTCCATTATGCTTTGGTGTTTTAGAGATGTGTTGGGTGATGACCCACAACTCTAATGGTTTGTACGGTATTGTATACCGCGATGGGACGTGTGTCACGTGATAGGTTGGTATAAGCCTATGGGGCCAGCGAATCACTAGCCAGGTCTTGTTTCAGTGTTATAGTGTGATTGTGATAGCCATTATACTGTTCGTTGGATTCGAGTTTGGTGAATCGTATGGTGATACGATGAGGGTTTTAGTAGACTCTTGTAGTCTCTTTGTGGCGTGATGATTGAGGCAGGAAATACCTCACGGGAACGTTTATACTTTTATTGTTTTGAGGGACTGGTACTGGGACAACTCAATTTTGTTGGTAGTACCAACGTGAGTGTCGACAAGTCGTTGTTAGCTCTGATTGAGCATCTTTGCATATGGAATACAAAGGGAGTCACAATTGGAATTGTGGGATATAGCTAGTGGGGTAACACTACTATATTGATCTTACCTCTTGGAGAGATTTGGATTGTACTGTCATGGAGACAGCTGGTATTGGTTGAGAGTTGATTGTGAATCAACCTGGGGTAAGCCCTACTAGTGTTGGACTATGTGATGGCTTCGTACTTCTGGTGAGATGTTCGAGGAGACGTCTCCGGAGATATGCTCGAATTGTGTAGTACTATGGCATTAGTGCAGAGCATCTTTAGTCTGAGTATACATGGCGTATACGGGTTTCGATTTGGTAATAGTTGCTTTGATGCACTATTTTGAACCATTTGCGTACGTTTGGTTCCGTGATATGTTTTGGTAAATATATCCAGGTTTCCGAACGGTGGTTCGAGGATTGGAGGATCATGGATTCATGACTTTTCCTTGTGAGGAAGGCGGTATTGTTATATTTATCGGTTGAATCTTTTGAGAGATTCGTTATTTTGGGTCCGTGTGGTGTTGATATTGAAATCACACCCTTTGGTTTTGGTTAGTCAACCATCATTCTCCGTGGGGTGAGAATAATCCAGGTTTGTCAGTTGGTTTTGGGATTGGGTATGATTGGAGATACCGAGTCTATTGCATTGAGTATGCATGTTGTGTTGGTGCGTGGGCATGTATGCCGTGTGTGTATACGAATGCCAACTCTATTTTGTTCCTTGTTGAACGTTGGTTTAATATGCTTGGTTTGGTGAATCTCCAGTGCGAGATTGTGGAACCTTGAGATCGGTAATCTCGATGGCACGATGCATTCTAATGAATGATCGTGAGGGTTGTTTGATTTCCCCTGAGGAGGGATCGTCGTGTTTTGGAACCATGGTAATTCTTGTTGGATAATTCGATACCCTTCCTGTTTTTAGGATTGTTAAATCCCAGGATGAACGAGGGATGGCCAGGATTCGGATTTGTTTAGTGTCATGGTTGACACGTGTGTAGGAATGCAATTGTTTGTCTTGCATGTTCCCTGTGGAACTTGAGACTTCGTGGGGTCTTAATGGTGTGTCAGGACCAAGATATGATTTCTTGGAACACACCGGTGTAAACATCCTCGGAGATGTGCTTTGTGTGGATCGGTGACCGTGGGTAACCCGATCCAGGTTACAAGTGGTGCAACTACTCCTTCGGAGGAGATGGACTGGGAAGCGAAAAACCGGATTTTTCTGTGAGTATACTGTTGTATACTAGTGGTCCCCCATCATGACGATGCGTGTCAAGCATCGTGGGCGAGTGGTGAATATCACGGAGTGATATCTATGTCAGAACCAAGGGAGATTTGGTTGATTTGCAGTCGTGGTAGACTTACTTCTGGGATGACTCGCATCGAGGTTTGTTATTATCCTTTGGATTTTGTGTTGGTTTTGGCGTTTGCTTTATTTTAAAGCTTGGTGCGAGGTGGGTGTCCTCGCGATTGTTAATTCGATTCTGATGTGGTCCAGAGTCGGGGTTGAGGTTTTGTTGGGTTGTGTAGTCCTGGTGTTTCATGAAGAACACCGATGGAAATTTTGAGGATGAAATTTTATTAGTGGGGGATAATTGTGATGTCCGAAAATTACTGGTGTTAATCCCGGTGTAGTAATAATCATTAATGGATTTTAATTGTGGCAATTATAAATTAATTGCGGTTTTGGGACTCTCGGGGATTTTAAATCCGATTTTTAGAGTCGTTGGGTCCAAGGGATGAGATTGTATCCTCATCATGGTGATAACCTTGGAATTCGGTCTTTGGTAGGATTTGGGGTCCGGAGTACTTTGTACTGGGACTGGTGGTGAGATTTGAGATTAGAGAGATGATTTTTGAAAACAAATGATTTTTAATGAATCATGATGTATTTGTGGAGGTATTGGTATTTTGGGTCATTTTTGCTATATATACCAGTTGGACTCGGGATTCCGTCATTCGGAATCCATTTCTCTCCTCTCCTCTCCCTCACGCCACTCTCTCACCCCAAACCCTTCCCTTTCCCTTTGATGAGCAAAAATCGATGGAGGCTCGTCCTAAGAGCCGGATTTCTCGAAGATAAGTTGGTAAGTTTCTTCTCTTCACCTTTAGCTTCGTTTTGATAGTGGTATGGTGTGTTATGGTTGAGGTTTTGGGTTGGATTTGTGTTTGGGGGTTTTGGGTTAAAATCTAAAATGTTGATTTTAGTGTTTTTATGGAGTTTAAATGTTGTATTTGAGGTGTTGGTGGTGTATGGGGTGTTGGTTTTGAGTTTGGGTGTCAAAAACACCATGGAAGCTCGAATTTTTCAGAAAACCGCAGGTGGCGATCGATCGCCGAGGAGCAGTCCAATTTTTGAAAGCGATGAACAGTGGCGGCGATCGATCGCGTGGTCTCGGCGATCGATCGCGAGGGTTGGCGATCGATCACGAGAATGCACTGGTTTGGCCAATGGACTGTGGCGATCGATCGCCACTCGAAGGATTTTTTTTTTTGAAATTTTTTGGAAAATGTCGGGATTTTGGAATCGAGGTTTAAGGAGCCGTTTCCGGGGCAATATCAACATTCCAATGGGAATGTTATACTTTTAAAATAGATAGGTTGAGGCCAAAGTTTGATAAAACGGAATTCCCGGTTGAATTCTTGGCTACCTTTTAAACTTGTTAAATGGTATATTTTGGGTATTATGCATGCTTAGCCGGGGGGTTTTTATTTTGGTAATCGTCATGGATTGACGATGGGTTTTGAGGTTGCAAACGTGCGTGGGCACGTGATCGCATGCTTATTCTTGATTGTGAGTTGTTTATGTGTTTTAGCACATATTTCTCGAGGCATGGAACTCAAGCAAGGTTTGGCTTGGACTACGGAGACTTAAGGTATGTATGACGTACGAGCATAGCCTATTATAGTGTTGCAACTGTAAAATGCATGGTGTGTGATAATTGTATTAAATGGGTATTGGAACACATGGTGTGTGGTAATTGCATTATATGGACATTGAAATATGTGGCATGTGGTAATTGCATCGGATAGGTATTGAAATGCATGGTGCATGATATTTGATATAAATGGATAACGATATGCATGGTAAATGGTATTTGCGTCAAATGGTTATACATTGGGAACCATACGGTGCCGCTATTGAGCGAGCAATGATTTGGGATGCTGTCGCCGTTGAGCGACCATCGGTTATGACGCCGCTATTGTTGAGCGTGCGCGGGGTTTAGTATGCCGCTATTGTGGAGCGAGCAATGAAATAGGAACATGGAATCATTGGTTAGATATATGTGAGATCTACGGTCTTTTATATAATGATTTTACCATATTGATTACGGAACTGGCATAATAGAACGGTATTAGTTAATCTATGTGACGATTAACTGGCTTTGGGAATTTGATGAGCTTGGTTATTTTGAGAACAGGGACAATACAGGGGATCCCGGATGATAGTGTTACCATCCAGGGAGTATCATTTAAATTATGCATTTACATTCTGTATTTGAATTGCAATATTATGGTTATTGGATTGGTGGTATTGGTATGCTCACCCCGTGTGGGGGCTGTCTCTGTTGGGGCAGGTGTTACAGGTGTAGCAGCAGCTTTGGAGTGGAGCTCGGGCTGTTGATTTGAGGTACTTCCAGGATCGAGGTACCAGAGTTGGTTGAATAAGCGCATATCCAGAGTTGAGGTCGAGCTGTGCTTGGGAGGTGCTTCCAGGATTGAAGTGCCAGTAACGGTATCCGGTAGAGTGTTTTATACATTAGATACACACGTGTTCATTGGGTGCTCTTATGTGAGTACATTTTATGTGATGCCCCGAAATCAATTATATGCAATTTGAGCATTAATGATGGTCATGTGATTATTTATGTTGGTGATTAATTTATATGATGGGTAATGAAGTGTTAGCATGATTTAATTATATTGATTACCAATTATGAGGAAAGCATGAATTTAAGGGAAGTTTGTAGCATGTTGTAAAATGCTTTTAAAATACCAAGTGGAGTATTTTATACATTATGTTAAGTTTGGGGTACAATTTTTAATTAAACTAAACAACCCCTTTTTAATCCTTTACCCATCACTTTAACCCCACTTTACCATTCACTTTTTAAAAATCCCCAAAACCACTTCCCAACCCGAAACCCTTCCCATTTTCGAAATCCACCAAAGAAGGAGAAGGAAGGCTTCACAAAAACTTTGTTTGTGTGATCTTTGTTAGGATTTGGAGCCTACAAGAGGTATGGAACCATTCCTAAAAGTTTTATGATGTTTGGTGTTGAAATGGGTTAGTTTTTGATGCTTTATGTGGGTTTGTTTTGGGTATATGTTGTTTATGGTTGGGGTATGATTTTTGAAGTGTTTTATGTGGGTTTTAGTGGGTTATGATGTTATTGATGTTGTAGGGAAGTTTGGATTTGTAAGGCATGAAGAAATGTTTGAAAAATGCTCATTAATGGCGATTTTTCGATGTACAGGTGCTGGGGATCGATCGCCCGTTTTTGGCGATCGATCGCGAGCCAGCAGTGGGCGCCAGTAGCGTTTGGCGATCGATCGCCACATTTGGGCGATCGATCGGCGAGGCTGGCGATCGATCGCGCCAAAAGTGGCGATCGATCGCCAAGATGCAAAATTTTGAGCCTCGTCCAGTATGTTCTCGCGATCGATCGGGCCTGGGCGGCGATCGATCTCGAGGTGTAAAAATGTGCATTTTTGATATTTTGTGGGATTTTTTGGATATTGGACCATGATTAGCTTCTAATATCAATTTGTATAGTTATGTAGAACCATCCCAAGTACCCACAACCTCAAGGAGATAAAGCTCTCCGATTTCTCCACTTTTGGGATTAAGGTACGTAAGAAACGTACGAGCATCGGACGGTAAACTATACTCCTACATATGATGTTTGTAATGATAATGTTTATGATGATGATTATGTTTATGATGATGTTTACGACGATGAGTATGATAAGTAAATTATGATAATGATGTTTATGATGAGCGATGAGTATGGTAAGTAAATTATGATGATGATGTTTATGATAAGTGAAGAGGATACGATATCCATGAAGATGATTATGATAAGTAAATTATGATGATGATGTTTATGATAAGTGAAGAGGATACGATATCCATGAAGATGATTATGATAAGTAATGATGATGTTTATATCATGATACGATGTCATGATACGGTAAGATGCCATACGATGTTATGATTGGGTAAGACGCCCATATGGCAAGATGTCATACGATGTTTATGATATGGTAAGACGCCATATAACAGGGTAAGACGTCCATATGTATGAATATAAATCAGGGTCAACAAGAAGAAGTTAACGAATAACTAGCAAGTTTACTTAACTAAGATTTCATACATTTTGCTGTTATGTTTCTTTTATGATGATTAAGTAAAGATGTGCATGCTCACGATGCGTTGTCCCTGTAGGTACACTTTTGGACAAAAGGCTCAGGGTCGGGTTGAGACAGTGAGCTATGAGGAGCGTGAAAGAAATTAGCATGCAGGATTTTTGGGATAGTCTCTACTCCTACTCTAGGAGTAGTATAATTCTATCGCTTCAACATTCATTTTGAGAATGTAATCAATTAAGTTGAAGTTTCATATTTTTTTTGGCCTGTAAGCTTATAGCTCAAACTCCAACCTTAAACTTGAGACGCTATTATATGCAATGTTTAGTCCATTATATGTGTTAAAGATGATGTTAAGGTAGGAGGACCCTACATTAGTGGTATCAGAGCAGTGGTTAGATAACCTGGGAATGAGTGAAGGATAGCCTTAGCAATAAGTTAGCTAGGTGCTTACTTTTAAACATGTTTTGTGCATAAGTGGCATATGAAGTATATGATGTTGTGCTAACATGTTTTGTTTATATAACGAGGTATTATATGAACTGCTGTTTGGTATTGTTGTTAACCCTTGTCTTGCAGTATGGCAGCAAACGCGGAAGTGGGTGACGCTGTGAGCGTCAATGCAAGTGCCGGACGCACGAATCCTCTACCCCCGCCAGCCTTTGGCGAAGAACCGTCTGAACAGCAATTACTGCCTGGGGAACTGAGCTTGACTCAATTTCTTGCATACCGACCCCCGACCTTTGAAGGAACGGAAACAAGGGAACAAGCTGAAGAGTGGTTAGAAAGAATAGAGCAAATTTTCGTGGCAGCTCCTTGTGCTAAGACGGCCTGGATAAGACTAGCGGAGTTCCAGTTGGCCAAGAAGGCGCTGATGTGGTGGAAGACCACCGTGGTAGAGCAAGAGGCTCAAGGTTATGAAGTGAATTGGAAGATGTTTCGAACTCGGTTTCTAAACCGCTATTTTTCGGCTGCTGCACGACAAGCCAAAGAAGAAGAATTTACTCACCTCAAGCAAGGTAGCATGTCAGTATCAGATTATGCTCTTCTATACTGTTCCTTACTCAGATATGTGCCTCATATTGCCACAAGTACGCAAGCAAAGATGAGGAACTTCATGAAGGGCTTGAGGCCGGAATTGTATGATAGGGTGATCATTTATGGCCCTACTTGCTTTGATGATGCACTGTCACGGGCTGAGTTAGCCGAGCTAGGAGTTGGTGCATACCCTGATGTCGTACCACCTCCAACACCCCCTCAGAAATCCACTCCTGATAATTTGAAGCCGAGGGGTGAGCAGTTCAAATCAAGAGGAAACACATCGGCGTCAAGGTTCAGTGGTAAGAGGCCCGACAACCGTTGGAAAGGAAACCGTAGAGATGACGCCCAGTCAGGAAGAGGACAGCCTCAGGGAGGCAGACTTGGGAAGGTCCTGTGTTCTAATTGTGGGCAAGCACATCTGACAAAAGACTGCATGAGATGCTATGTTTGTGGCAGCAAGGGCCACTTTGCTCGGCAATGTCCCAACCGGGAAGGACAACCGAACTCGGCAGGGAGGCCTGCAGAAAGAGCAGTACAGCACAGGTCGCCGTTTGTACCTAGGCAGTATGGAGGTCAGCCTATGGGGCCACCTCAAGGGCAAGTCTATGCATTGACGAGGGAGCAGGCTACAGCGGCTCCGGAGGAGGTTATAGCGGGTACGTGTCTTTTATTTACGCACCCTGCTTTTATATTGATCGACACAGGTGCGTCACACTCTTTTGTGTCGACAAGTTTTGTAGAAAGGCACCACATATGCACTTCTCCGTCGCCCACGCCTCTTATTGTCTCGACACCCACCGGAAGAAGTTTGATTACTGATCGGATCGTCTTTGATGGACTCATTTATTTTGAGGATAAAGAACTAAGGTCAGATTTGATTGTTCTGGGAATGTCGGACTTTGACTGCATTCTGGGCATTGATGTTCTGAACAGGTATCAGGTAGTTGTGAACTGCAGGCAGAGGACTGTCCGATTCAAATCTGATATGGGAGTTCCATGGACGTTCTATGGGGATGGTTCTCGTTCTAAGATTCCGTTGATATCTGCTGTCAAGATGGAGCAGTTGTTGGAACGAGGCCATACAGGATATCTCATATATGCCGTTGATGTTGCGGAAAAGAAAGAAGAAGTAAAAGTTGAGGATGTGCCCGTAGTGGCGGAGTTCCCTGATGTCTTTCCGGAGGAGATTCCCGGATTCCCACCGACAAGAGAGGTCGAGTTTGGGATTGAATTATTACCGGGGACGTCTGCCATTTCTCGTGCCCCATATAGGATGGCACCAGCGGAACTAAGGGAGTTAAAGATTCAGTTGCAAGAGCTCCTTGACAAGGGCTATATACGCATCGCCCTGGGGTGCACCAGTCTTATTTGTGAAGAAGAAAGATGGTTCGATGCGTTTGTGCATCGATTACAGACAACTGAACAATGCCACATTAAAGAATAAATATCCACTCCCGAGGATCGATGATTTGTTTACCAGTTGCAGGGTACGAGGCTCTACAGTAAGATCGATCTGAGGTCGGGATACCATCAGATTCGAGTAAGGGAAGATGATGTTCAGAAGACAGCTTTCAGGACTAGATATGGGCACTATGAATTTCTAGTCATGCCTTTTGGGGTGACGAATGCCCCAGCTGTTTTCATGAGTTTGATGAACAGAGTGTTCCAGCCATATTTGGATCAGTTCGTCATAGTTTTCATTGACGACATACTCATCTACTCCCGGACCGAAGAGGAACACGTGAAGCACTTGAGAACAGTACTCCAGATCCTTATGGATCATCAGTTATATGTGAAGCTTAGCAAGTGCGAGTTCTGGTTGAACAGTGTGGTATTGTTGGGCCATGTTATATCTAGCAGTGGGATATCTGTGGATCCCAAGAAGATTGAAGCTGTTATGGAGTGGGCTGCACCCACTTCTGTGCCCGAGATACGGAGCTTCCTTGGTTTAGCAGGTTATTACCGACGCTTTGTCGAGGGATTTTCTAAGATCGCTAAACCATTGACACAACTAACTCATTAAGGAGTCCCGTTCTATTGGTCCGAAGCTTGTGAGGGAAGCTTCCAAGAGTTGAAGCGTCGTTTGACGACAACGCCAGTGTTGGTGATTCCTTCTGAAAATAAGAGATTTGCTTTGTACACGGATGCATCACTACAAGGTTTGGGCTGTGTGTTGATGCAAGATAAGCACGTGGTGGCTTATGCTTCGAGGCAGTTGAAACCTCATGAGACCAGGTACCCAGTTCATGATCTAGAACTGGCAGCCATTATTTTCGCCTTGAAGATTTGGCGTCATTATCTTTATGGTACGACGTTTACCATCTATACGGACCATAAGAGCCTGAAATTTCTATTCACTCAGGCTGAACTGAATATGCGTCAAAGAAGATGGATGGATTTGCTCAAGGATTATGACTGTGAGATTGAGTACCATCCTGGTAAAGCAAATTTGATAGCAGACGCCTTAAGTCGGAAGGTGAAGAGTACTGCTGAAGACGCTATGTGTTTATCAGCGATGATGACTTCTTATTGCCATCTGGGCTATGATTTTGATGTGGACACGTCGCTGGTGCGAGTGTCGACCTTATTGGCCGAGCCAGACGTATTTGAGGCTATCAGGAAAGCCCAGAGGTTAGATGATGAAGTTCAGAGATGGTCATCGATAGTACTTCGAGGGCAACCATCAAAGTTCAGAATGGCAGAAGATGATTCCTTAAGGCTGGGCAACCGATGGGTAGTCCCAGATACACCAGAATTGCGTAGAGGAATATTGGAGCGAGCCCACAGTAGTCGGTTCAGTATCCACCCAGGAGGAAGAAAGATGTACAAGGACCTATGCGGTCAATTCTGGTGGAGACGCATGAAGCGTGATGTTATGACTTTCGTCAAAAGATGTTTGATCTGCCAACAAGTGAAGGCAAAAAGACAGAGGCCTGGTGGCGAACTGAAGAGCTTGGAAGTACCTAAGTGGAAGTGGGAGCACATATCTATGGACTTCGTGACCCACCTACCAAGAACGACCTCAGGATTTGATGCGATCTGGGTAATCGTGGATAGGCTGACGAAGGTAGCTCATTTCATCCCCTACTGTATGACTTTCACATACCTAAAGATGGCCCAATTGTATGTACGGGATGTAGTGAGGTTGCATGGTATTCCAGTCTCGATTGTGTCTGACAGAGACCCAAGGTTTACTTCACGTTTCTGGGAGGGTCTCCAGACGGCTCTGGGCACCGAAGTGAGACTGAGTACAACTTATCACCCTCAGACAGACGGCCAAACAGAGCGTACCATACAGACGCTCGAATATATACTGTGTTTTGGAGTTTGATACTCCGTGGCAAGATTCTATACCACTGGTAGAGTTCTCCTATAATAACAGCTATCAGGCGAGCGTTCAAATGGCCCCTTTTGAAGCTCTTTATGGTCGACGCTGTAGGTCACCGCTGTATTGGGAGGACTTGA
Organism: Haberlea rhodopensis; assembly: GCA_907163345.1. Lineage (NCBI taxonomy): Eukaryota > Viridiplantae > Streptophyta > Magnoliopsida > Lamiales > Gesneriaceae > Haberlea > Haberlea rhodopensis. The sequence continues at coordinate 2,004,246 of CAJQUN010000024.1, read as the reverse complement.
CAAGTAAAGCGGTCGGAGGACCGGATATGATTAAGGACATGGAAGAAAATATTAAGATGATACGTTTAAAGATGAAAGCGGCCCAAGATAGGCAAGCAGCCTATGCCAATAAGCGGCGACGGCCGCTAGAATTCCAAGTGGGAGACAAGGTTTTCTTGAAAATCTCACCCTTCAGGGGTGTGGTCCGTTTTGGTATGCGGGGTAAGTTATCTCCAAGATATGTCGGACCGTATGAGGTGTTACAGCGTATTGGTACATTAGCTTACCGTTTGGCTCTACCGCCGTCTTTATCCGGGATTCATGATGTTTTCCACGTTTCTATGCTACGGAAGTATGAGCCAGACCCGTCTCATGTTTTACAGCCTACTGAAGTGCAGTTGGACTCAGATGTATCTTACGTTGAACGACCGGTCAGAATTCTGGATCGTGAGGATCGCAGATTACGAAGTAAAGTTATACCGATGGTCAAAGTTTAGTGGGATCGTCGGGGTGTCGAAGAGGCTACGTGGGAGACGGAACGGCATATGGTGCAGCATTACCCGGAACTATTTTCTAATATGATTTATGTTTAGTTTCTCTATGGGTAAGTGCATGCGATTTCGAGGACGAAATCTTATAAGTAGGGGAGTAATGTGATGCCCCGAAATCAATTATATGCAATTTGAGCATTAATGATGGTCATGTGATTATTTATGTTGGTGATTAATTTATATGATGGGTAATGAAGTGTTAGCATGATTTAATTATATTGATTACCAATTATGAGGAAAGCATGAATTTAAGGGAAGTTTGTAGCATGTTGTAAAATGCTTTTAAAATACCAAGTGGAGTATTTTATACATTATGTTAAGTTTGGGGTACAATTTTTAATTAAACTAAACAACCCCTTTTTAATCCTTTACCCATCACTTTAACCCCACTTTACCATTCACTTTTTAAAAATCCCCAAAACCACTTCCCAACCCCAAACCCTTCCCATTTTTGAGATCCACCAAAGAAGGAGAAGGAAGGCTTCACAAAAACTTTGTTTGTGTGATCTTTGTTAGGATTTGGAGCCTACAAGAGGTATGGAACCATTCCTAAAAGTTTTATGATGTTTGGTGTTGAAATGGGTTAGTTTTTGATGCTTTATGTGGGTTTGTTTTGGGTATATGTTGCTTATGGTTGGGGTATGATTTTTGAAGTGTTTTATGTGGGTTTTAGTGGGTTATGATGTTATTGATGTTGTAGGGAAGTTTGGATTTGTAAGGCATGAAGAAATGTTTGAAAATGCTCATTAATGGCGATTTTTCGATGTACAGGTGCTGGCGATCGATCGCGAGCCAGCAGTGGGCGCCAGTAGCGTTTGGCGATCGATCGCCACATTTGGGCGATCGATCGGCGAGGCTGGCGATCGATCGCGCCAAAAGTGGCGATCGATCGCGCCAAAAGTGGCGATCGATCGCCAAGATGCAAAATTTTGAGCCTCGTCCAGTATGATCTCGCGATCGATCGGGCCTGGGCGGCGATCGATCACGAGGTGTAAAAATGTGCATTTTTGATATTTTGTGGGATTTTTTGGATATTGGACCATGATTAGCTTCTAATATCAATTTGTATGGTTATGTAGAACCATCCCAAGTACCCACAACCTCAAGGAGATAAAGCTCTCCGATTTCTCCACTTTTGGGATTAAGGTACGTAAGAAACGTACGAGCATCGGACGGTAAACTATACTCCTACATATGATGTTTGTAATGATAATGTTTATGATGATGATTATGTTTATGATGATGTTTACGACGATGAGTATGATAAGTAAATTATGATAATGATGTTTATGATGAGCGATGAGTATGGTAAGTAAATTATGATGATGATGTTTATGATAAGTGAAGAGGATACGATATCCATGAAGATGATTATGATAAGTAAATTATGATGATGATGTTTATGATAAGTGAAGAGGATACGATATCCATGAAGATGATTATGATAAGTAATGATGATGTTTATGTCATGATACGATGTCATGATACGGTAAGATGCCATATGATGTTATGATTGGGTAAGACACCCACATGGCAAGATGCCATACGATGTTTATGATATGGTAAGACGCCATATAACTGGGTAAGACGTCCATATGTATGAATATAAATCAGGGTCAACAAGAAGAAGTTAACGAATAACTAGCAAGTTTACTTAACTAAGATTTCATACATTTACTGTTATGTTTCTTTTATGATGATAAAGTAAAGATGTGCATGCTCACGATGCGTTGTCCCTGTAGGTACACTTGTGGACAAAAGGCTCAGGGTCGGGTTGAGACAGTGAGCTATGAGGAGCGTGAAAGAAATTAGCATGCAGGATTTTTGGGATAGTCTTTACTCTAGGAGTAGTATAATTCTATCGCTTCAACATTCATTTTGAGAATGTAATCAATTAAGTTGAAGTTTCATATTTTTTTTGGCCTGTAAGCTTATAGCTCAAACTCCAACCTTAACCTTGAGACGCTATTATATGCAATGTTTAGTCCATTATATGTGTTAAAGATGATGTTAAGGTAGGAGGACCCTACATTTTACGTGTATATGGAATGTATAAATGGGTTACGACTCTTCTCTATTCATTCATGGTTTGCATGCAATTAAATATGGAATTGCCAAATGAACTGAGAGCATGTTAGTGTATTATAAAGGTGCATGTTATATAAATAATTTGGTTGGGGAATTTGAATATTATGTGGATAGAATGCAAGAAATTTATTGGATAGCATATGGTGTTGCACTTGCACATGGCTTTTCCACATGATAGTGTGATTATATGCACTAATGGTATGGATTAATACACTAATAACGGGTTAAGGGCACGGGGGTCCTTACACATTAGATGCACATGAATTGCTATATTTTGATGAGCTATTGTTGAAAAATTGATGAATGAGAAAAGAAAAGAAAAGGCCTTGAGAAAAAAAAAAGTATCTAATTAAGACCCAAAGTAGCCAATGCTATAAAAGAAAAAAGAAGAGAAGCTCAAGTTGCTAAAAATTTGAACATTACATGATTATACTCACTTCTTTGTGCTATCCTACCTTTTCTTTGAAGCCAACACCTACGCCTAACATTACAAGTTTAAAAAGTCCTTTTGATCCAAGTCTAGGGAGTACCTACATTAGTGGAGAAGTAGTTTGAAAATAGGTCTATGGAATGCTCCACGATAATCTTAGTTTTCATTGACTAGCATGATTTGATCTATGAAATTTGCATGGAACTTGAAAGTGACAATAGCACGCACATTCTGATTTGGAGACATGTTGCTTGATCTAAGAGAAAACATGACTTGTTAAACATTTTTGATTGACTCTTGTTTGTCTGTAAGTGAGATGTATGAGCTACATGATTGACTGTGAATTGGTTTATTTGAATCTTCAATATTGAACTATACTTTGTGATCTTATTTCTTGCTCGAGATGATCAAGTTTAAGTTTGGGGGAGTTGATAAGTGTGATTTTTACACTTATTTTACTATGATTTTATAGTGGCTTTTGTAGTGATTCCTGGAAATATTGCGCGTTTTGGTATATATTTGTATATTTCAGGAATCTAGGTCCAATTGCATAAAAGTGGAGGAAATAAACCATAATTGATGAAAAAGGACCAAACCGAGCTAACACGTGGAAGAAAGGACCGAAATCTCGAGTTTGAAGAAAATTAAGCATCGCCGATCGATCTTGGAGTTCACGCAGATCGATCACGAATGAGAAAAAATAAGCAACAAAATTTAAGTATTGGCGATCGATCGCCATATCTCGCCGATCAATCGCGGCCATCCAAAAACAATTGGCGATCGATCGCCATATATTGCCGATCGATCGCGGATGTTCAGATTTTTTGAAAAATAAGAGGTAGAATGCTATGGCGATTGATCGCCACTTATTGCCCATCGATCGTCGAACCCGAAATTTTCGAGATTTTGTTTCCTTCTTGGTTATTTTGTGTCCAAACTCTACCAAACTCCTCCACACTATTTATGGGATGATGCTAGACGAAAATAGGGACTCTTCGCTCATAATTGATGAATATTATACCAAATTAACCAAGAGCAATATTCCAAACCAAACAAGCGATAGAAAGCGAAAAACTTCAGTAGAGACAATTTCAAGACTTCGGTTTACTAATGTAATCCCCCATAATTCTCCTAAAAGTTAAGATTAAAATCCTACGTTCTAAGGTGACGAGTTTTCCTAATGCATTCGTTATACTATGATCAAGCTATAACAAGTGTTATTAACGCAATAAGCTACTCACGTATCCTTATTGAACAATTAATAGAGCATAAAGATTTGTAAAAACTACTAGCCTTCGATTGGGTAATCTATTGCTATCACAGCGTGCTAGATTTTACTTGGTCAGTTTCAATCTAAAACCCACGGCCTAATTTATTATATCGTATCGTAATATCATATGGTCAATATCAGTCACGATATATATAATCATTCTAAAGGTTGCCTAACCTTCAAAATTATGGAGAACAATAACTATGAACATAGATTTGTGAGAATTCAATCAAAAATCGTTAATTAAATTATGGGTTCAAATATGTGATCCCCTAGTCTTGATAAATAAACTCATTCAACAATCATAGTCAAAAAACAATGCCAAAATATGTTTTGCAACAAATTAAACATCAAAAATCTAAAAATAATGAAGAACTTTAGAAATACGAAATAACGCGAGGTGATGACTCATTGCGTTGCTGTATCGTCTCATCTCTCCTGATATATCTTATTCTTCAATGGTTTGAGTTGAATATGAGATGGAGGCTAATATTCTAGGTCAAAAGTGAGCCAAAAGTTCAAGTTAAAGTGATCATTGTTGCCTTTTCTAGTCTGGATTTTGTAGGCTTTTCGTGGGCCTGAAACACACAGGCGCCTAGGGCGCATGAAATGATGCCCATGTGGCGCGTTCTTTCTTCATTCAGGCGCCTATGGTGCATGAAATGATGCGCCTTTGCGCATATGTTTCTGCCCAATTCAAATTTTCTTATCGTAATAGGCACATGGAATGATACGGCTATGGCGCCTTACTCAAACTTCAACATTCTTTGGCTTTGGTTCCTTCCTTTGAATGTGTTGGCTCGTTTGAGTCCTTCTTTTCGATATTTAGTTCATTTTCTTCTATTCATCGCACTTGGAGCTAGATTCTTTAAACAAACAAATATAACCCCAAAATCATAATATTGTTCTAGAATCACTATAAAAATCACTAGAAATCCATAGCAAATAAGTATAAAAATGACATTTATCAGCTGATTAAATTTATGAATTGCTTAATAAGTAGGAAAATTTTGGTAGCATAACTCACATAAATATAACCTCATTTTTTTTATACATTGTCCTAAACTTAAATTATATGCCTTCTCACATTAAATGCAGTTCCCTATGCATAGGACGATGTGTTTTTTTTGTAAACGAGGGTGTCTGAATTTTTTTTTTTTTTTAAAAACAATATATCAACAATTCAAAAAATTATTCAGAATCAAAAAATTAACTTAGGACAAAGAATTACATTCGGTTGTACAAAAAATTGTATTGGTTAAACTCAAGCTTCCAAACTCATAGAAGAGTGGTCAAAACACATTGCAATCACATAATTTATTCAAATGTTATTTTACAATTTATGAATTATGTTATTTTACAATTTATGAATATATACAAATCAGATTCGAATAACGATATTCAATACATCGGGAACAAAATACTTAAATTTTCCGGAAATTTTAAAATGTAAGTCTTGTTTCCAGTTTACAACAAATATCACAATTCTGGTGCATTACATGTTGATTTTAAAACTGAATTAAAACTGCTAATCTTATATGTTTTTTTCCAAATTGCAAGTCTTTTTTTTTATTAAGGAAACTTACAGTTATCTCCCACATAGAAAAATTATTACAACTTTTGATCCGCAGTTTGAATAATAATGAACAATTGCCCTCAGGGGCATAGACGGGTTGTTAAGGGACGTGGGGAGAAATCATCCGATGTCGCAGGTTCGAATCTCGTGTGTGACAAATTCTGCACTGAAATATTGTTGGGGTTTGTCCTGGGCTCGTGTCCTATTGGTCCTCTCCCTCAAGTACCTGTCATCCGTGCACATCCCTCGATTTACCTGGTGGCGGTCCTGAGGGGCTGTGGTCGTCACCCAAGAATTAGTCAGGCTCAAACCTGGATACCTTGTTAAATAAAAAATAATAATAGATAAACAACAGATGATTACGATATCAGAAGAGATCGATGTTATAGTTTGAACTAGAGGGCTATAATTCATTATTATTCCAACTATATGTGGTCTCTAGATAATTAATCCATTTTATTAAGCTCAAACAATGACTAATTAGAATATCAGAACTCATAATAGACCAATTTATAGAATATTAAACTCAAAATTGACCAACTAAACACAAGTAAAAAAATCACAAAATACCCTGAGCATATGAAATTCTCGAACAATAACAGACCCGGAGAAGTGGTTTATACCCCTCCGATGAATTTTGGCCCAGCACATAATTGATGGTCGTAAAGGGTTTAGCGATGGAAATAAGATTCCCGTTGCATCGGTCGCTAATTTTGAAAATGGAATTTAAAATTACATCCTTAATTCTGTTTAAATTTTTATACACAAATTTGACTACAAATGTACACACATCAATAAAATTCATCTTCAATAAACCACTGTTAACCAAAATATAATATATACACATTTTGTAAATTCTAAAACCATATAAAAGCAACAAATATATTTTTACCAAATTCAAGAAGCATATAAAAATGCATGTCACTAGATCATCATACTATCATACATACTAACAAATATTACCAAATTCATTTATTTCAATTATATAAAGTTTATATAAAGTTTAACAAACACGTCAAAATAAAAGATAACACCAAAAATATTCTTACCAAATTCAATAAGCATATAAATAAATTCATATCACTAAAATCATCAAAGTATAACTCATACTAACACCAAAAGTATAATATTTCAATTAACATAAAGTTTTAACGAACACGTCCAAATTTCATTATAACCAAATCTTTTTAATTATATAACTCTCAAAAGTGTCATTTCTGTGTAACCAAATCTTTTTAATTATATAACTCTCAAAAGTGTCATTTCTGTGTTGGACACGCCCATCGACCGTGTCCGGTATGGGTGTCCGATTTTGAGGGGAGTGTCCGACGCTGGTGCCCGATTTTATTTTTTTATTTTTATTAAGGACACGCCACGAGGGGTGTCGGTGTCCTAGAAGTGACCGATATTGTACCGAGTAATTTTTAATAGTGTAATATTACTCATTCTCGATCGGTTCGAGTGGAGTATGACGATGATGGAATGCAAATATAAATGTTCGATAAAATTATCAAAACCAAGTCAACATGATACAAAGCATTACAATTTATAAAAATTGATGATGTAAATTGTAAATTTTTTAACAAGGGTTGCAAAGCCAAATTTGGATTAAACTAGATAGTTTTTTGTTACTTTGCCAGTAAAAGAAGTGGGCACATTTGATCCTTTGGCCGTTGGAATTGGTTGGCAGCATTCATTTGCCAGCTAAAGCCTAAATGTCTTACCGGTTTTACTAATATCTTTTTTCCTCCTTTCTTGTTATTATTATTTTTTTAAAAAATAAATAAATAACAAGAAAAGTGGAAAAAACATATTAGTAATACCGGTAAGACATTCGTGATGTACGGTTATTGAAATAAAAATAAAAATACTAAAGATTTAAATCAAATTTATTACGTTAATTTATTTATCCAGATGTGAAAGATTTGGGAAATCTGCCTTTTGTTGAGTATTGACATGCAACATGGATGTTGAATTATTTTATATATTCATGGCACATGACCTGCTAGACGGGGTAGCATGCAGTGTACTATAATATAGAAACCAAAATAAGTGTACTATCCCTTTTTTCATCGTATTAGATCAAAACCTAGACTTTTTTTAATAGTAAGTTAATTTGAAAACTTAAGGAAATCCTTAAATAGTTACCATATGATCGGTTTTTCGAATTATTACTGCTAAATATGTGTTACAAAAATGGTAGTGGATAAATATACATTTTCAATATCATTCAGTTTGTAATAAATGAAACAATATTCTGAATATTCTTTAGGACACACGGGTTGCATGTATTAGGCTCATAGAACTTTACTATTCTGAAGTTTGATGTAAGCAAAACTTGTTTGTCGTTGTTACCAATAAAGCTATCAAGTGTGCAGCTAAGTCATTCGATGTTATAACGTGTCAGTAAAGTAGCTGAAGTTCTAACAAAACAAGTCAAACTAGCAAAATGATCAACATCAGTGATCAATCAATTCAAGCTAGTCTACCTGAGTCCAGCTTAGGATTGACAGAACCGATCTCCATATCAAGGTGATAATTAGCATAACCAGTCAACACTAGGATAACAAAATAGCTCGTTGAACTCGGACAAAGAAAGGATAGTTCACTGACTAACGGAGTTGAATAGTTCTACCTCGCTACATATATAAAGACCAACAAAGTAATCCACAAGAATAAGTTCAATGAAGTTATCGTTATCAAGGTATCAGCGAAGCTATCATAAAAAATATCACATTCAAAGAAGATTACTAAAAAGGTCAAAGAACAAGTTGTACATAGCCAAATATGCATGTTGGATAAATCAGAAGAAAGTACAAAAATCAGGATCGTACAACTCAACAGACATATTTCTGAGCCTTACAGACGTTGTTGAAACTATTATACACTTGAAGATTTAAGAACAACAATGGACGATCCAATTCTCTATACAACTCATCAAGAATATTTCTAAGAATGATGGATCCAAAGGGGAGCTTCAAACATTACTTCAGTTCCATTGAGAGCATACGCCACATATGGGCACCATCATTGAATAGATTATCAAATCATGTACAGGATTAGACGTATGTCACAAACACTCAGCTTTTCCACTGAGAGCTTAACGTAGATGAGTGATTTATGTAACTGTCAGACTTGTTGTCTGAACAGAGTGAGAGACTAGATGAGTTCGTTGTTAAGAAACAACAAGGTAGCTAGTAGTTTCAGTGAAGCGATAAAAGCTTGCTGAATTGGATTTGTACAAACAGCTTGTATAAATCAAAGTATTCTGGTGAAATCCTTCCATTCGGTGGAAGAATGGGAGATGTAGAAGGATTACATCATATTCGAACTTCCATAAACAAATATTTGTGCATTTATCTTTCTATGTTTGACTTCTTATTTTTACTCTGGTCTTACTTTGCTGGATGAGTCTCATAGAAGATTAGTTCGGGTACCTTCTGTTTGCTTTTTAAACCAAACTCAATTTAATCTCTCGATGAAGACACCTTAAAAATCAGAGTTATTGCAGCTCACTCAGCTAGAATCAAACAGGTGAACTGATCAATCACTTGAACAATTTCAAGGATGGGTTCAGAGTAACAAAATCGAACCCCTTAGTACCGATCACTATCAGCATGTACAGGTAAGTTCTTAAAAAGTTTGGAAAATAAATTGTCACGTGAAGAAAAAATTGAGATGCAAATCGAAAAAATTTAAATATAAATTATTGATGAAAATGGATTTTGAGAATGATTAAGGATATAAGGATATTATTATTATTCTAAATATTTTTCTTAGAAGATAATATAAGATCTTGTAAGTTTATAAAAATCTCATAAAATATTTCAAATGATTTAGACTTTTAATATACATATATAATATATTAATTGATCTATTAAATTAACTACTAATCAATCACCCTAAGCTACTTCTAAACATAATTTTCTCCCGAAAACAAGTACATATAAAAGAAATTATTTAATAGATGCGAGTTTCAAGTTGGGATTGCTAGCTATGTATCACATGGAGTATATTAAATATTAAAACTGATTAATAGGCAGTAATTAATATATGCATGCACGTACAACAATCTTCTTTAAATTACTAGAAATTCTGATATACAAATGGGCCAACCCTGTGGTTCACATCATGTTCCTTTGATGAAAATAATGCCAATATATGTTAAATTAAATCCCCCTCCCCCACACCACCCAAGAACACAGGTTAATTATTTGGATCAGTTGCATGATCTTGTTCCATGTGGTGTGTCTGCTAATTATCATCAGATACACTATGCGATATACATGGATATCGTCTCAAAAAGTCAGATATCTTGATATTTGATATGTTTCAAATATGGATATTTGGCGAATATGGATCGGATAACTCCATGGACTTTGACGTATATATAGATTAAAAAGGTGTAAGAACCATATCTGTTATGGTCGATGATCGATCAAATTGATTAACAGCGAAGCAGTAATTTTGTGTGGGACGTAATTAAAACTCGAAGAAAGAAGGTCCAATTAATTAATAGTTATTGGAGGACGGTTAGTGTCTGTTCTGCATGACTCTGGAAACACCACTTCCCGTCCGACTTACATGTGTTAAGCATGCCGCCAGCGTTCAATAATGCTCCTTTGGTATAGTTAATATATAAGAGCAAATAAGTTGATGAGAAAAATTTAATATAGAGAGTGTGATAACAATACTAGCCCTGATTTTGGCCATACTGCCACGGTCAATGATAGTTTCTTGATAGCGGGCGACCGTGTAGTTAGGGTAAAACCCTGACTGCAATCCAACGAGCCCAAATAATTTGGGCTCGTTGGATCTATTCTTAGGATATTGCCGTAAAGGATATGGTTGAACAACTCCTTGATAGCATTGGTGGTTCTCTAATCTATTATTTTATCTTTTTTATTAGAAAATGAAAAACAATAATAATAAATTATAGAAAGATGAAAATTCAAAAATAATAAAACATTATATTTTAATAAAATGACAAGTGCTCGTTCTACGTTATTATTTAATTAAGTTTTTAAATGTAAAGTTCCCTTTAAAACTATGTTTAGTTTACATTAAATAAGTTTGAAATTCTACTAAAAATCTAGTCCAATAGCTAAAATAAATAAAACTACCCCCTTCTGCAAGATTTTATTTCCACCTTTTTCCAATACATTTCCATGACATTTATAGTGGGTGTCTTCAATTTCTTCTGAAATTCTAGTACATCAGTAATTACATGAAATGGGGCTTGGACCAATACGAGTTTAGACTTGTCAAATGGGCTTTACTATACAAATTACTAGCATTTTTTTTTTGGCAAAGTTCAGGCCGGTACTCATTACTAAAACATTATTCATCATAGTCCGAGAAAAATGTAATCATTTAAGTCAACTTTAGGTTGAAATGACAAAAGTGCCATTAATAAGAAAAGGAGAATCTCAGAAATATTAAATTCCTTTCAGCACTTCGTTCGAGCTCTTCCTTTCACGACTGCGATTCAAATCTCCTCGTTAATCTCTCTCGCCAGTTACTATTTCTTACAGTTACACTTCATTCCAGATTCTTTTTTCAAATCTAGTATGTGCAGATTTTTTTTCTTCAAATATGGTATGTGTGTACGTGTGTGTGTTTTTGTGTGTGTGTATATATATACTGTTTGCTGTCATTTGAGGTTTATAGTTATGATTTATTGGTGTTTGTGCTTCTTTGCTCATTTCTAGAATTTACAGCCTGATGCATGAAAATTATGAAAAATAAACTGGTGCACGAAAGATATAAAAATTAACCGATGCACGAAACATAGAAAAAGTATGTGATGCATGAACCATAATCGCAAGTGATGCATGAACCATACAATTAAGTTATTGATGCACGGATCCATTTAATTTCGTGCACCAAGGTTATATTTTCGTGCATCGATTTTTTTTAAAAAAAACTTTCATGCTTCAGTAATTGATGCATGAAAATTGGAAATCAGTAACTGATGCACAAAAATTGGAAATCAGTAACTGATGCACGAAAAATGAAAATCAATAATCGATGCACTAAAAATCAATGGTCCACGAAAATTATTAAAAGTAACTTTTGAAAAAAAAATTTGAAAAATAAACTGGTGCAGGAAATATATAAAAAGTAACTGATGCACGAAACATAGAAAAAGTATGTGATGCACGAATCATAATCGTAAGTGGGTGATGCACGAACCATACAATTAAGTTACTGATGCACGAACTATTTAATTTCGTGCACCAATGTTATATTTTCGTGCACCAGTTATTTTATAACTTTCATGCATCAGTAATTGATGCACGAAAATTGGAAACCAGTAACTGATGCACAAAAATTTATATTTTCGTGCACAAGTTGTTTTTTTTGTAAATTTTGTGCATCAGTTAATTAACACAAAGTTCGTGCACCAATGTTATATTTTGATGCATCAGTGTTATATTTTCGTGAACCAATGTTATATTTTGGTGCACCAGTTACTTTTTAAAATTTTCGTGCACCAGTTACCTTTTTATCATTTCGTGCATCGGTTACTTTTTATGATTTTCGTGTACCAATTAATTTTTCTCTGAGTCGTTTACTGTCAGACTGTAAATTTTAGAAATGAGCAAACAAGCACGAACACCAACACATACATTACTTCTTCATCCATATGCATCAGTCAAAGCCATGAGAGTTTTTTTTTTAAAGAAAATACCAACAGACTTTCGATGTCTATAATTTAGTATCGGTATTCAAATTTATATTTCACATACACACACTATGGAATGTACATAGTAGATCCAAAAATTATATGTGCAGAGTAGTCCGAGGTCATCTTCGATTTCAAAAAGATTCCAAATGCTACGAACAATTTAGATGTCTCGATTCAAACATATTTCATGTACAAAACATTTTAGCAAATAATTTTTATAGATGAGGCGACAAGATGAGGAAGGAAATAATGATCTGAGAATCGCCGAAAAAATTTAGCAGAAAGTTTAAGGTGTGGGGCGACAGGATGGGGAAGAAAAGAAAGATCATAAATTAGGTTTAGGATGTTTCAATTGAAATGTATTTTGCTAACTAAAAAATACATTTTCAAACCAATAGTTAGAAAATTGGACTTATGTGAATATAATTTTCTCCTAAATAAATTTTTTGGTAAGAAGTTTTTTTTTCAGATTTATTTGTAATAAGTTCTATAAACAACACATATTTACAATTTCCCTTTTTTTTTTTATCTCTTACATGAAAGAGGATTCAACAACTAATTTCATGATTCCAGAAAGAGGATGAATTAGTTCAACTTTAATATAACATTTTACACAACTTCAGAGATTATAAAAACAAGTTTTTTTTTTTTAAAAAATATGATTTATAACCTAAGTCACATAATCCTCCTACCCCCCACCACGCACTGGCGCTCCGGCCGCGAACTGGCGAACTCGGTGCGCGTGCGGCGCATTAAGGCGACTTAAGAATTTCTAGTTCGCGCACTAAGAATTTCTAGTTCGCGCACTAAGATTTCCTAATTCGCGCACTAAGATTTCATAATTCGCGCATTAAGATTTACTAAGTCGCGCACTAAGTTACTAAGTCTTGGTAATCCTCCTTAATTCTCCAAATATTTTTTTTTTTTTGTAATTATAAAAAAATTTCTTCGATTTTGGGTTTCGATGAATTTTTATGGTTTCTAGGTATTTCGGGTTTGTAGGAAAATTATATTATATGGTAAATAGATAGACAATGAATCACGAAAAGACATAATATCATATGAAATATTAAAATATGTGATAAAAGAAAATATGATAAATCTGTGATTTTGTAACATTTTTGCGGGGTAAATAATAATAAATTTGATATCTTATTTTTTTGCATGAAAATTAATAGAATGAACTTTATAAATAAAACTTTTATTTTTATTGAGTTAATTTAAATGTTTATATTAGTCATTTCATAAAGTAATAATATAAGTCTCCGGAAATAATATGAGTCATTTTTTATAAATTCATACTATTACCAAACATGTTGAAATAAATATGAACAATTTGGTTTCATTTTTCAAATTCGTTATTTTATATCTTAAAATCAAACAAAACTTTAATAATTCATTTCTATTTCTACAATATATTTTTCGGAGAATTCTTACTAGACGAACGATCAAATACAAGCTTCAAATTACGTTGTATTACTGGCTATAACATTTTTGCAAAGCTGCAAATGTTAGATTCTTCAATAAAATCTAATTTTAATATTTTTTAAGAATGATAAATCTGTAAACACCAAAGTTGTTAAGAACTTCATATTGTAAATTTGTAAATAATATAATAATGATGTGAGTTTGTTAAATATGATGTATATTATGTATGTTTAACTTCATTTCATCAGTGTGTATGTAGATATATTTATTTAGTTATTAATTTTTAATAGGCGCACTCGCACTCAATTTTTTTGCAAATTGACGCACTCACGCATCCGCATCCGCATCCGCTCCCGCATCAGACTTATGTGACTTAGTTTATAACTAAAACTTGGGACTTATGTAAAAGTTCGAAAGAATTATCTACGATAAATCTAGAGTACATCTATGTCAATCTCGAAAGAAAATAAAATTTCAATATATATGTCGAAAACTTGTAATAATAATCTTGCATCAAGTTTATTTAAAAAAAAGAATCGATAATGAAACTTAGGATTCCAATACTTATTAGAATTATTATAAATACATTTCAATAAATACTCGATATACTTGATTTGGGTGTAGCCCAAAGATTTTGGACTACTAATTATTGTTAAACTACCAACTTGGACTAGTTTTAGCCCTCCAAAACAATAGGCCATTGTTTTTTTTTTTATCGGGAATGAGCGAAAGTTTTTTAAGCACAACACGACTCAAATTCGAGTTTTCTCCAAAATGGGAAATGAGCTTAATCGCTTCGGTTAAGGCTGGAAGCTCTACAAGCCATTATTGAAACAAACATTCATTCAAATTTCAACAACTTGAATTGACTTTATGATCTTGTCACATATTATTTCTTGAAATTTATTGTTCTAATAATTAAATTTGATCCGTAGAATGAACTATTTAGAGGTCACATGAGAGATAAAATCCAATGTAAATTGGACCTAGCTAGAAAAAATGGGCACAACATTCAATGCTAACCGACCCAATTATTACTTAGATAGACATTATATAATATATATATCAAATTATTCATGAAATCGTTGTTGTCATGTGAAAAAGCAGAATTTGTTGAATCCTCTAAAAAAAGTCACGTATTAATATATATATAATTTTTTTCAAAAATTTAATTAAATCTTGAATCTAAACTATAAATTTAAGTCATCCATTTATCCCAAAAAAATTTAAAAAAAAAAAAAATCAAACCCCATCCTATGCGTTGTAGAATTAAGTTCCTTATCATCAAGAAAGATCATAAAAGAAGCAGAAGTTAGATAACAATCCAATCATATTATTGTACTGTGTCATTATTTAGGTGGATTTGATATTAAGTAATATTTTATTTAAAATATTCTCAATCAAGAATGAATTTATTATTAGTCACAGTTCCCTAGTCTTTGAGGTAGCATCAAAAAATCGAGATATCACATTTAAATTCCATTTATTTGATATTAATATAGTTTCCAAATTAAATTCTCCCTTCTTAAATGGATTAAGTGGAATATTTATGAGTGGAACTTCTGTTTTGAATTTCTACGATATATATCCCAATCATTCTGTACCATTTCTTTTACAGAATAATTACTTATTCTCAAAGCATCCACTTTTCTCGATATTAGTGGAAACAAAATATTTGGGTTTTTATTTTACGGAAATATTTTCATTTCCCAAAAATCAAAATACAAATAAATATATCCACGTCATTCAATAATTTCTTCATATTATCCTATACAATCAGTATTTTATTATATTATTATAATCTAGTAAACTATATGATAATTTTATTTGAAATAATGATATAATATATATAAAAAAAAACTAAATAACATAATAGATTTTGACACCATATAACATGTACAGTAAAAAATAATTCCTCCCAAACATATAACAAAATGTTACGTCACATTCCTCAGTTTATGTCCCGAAAACACATTTTTAGAAAAATATTTTCCAAACATTTGAAACATTATTAAACCAGACATACAATTGATTTGTTAGGGGACCATAAAGGAATGATCATAGTAAAAACCTAGAATTTTCAACTTTAAACAAGAAAACAAATGGCTACTTAGATAGTACGACTAGCAACGAGGGGACCCTAGAATATAACTGGTGTATGTAAGAAGAAATGTCACCTGAAAGACAATTTGTTTTAAACATCACTCAATTTTTTTGAAAATCGGTAAGGAAAACATTTTATTAAAATTGAGTATAAGAAGTACTCGCCTCAAAATAATGGATTGTTCGACTCCACATCTACCAAAACATAACATGACGAATCAACTGTTGGGTTTCCGTCCCCTGGTATCAGAGCAGCGGAAATAAACATCAACAGATCTAGACCGACGGACTATCGCGCACGATTCATATATATACATGCATAAATAAATATAATGCCTGAAAAGAGATTACCGACGAACATTGAAATCAATCTGCGGCGGTGATCCTCAAGTCCAATCAACCTGACCAGATCTACAAGCTCAGCACCATTGCTAGTTTGGTATGAACTTTTCTAAGAGAAATGAATTGATTGGAATCTTATGAAACCTAGAGAATGACTGACATATTTATAGTTGTCTAGTTGGGCTAGAGTCCATTAAGCTCAACAGATCAACATTTGGCCCGTTGGCTTGTAGGGCATTGCTAACAATCTTCCACTTGCCTAAAAGCCAACACAAAACTACAAACTCATAATCCAAGCAACTCAATCCAATTGAAAAACTTGATGTACTACCAATGTACACAATTATGAGACATAAATATATCAAACGTTTTAATTTCAAAAATTTCTATAAATAAAGCATTTTCAAATATAGAAACTCTACTAAAGTGATGAGCTTTCAAAAACTTAAATGCATATCTTCTAAATCACTCAATTTGAGCACATAACATTTAAGTCTAAATCATCATCGATAGATCGGCGGCCGGTTGATTGTGATCCAGGGAGGCTCAAGTATAGTAGTAGGATCACAACCTTTTTTTATTTTTAGAAGTCAAACAACTTCTTTGGGCTTACCCTGAATGCCTCATTGTCAATTAAACTCATTTAATCGACAATGATCGAAATATAATTCCAGCAAAACCTACAGATCGTGGGTAGGCCCTAGCATCTGTGCTTCACGAAGACCTAGATACAAATAACTAGCAACATACGAGAACCTGTCAGTCATAGTTAACGTGCAGTACATTCCTTTCACTCATATGTCCCGATCGAATCTAGGGCATTGGTTGGTCGAGGCCCCTTATGATTTCAATAACTATGTATCTGTTTCACGTTATATGATTCATTGTGTGCGTATATAAAAAACTCTTTTTTCACAAGCACTACCCACTCTGGCCAGAGATTCCTTGAATCATATACAGAAAAATATATAGGACATCCTGGTTCATCAAAATCAGAACGACAATCATAGGCCTCTGACAGCATCACTGAATACCCAAAACAACAACTTTATGACCCGCATGTGATCAATCATTAAATCAAAGTACATAGCTATCTGTCAAGACCTCACTGACGCATCGGGTCATGATGAGTAATGGTGCACAACTATGACTATGAATTCTATACTCGACAAATGGTAACCACTTATGAATTATGAGTAAGTCGTTCAGTGAACTCATTCCTAATGAGCACCTATTATGTGTAATGACTTCTCCAACCCAACGCCGATGAAGCGTGGAGCATTACGCTAGACACATCATGAATACCAGTCTCTAACGAGCATATATCAATATCCCATTCTCGAAGGCTCATCGACGAGGAACATTTAGAAATTGCAGTCGAGATTGTATTTCATGGTCACCATCATATGCGTAACCACATTCTATAGACTATAACAATCTCACGGACTTCATCAATGCATCAAGATGCATGGGTAAACAGATGAAGAAGTGACATATATTAATATTCAAACAAAGATTTGTCATAATAAGATTAGATGTACAATCAATCAACTATTGATTTACTTAATCACATATGACAACAATATCTTTCACTTTCCCAAAGCCAACTACTCATGTGTCTCAAGATCATCTTCCCAAGATGTTTGACAGACACAATCGTTGTAAAGGCTTTGCCAGTAGATTGAGAGAGCTCAAGTATCCTCATAGATCAATCCATATAGATCTTTATGTCAAGCATATAAGATGATTCGCTCATATCTTTCATGGAGAAATTAATAGATAACCATACTGTTAGGATCGGTCCGGAGTGTTTAGAGGGGGGGTGAATGAACACTCCTATTAAAAATTAATCCCTTGTGATTTCGTTCGGATTAGTGAGACGAAATCTGATTCTTAATCAACTCTTTGGCAGAACAGACCACTTGAATGTTTAGTGCGGAACGGTCTGTTCTTGAATTAGTAAGAACGTCTCGATGGCTTGAATAATAAGGCGAATGCAGAATACTAAGACACAGAATCTGTTTCTGGAAGTCGAAGGTGGTGTAATCCTTCTACGTCTCCCCTTCTTCCAATTAAGGAAAGTTTCCACTAGAAGACTTTGATTTATACAATCCTGTTGTACAAACCCGATTCAGGCTGGATTTATCTCACTACCAGACTGAAACTCCTAGTCACTCGATCTGTTCAGACACACTCTGTCTGACAGTTACAATAATTTCTCACTTCTATCTTTCAATACAGAATACACAAGATAGACTTCTGTCTATGCACACAGTGATCCTAAATGATCAAATATTACAATGTATTCGTGCTTAAGAAGAATTTCAGCTCGAGAGCTTCTAAGCTTGTAAGCTTGTGCTGTTTTGCTTTCTTGTGCGTTTTTCGATTGATCAGCGAGCGTCTGCTTGAGATCTTCTGATGTATCCTTTTATAGTTGCATGTACCAACGACATTATTCCCTTAATGTGCAACTCTTGACTCTGCTTAAACTCTGAGTAAGCTACAGTCTTCTTCTTTAAGATACTTGCCATTCTGGTTCATGCTTTCGGCGACTGTCAGGTAAGCTCTTCTTTGTCTTCTTACCTTTTATGGTAATCTTCAGTCTAAGGTCTTTTTCAGCATTAATTGCGACATTAAATGCTTCAATAAATAGCCGTTAATGATTCGGACTGAAGAACCAATCTTTATACATCCTTGACTGCTCTGATCTGATATAGGTTGAGATCGATCTGAAGCTTCGATCTAGTCAGTCTGTTTTCTATCGATCCGGTCTGATATGCGATATGCCTCATCAGCTTGATCTGTTTTGAGCGATCGATCTGGTCAGTCTGATTTCTCTCGATCCGGTCTGATATGTTTTGTCATCTTTAAAATCTCAACGATAAGGTCCGGAACTAACAAATTCCCCCTTTTTGATGATGACAAAACCTAGCTTCTAAATCTTTTTATCCAGTCTTTTAAGAACTCTGAAGCGTATACTTTCGGATCGATTACTTCTTATTGTTCAAAATAAATGAACATAATAAAGTTGAATTTCGGATCGATTAAGCCTTTTATATATTTTAGTTCAAAATAAATGAACAATGACTTAACGAAAAAGGATTTTTTTATTGATCACCAAAAAATCCTATATACAAACAGTCTGATAATTCTATTTTCTAGAAGACTGAGGCGGATGCAGCTTGAAGTCTTTTCTCTTTTACCCCATTTTGTCAGCAGCAATCTCTTGGAGAAAATCAACAATTTGTGCTAGCTGAGCGCTGATAGCGTCAAGATGAGTGTCTTGAGCGCGAAGGAAATTGGCGACGGATGCTCTGACTTCAATGGCCAGCTAGATCTGCATGCTACACTCAAAATCGGTCTATGATTAACAAGAAGTTGAATCTCACTCCATATGAAATATGGACTGGTAACAGATCGTCTATCTCTCACCTTCATGTATTTGGCTGCAAATGCTTCGTTCACAAAATGGTAAGAATCATCTTACAGCATTTGAAGCTAAGTCAGATAATGGGATATTCTTAGGATACTCATCAACTAGCAAAGCTTTTTGAGTTTTCAATAATCGCACCTTAACTGTAGAAGAATCAGTTCATGTAGTTTTTGATGAATCTTTATGTGTTGAGGGTAACAAAGAATCAATTCAAAATCAGATGGAAAATATCCATCTCGAAGCTAACAGTGATGATGAGATTGTAGCTAACAGGTCAAGAGACAATCCACCGGAACCTGAAGTACCAGACAGATCGGATCAGGGCAATGAAGCTTCTTCAGATCGAGCCGATCCGGATACTTCAAACTCTCATATCAAAGAAGATGCTGATCATGTCGCTACTACTCATCCGGCTGGACCAAACAATCCAGAGTCAAGCTATCGATGGACTAAGAGGCATCCACCTAATCTAGTGATTGGAAGTCCCTCTGCACCGATTAGAACCAGAGGACAGATGATGGATGAATTCACTCATGCTGCCTTCATCTCAACTCTGGAACCTAAGAAGATCGATGAAGCTTTGACTGATTTCAACTGGATTAAAGCAATGCAAGAAGAGCTTAATCACTTTGAACAAAATCAAGTTTGGAGTCTAACCCCCAGGCCAAGCGATCTGCATGTTATTGGAACCAGATGGGTGTTCAGAAACAAGCTAGACGCAGATGGAGTTGTGGTTAGAAACAAAGCCAGACTGGTAGCACAATGATTCCGACAAGAAGAAGGAATTGACTTCGATGAATCTTTTGCACCAGTCGCCAGACTTGAAGCAATCCGAATATTTCTTGCTTATGCTGCTTTTAAAGAATTCAAGGTATATCAAATGGACGTTAAGAGTGCTTTTCTTAATGGTAAGCTTCAGGAGGAAGTCTACATTGAGCAACCTCCTGGATTTCAGAACCACTCATTTCCTAATCATGTATATCTACTGAATAAAGCAGTATATGGTCTGAAACAAGCTCCAAGAGCCTGGTATGACACTCTATCTCAATTTCTGCTGAACCATGATTTTCAGATCGGCTCAGTAGATAAAACTCTCTTTAAATTTATTAAGGGGGAACATACCCTGTTAGTTCAGATTTATGTTGATGATATAATTTTTGGGTCAACTAACCCCAAATTATGCGAGAAATTCTCTAAGTTAATGCAGGGACAGTTTGAGATGAGCATGATGGGAGAACTTTCATTTTTTTTGGGTCTTCAAGTCAAACAGCTCAGCAATGTGATTTTCATCCATCAAACCAAGTATACCAAAGAGCTACTCAAGAGATTCGGAATGGAAACATGTTCAACTGCATCAACTCCAATGAGTCCTTCAATCAAGTTAGATAAAGACGAAAGGGGAACAGCAGTTGAAGTATCTATGTATCGCGGACTGATCGGATCGCTCTTGTATCTTAAGGCGAGCCGGCCTGATATTATGTTCTCAGTCTGTATGTGCGCCAGATTTCAGTCAGAACCAAAGCAGTCACATTTTATTGCTGCTAAGCGTATTCTGAAATACTTAAAAGGATCTCAGAACGTTGGTCTTTGGTACTCCAAAGATTCAAACTTCAGCTTGATCGGATATTCAGACGCAGACTACGCTGGCTGTAAGATTGATCGTAAAAGCACCAGTGGAACATTTCAATTTCTAGGTGAAAGATTGATCTCTTGGTTCAGTAAGAAGCAAACATCTATTGCCACATCTACAGCTGAAGCAGAATATCTTGCTGCTGGAAGCTGTTGCGCTCAAATGCTCTGGATTCAACACCAGCTTAAAGACTATGACATTCAAGCTGTTGAATCTCCAATATTTTGTGACAACACAAGTGCAATTGCCATAACGTACAATCCAGTTTTGCACTCTCGAACAAAGCATATTGATATACGACATCATTTTATTCGAGATCATGTTGGCAAAAAAGAAATTCGGATCGAGCATATCTCAACAGAGCAGCAAGCAGCAGATATCTTCACCAAACCGCTTCCTGAGGCTAAGTTTAATTATTTCCGTCAAATTCTTGGTTTAATAGACTTATCTTGATAGTTTAGATGCTTTCTTCTTTTCGCTTTTAAAGTTTTTGTTGGCCCAGATCGATAATACAATGTTCCGAAAGACACAGACCGGTCCGAACTTTCAGACCGATCTATGTCAATCTGATGTTATCCTATGATCTGTCTGGTTAACAAATCCTTTATTTAATATTTTTTTAAAACAAAAAATAGCCCGGACTGATCGCAATTTTAACCGCCTTATCTTTCTTTTATCCTGACCGTTTATTTTGAATTATTTTATGCTCAGTCATCGAGATAAATACACGTGTCTTCTCTCTCATATTTAGCGGGCTGTACATCTCACTTTCATTCACTTTTTACCAATTACAGCCGTCTGCTCTAAAACTCTTTATTTCCTCTAATTTTTCTTCATATTTTCATTACACTCAAATGGCCACTATTACTCACAACTCTCTCTCCGTTGAGTTCGATGATATATACAGGGCTGAAGATTCAGAGATGGTTTCTATTTTCCGAGCTCTGGAATCGTCTGGATTGAGAAATTTTCTGGAATGTGGCACGGTGGTTTACGAGTCAGAGATTCACGAACTATTCGCCAATGATGTATCTCAGAAGTCTCTCATCTCCACCACCGTAAAGGGAAAATCATTTGAAATCTCTCCGTCGACGCTGGCAAAGACCTTTGGTCTTCCCAACTCCGGACTGACTGAGTTGGCCAGATTCCTCAAGCGTCTCTCACAGCTCTTCAGGGGAAAGTATCTATATTTAGCCACCGCCTGCAGCCTTCATTCAAGAAGAAGGAAATGCTATTTCATTTCCAGGTATTATGCGAGATCGTTGGCAAGCCACTATTGGGCAAAGCCGGAAGCTTTGACGCCGTCACTGCCGAGAAGTTCAGGGCCATGGCTGCTATTGTTTCTGGACAGAAGATGAACTGGTCCGTAATTCTATTTGGAGTATTGTTGGAAACAGTGATTGCCTCCAAACAGGCCGTCTGCTTTGCTGTTCCTCTCAGCAAGCTACTGGAGACTTTGGACATCGAGCTGGGGAAACAGTCTGCTCTCAGTCCATTCAAAATTCTCAACTCCAAAGGGCTAGCACTACTGAAGTCCAAGAGTGCTCCACCCACCCCTACCGATCTGGTGGCTGTCAAGATTGAGAAGGGAGAAGAACAGGCTGTTGCTCGACAAACTCGGGTCAAGCGCAAATTGACCATTCAGACTGACTCCGAGGAAACTCAGGCTGCTCCTTCATCACCAGCTAAGCCCCTTCCCAAAAAGCCAAGAACCCAGATCACCAAGCTACACAAAACCTTACCTCTCAAAACCCTACCCATATTGCCTCCAACAAAAGCCACCCCTTCACCCCAACCTACAACCCAACTTTCAACCACTGCACCAAAGGTAACCATCCGAGTCCCCTCTGCCATCCCCGTGGTCAAAGGGATTGTTATCACTGCGTTGGGAGACTATACCCAATCAGGGATCAAATATCCATCTTCCACAGGCAAGGGCAAAGCCATTCTCGCAGAACCCCTCTCTTCCAAACCCAAATCTGCAGCACAAACAGCCATCGACATCGCTATGGAGGATGTTGATGAGAAGGTGAAGGCGCTTGTTGTAGTTTTTGATGAGTATGTCGAATACATAACAATCAACCACATTGAGATGTTCTTCGGCAAACTGAAACGCCTGCAGAAAATGGAAGAAGAAGTCCTCAAGGGAACAGAGACAGATGATGTTCGCATTGCTGTGCAGCGCAAAGATCTCTTTAAGGCAAATCAGAGATTCAGACTGGCGAATTTGCTTTTGGATGATAAGAAAGCAAACTTCGATCTGAATGCTCCAACTGCCAAGGATGACGGTGCTGTTATCGCTCAATTGGAAATGGATATCCATGCTCTCCACTTAGCTGTCTGATTTCAACGGCAGAAGCTCAGCATATCCACTCCAGTACCCAGCCCGGATCATCCATCTGCGAGCAAGACTGTAGCTGAACCCTTCATCGAGCAAATCCCTTCTGGTCCAGCAGATCAGACCGCAGACCAGACAGCAGATCAGACCGCAGATCAAACAGTGGAGCAGCCAATGACTAATGCTCCGTCTGCTACAGAAGATGGACCCTTGAATGTTTTGTTGGACTCTCCAACAACATCTATTCCTCTAGGATCATCAGCCTCCCATATTTCACATCAGTCCAACCGCCGCACTTACAACGGTTGTCTCACCAGAGTTCATTGATCCGGATCTGGTGGTGTCCACTGTTGTTGCAGCTCTCCAGATTGAGGAGCCTTCCAGACCCAGCACTCCTCCAGTCCAATCAGATGAAGATATGGCTTTCATAGAAGTATTCTCTTCGGACTTGGTCACCTTGATCCGGTCCGAAAGTCACCAAGCGGCTATGTCTTTACTTATACCGATTACTGAAGAGGCTGATCACACAATGTCATCATCTGATCACTCTCCGAGCCGTTTATCTGACGCACCTCCATCCCTGGCTAGGACCCTTCAGCACCTCTCCGACAACTGTCTGTCTCTATCTCAGCGTGTTATAGAAGTTCATCAAGGCGAGAGGGTTACATCCCTGGACTTTGATTCATTTAAAGAGAAGATGACAGCCAGTATCAGCAGCCTTCAGCGAGGAATGAATGATCTATTCTCTCAGCAAGCTACTTATAAGAACAGCCTGAGAAAAGAGCAGATCGAGCTGACCACTGAAGTCAGAGCATCCGTCGCCAATTCCCTTCGCGCTCAAGACACTCGTCTTGACGCTATCAGCGCTCAGCTAGCACAAATTGTTGATTTTCTCCAAGAGATTGCTGCTGACAAAAAGGGGGAAAAATATGTTGTTTAAAAAATATGATTTTTCTTGTTATGCAACATTGTGCTTTAATGTTCATATTTTTATTCAAGTTTTGTGATCATCAAAAAGGGGGAGATTGTTAGGTTTTGGAAACCCGAATAATCTTGGTTTTGATGTTAACAAAACTTGTTATTGTGTTGCTAACATATTTCATCAAGTGTGCAGTTCATAGATCATAATTAAGAGCTTGATGAATTACAAAGAAGTAGCTTGAAAATATCAAGCTGGACCAAGACTGAAATGCTGGCAGAGCGGATTGTTTCGATCATATCTCATAGATCGTATATCGAAATGGCGTGATTCCAAAGAGGTTGAACAGCCAACTCAAAATACTAAAAGTCATATTTCACAACAGATCGGCTAGTTCGAATGTTATCAAGGAGAAAAGACGCCTGGAAGATCGAGCTGTACCGCGAAGAAACAGCAAGCTGTTTCATCAAGCAACTGTCAGTCTGTTGGCCATAACTCTTAGTTCGCTTAACGGAACGAGACGATTTAGTATGGGTTGGAAAGCTAAGACAAAGATCTACAAGTTATATTTGGAAGACAAAGACTGAATCGGAAGTTAAAATGGCCAAAACGCTTCTGCAAATCACGCCATGTGACGCCTGTAAGATCAAGCTGTTACAGCAAGCCACTGTCAGTTTGGTGGGCATAACTCTTAGCTCGCTTATCGGAACGGAACGATTCAGTATGGGTTGGAAATCTAAGACAAAGATCTACAAGTCATCTTTGGAAGTAAAACACTGAATCGGATGTTAAGATGGCCAAAGAGCTTCTGCAAGTCACGCCATGTGCTGCTGCATCCAGCAAACAGACAGCAGGAGCATTGCCTTGTATTTCAAGCATAACTCTCTCATACGAACTCGAAATCGAGCGATTCTTGATTCCGTGGAAAGATAAGAGAAAGTGCTACAACTTGCATGTGGATCACTTTACCCATAAATCAAATAATGAAGAGTTACAAGCAACAGATTGAAGATCAAGTTTATCAATCTGTTTTTGTATCAAGCTGATTGTCCAGACTGATCCGGACCAGACTTATCTGCCCGTGCTGATCCGGACCAGACTGATCTGCCTGTGCTAATCTGCCAGACTGATCTACCATGCTGATCCGGCCAGACTGATCTGCCCAAGCTTTTCCTGCCAATCCGGTCCGAAATACAAATAGCCCAGAAACCAGAATATGACCGTTGCAAGCTCGGGAATGGTGCAGAACCTTTTCCAACGGCCATATTCTTGTGTCTAACGTATATATCATTACTTGGGGCTATATATACATGATTTGGAAGCTCAATAATAGCTGATTGAAGATCAATCCAAGCCTTCCAAAGCAAACCCACTTGGGATCCAATTGAGGAACTTAAAAGACAAAAGATGCTAAATGAAGAGCACTCCTCAAACCTTTGGCACCTCTTACCTTGCTGTATCAGATCTAGTTAGAGATCATTTGTGCCTTTGTATTCACTCTATTCATTGTATTTGAGAGCTTAATAGAAGAGTGAATACCATTGTAACGGTTGATGATTTATCACAACCGATGAGAGGTCTTTGTATGTGAGACATTAAAGAACATACATAGTTGAGTTGCTAGGAGTTCTAGTTGGATGGGGCATTCCCAACTGGATTGGGTTTGTACAACGGGATTGTATAAATCAAAGTCTTCTAGTGGAATCCTTCCATGAGGTGGAAGAAGGGGAGACGTAGAAGGATTACACCACCTTCGAACTTCCATAAACAAATGCTTGTTTATTTACTTTACTTGCATATCTTTAAAATGTCTTTCAAATAGTTAATTGGTTTAGAGCAGGTTATGTCGAGTGTCTTCCGCTCGATTTTGTAATCGAACTCGATATAATCTCTCGGTGCATGAATTCAAGAACACGAGCTATTGAAGCTCAAGTTAGTTGAACTCGGGTGTGGAATAGCAACCCACCCCCAGATTCGATCCTGACACATACTTTAATTGACTGATCCAATTTCATTCACAATGAGTATGATATAATCGACTTAAAGCACTACAAATGTAACCGCGCTCCCACTAACCTTTTTGCATACACATGTTACTTCCGGATTTTTAACAAGACCAAACATTTTGATAATGTTATCGACCGGATATTATTGCTTCGGAATGCCTTCTTAGGCCTATAAATGGACCTCTGGAGTTTGCAAAAATTTTGCTCACTCCCAGAAGTTTTGAACACCTTTGGTTGCTACATTTCAACTTCAATGTCACCATTGAGAAATGTTGTGTTCACATCCATCTGTCATATCATATTCATAATATAAAGATATGACTAATAAAATCAAAATAGACTATAGAATCACAACTGGTGAAAAGTTTCTCACAAACAACTCTTTGCCTATAAGAATAATCTTTTCCCACCAGTCTAGCTTTGAAGGTCGCTACCTTCCCATCTACTCCAAGCTTTCTCTTATAGATCTATTTGTAGCCGATGGGAACAATTCCCTCAAGAAGGTCTGATAAGGTCCATACCTTATTAGAATACATGGAGTTCATTTAGAATCTTATGGCATCTTGCCAATGTCCCGAATCGATGCCCAACATCATCTCCTTGAAAGTCCTAGGATCACATCCGTGGTCAAAATCATTTTGACTACTTTCTAGGAATAAATTCAATCTATCAGGAGTTCTTGAAACATTTTCAGATCTCCTTGATGTATGTAATTCAAAGGTTATGATTGACTCAAATAATTGCATCGTTTTTATGTTTCCAGTGGTTTGTGGTTCTTGAACCCTTTCAAGTTATATTATATTGTCATTTCTTTCTAATAGAAACATCTTCTCTATAAAGATTGCACTAGAAAAACAAACATTTTGTCTCCAATTGATAATATAAATTTCCACAAAATAGAATAAGATGGATCAACTATCCAATTTATCTCCCACCAGCTGCTTTATATAAGCATAACAATCTCAAATCTATATTTTAATTGTTACTCAGTCCATATCGTATATAGAGTTTTGGTCACTGCATTTGTATGAATTATATTCAACAAATGTTTAACTTTATAGAGTTACTGTGAGAGAATCACATTCTCTTTAAGATAATTTCACATCCCCTTGCATTAACATTTAGTGCTTCATATATGTCCGTATGAATCAAATTTAAAAGACCGTCAGCTCATGCCAAATATATGTGGGGTTTAAGTTATCATCACTTTATATTCTTTGAACATAATCATACTAATCGTTCATAAGTTCACCAGATTCAATAAAATGTGCATTCTTAAAAATACTGCAAATCATATTTGCATATTTAAAAGAATGGTATTTTCTATCAAAATAGGAGCAATGTTTTCATTGAATATGAAACAATAAACAATTGTTCAAAACTAGTTTCAAACCAGTTAACGTTTTACATTAAATAAATGTTTCAAAAAACCTTTGCAACAACTATTGCTACAATGCTTAGCCTCATGTGGGTTTTACATTCCTCGGGCTTTCTACTTCTTCTCAACATCTACAACTCATTATAACGTGAGCACAATTGGTATCATATACCATAAAGTAAAACCAATAGGAACATTAATTTTAATATGAACATACCCTTTTCTAGAACATTTCTAGTCTAGGTATTTCTTCCAATTTTGCGTCAGTGACCAGCAGTGAGAACATAGTCGATTCTTCTTTTTAGTTGCTATTATATCAATTTTCGTCTTTTGAGTTCATTTCCCTTCCTTTACTTCCTTGAATTCTTCCTACCAATTGTAGAAGATTCAACAAGAAGAACACATATCTCTTTTGAATCAAATACTCATTAGTTTCCACTTTTTGACAAAAAAATCAAATTCACGGCTAAATAATGAGGTATTGTCACATCTATATTTCCCAATGTCTCAACAATAGATATTATTCACGCGCAATGCTCATGGACTGAAAACTGCATCTTGTAGGCGATGCGAAAATAGCTATTTTGAGGCCGCGAGTCTCAGTAATTGCTCTCCTTCACCAAACAACATTTGTAGGTGTTGAAAAATATCAACAATATGAGCAAAATTTTTCATATCTATGTTGAAACCCATTTGGCATTGAAGCTATCATATAATACCTAGTAATAGAGATCATCATACCATCACTTCTCAAGTGAAATGATCTCTTCATCAGACGACCCGGGAGGCACTTCAACAAGAGGCTTCCCAACAAGGATATAAAGCAACTTTTCAGAAGCAAAAACTATTTTTAAAATTAATAGCCAATCCCAATAATTTGGTTCCGTTAATTTGTTTTTATCAAGATTTGATGTAAACGGATTCATTGCCATAATAATACTGAGTTAAACAAGAAATATAAGCAAATCTTTAGATTATTAATTAATTCAAAAATTATGGACTTTAGTTATTGAAATTTCCCACTAAATTTTTTTTGAATTCGTCACCCTCATGATAATGAACGGAAAATCATATTTTCTTAGTGGGCTTAGAGTCCAACTAACTCATGATAGCCCAGGTCGAAGGTCCAGTCGACCTCATGATACTAAAGGTAGCTCACAATTGCATCATATGCAATTCCCAAGATATTCATCTCGCGATTAGCATAACTCTACGGAGGCAGGCCAAATATGCATTATCACATCAAACTAACCCATCCCACGGATGGCAATGTCCGCCAATAAGACCCCACGAGGGTGAGCAATATTAAAGGTTCACAAAACCACACTCTTAATTAAGTGGCAGTTAAACACAGAGCTTTTCCACACTAAATGCCCCCCACGAGGGTGAGACAAGGCACCATGACATGAGTACTGTCTCATGGTTTAGCTGTCGATGGAAGACATGAAGCATCGAACCCTTTTGTGCTCCCCTTCACGGTTTGATGTTAAAAAAATTTAATCATATTCAAAGAGGGATTTAATAATTTAATAATCTCATATAGTCATTGTTTGTTTATTTACCGGATTCATGCAACTATGTTTTATTCATGCAAAGTCAATTATACTAATAAAACATACAAACAAACATTTATCATACATCATATGCATAATAAAATATGGACGATTATGGTCTTTTCCTAATTAATCCACATGAGTCATATGTGGATCACAAGTGTCTAAGGTGATGCAGGTATGCAATGCAATCCTATTACATTTTGCTTCTACATACAAATCTTGATTCTTGGTGCTCCATCTTCAATCTCGATTTTATATTTAAATCGTGCAAATAAGAGAATAGAGATACAAATCTGGGGTGTGATACATCATAAATAGGGGGATGAGGCCCCCAGGCCCATAACCAAAAAATCTCAATAATAATGAAACAATAAAAACCTAAACATTCACCTAAACACATTGGTCAAAGCCCGTAATCATCCACCATGCAATTACATCATATGTAATTAAACATTAAAATAACCATTTACATCGTATGTAATGGTACTAATCACATCACATGTAATTAGATCATAATAACTAATTTATTCTATCGTTTTCCCACTAATCGTATCATTAATTGAAAATAAAATTAACAAATTAAATAAAATAATTTTATTTAATTTTTAATTAATTAATTGATAAAATTATTAGACCATCTCAAGATTCTGTCAAATCTCCTCCAATATCCTCTCCTAATTAACATTATCTTTATAGATTTAGAATATATATTTATTCCTTATTCTTGTGATTTGTATCCATATTTGAGATCTTGTAATCTGTATATATAGGATTGCCTTGTGTTAATAAAATTAATCATTCCACAAATTCTCTTATATGGTATCAGAGCTTTAACTCTCACGAGTACTAAAGATCCTATGGCTTCCTCCTCTGAATCCAGTGCCACCATCGCCCGTGTTCATGCCACCGCTCCTCCTCTCGGACCGGTTGGTGAACCCCTTGTGCCTATCAACGCCCATCAGCAGCTCCCGCTTCAATTAACATCGTCCAACTTTCCATCTTGGCGTGCACAAGTCCACCATCTTTTCTTTGGCTATGGGCTTCTCGGTTATCATGATGGTACCACCTCCTGCCCACCGCTTGGTACCACTCCAGACTCCATGGCAGCATGTGTTCATTGGCAACGACAGGATGCCTTGCTCCTCTCCACGTTGTTTGGCTCCGTCTCGTCCGACATTGTTCCCCTTATCACATCAGCCACCTCCACTGCTGATGCTTGGGGAATTCTCCAGCGGCTCTATGCTAACCGCTCCCACATGCGTGTTATGCAATTAAAGGATGATCTATCCTCCATGGCTCTTGGATCTCAAGCTGTTTCGGTGTTTCTCCAATCGGTTAAAGCCAAAACAGATGAATTGGCAATTATTGATCGGCCTCTTTCGGATGATGACATCACACTTTATATTCTCAAAGGCTTGGACGCTGCTTATCGAGAAATCGCCGCCCCTATTCGTGCCCGTGAAACTTCCCTTCGTTTCAAGGAATTACACGACATGCTTGTGGCACACGAAACATACTTACGGCGTCTTGAGGCTGCCACCTCCTCGCTTGTCTCTACCGCGAATATGGCTGCTTCTTCTCCTCGTCTACAGCCTCGCTCTCATCAAGCACCTCAGGGTCGTGGCTCTCACAACCGCAACCGTGGGTCAACTGGTCGCTTTCGTAACAATCAAAATCGCAACAACAACAATCGTGCACCGGTGAATAGTTTTGGCACATCACGTCCACAAATTATTTGTCAATATTGTGGTTATCCGGGTCATGGTGCCCGTACCTGTCACCAAATTCAGCCGGTGGCTCACGTTGTTGCCTCTCCTCCAACTGCTCCTCATGATCGCACGGCGTGGCTTGTTGATTCTGGCGCCTCCCATAATCTGATGTCTGATTTACAGAACTTATCTGTTCATTCTGAGTATGATGGCACTGATGAAGTAGTTATTGCTGATGGCTCAGGTTTGCGTATTTCTCATATTGGCACTTCTACAATTCCCCACTCTACTCGCTCTTTTACCCTTACTAATGTCTTATGTGTGCCCTCCTCTAAGCGTAACCTCTTATCCGTTCATCAATTCACTAAAGCTAATAATGTTTCCCTTGAGTTTTATCCCTCTCAATTTGTTGTTAAGGACCAAACTACGGGGGCGAAACTGATACAAGGGGCATGCACTAATGGAGTCTACCATATCCATCTCCCGAAGGCTATTTCACCATCCTCTCATATCACAGCTTTCCTTGGTGAGCGAGCTAGTACCCACTGTTGGCATCGACGACTTGGACATCCATCTCCACGGCTTAGTTCTTCTCTTATTCAGCAATTTCATTTACCTTGTTTACCTACTTCATGCAAGACTTTACAACATTGAAACTCTTGTTTATTAAACAAAAGCCAACAATTACCTTTTACTTCCACATCTCTTCATTCTACGCATTTGTTGCATTATGTGTATGGTGATGTTTGGGGCCCTGCCTCTGTTGCTTCGGTTAATGGAAATCGTTATTACTTGTTACTGGTTGATCATTTCTCTAAATACTGCTGGTTCTACCCGCTACAGTTAAAATCCCAAGTTTCTGATGTGTTTAAGCAATTTAAATCTCTTGTTGAGAATCAGTTTCAGTGCTCTATTCAGAATTTTTACTCAGACAATGGTGGTGAATTTCTTGCTTTACGTCGTTATTTTTCTGATAATGGCATCAGTTGGCTTACTACTGCACCCCACACTCCTCAACAAAATGGCACCTCTGAATGTCGTCATCGGACAGTGGTCACCATGGGTCGCATATTGCTGCATCATGCCTCGCTTTCAGCCACATTCTGGGATTTTGCTTTTGCTACGGCTGTCTATCTCTCTAATCGACTGCCCACATCATCTCTGCATGGTACTTCACCTTTCGCTACCTTATTTTGTTGTTTACCGAATTACTTAAAGCTCCGTACTTTCGGGTGTCTCTGCTATCCTTGGCTACGACCTTATATCACTGGCAAGCTTGCGCCTCCATCTCGACAGTGCATCTTTGTGGGCTATTCATCATCTCAACATGCTTATCAATGCTATGATCTCGCAACTGGTCGCTTATACTTATCTCGTCATGTTCGCTTTGTAAAAGATGTATTTCCGTTTTCTGCCTTATCTCAGCTGGACCACTCTCCTACAAAATCCTCCACTGTGCAACACTTTCCCATAGCACTACATTATGTTCCAAAACCAGTGTCTGCAGCTCCAAGCGTTGAGCCTCCTGATAAGGTTGTACCGCCACCTGAAGTGGTTGTTCCTCCCTCGGTCACTCGTGGGAACTTGCCTCTCACTACGGATCCGCTTACTACCTCTCGTACTCATCCCATGACTACTCGCTCGATGAATCACATCTTCAAGCCTAAGCAGATTTCCCTCGCCACTAAGCATCCAGTTATGGGCCTTCTTGAACCAAGTTGTGTAACTCAAGCTCTTAAAGATCCGGCCTGGCGTAATGCCATGGCTGAAGAATTCACGGCTCTCATCAAGCATGGCACTTGGCATTTAGTGCCTCCTCCTGCATCTCGGAACATTATTGGTTCGAAATGGGTCTTCCGCATTAAACGAAAACCCGATGGATCTCTTGATAAATACAAAGCTCGTCTTGTAGCCAAGGGCTTTCATCAACGTCCTGGCATTGATTATAAGGAGACCTTTAGTCCGGTTGTCAAACCTGTTACCATTTGCACTATTATCTCATTGGCCATAATGCATAATTGGCCTCTTTGTCAGCTTGATATTAGTAACGCCTTCTTACACGGGGATCTCTCGGAGAATGTTTATATGGTTCAACCGGCTGGTTTTGTTGACAAGTCTCACCCTCATCATGTTTGTCTTCTTCGGAAGTCCATCTATGGTCTCAAACAGGCCCCTCGGGTGTGGTATAAGGCCTTAAGTTCGGCCCTTATTTCAATTGGTTTTACTCAAACAAAATCTGACACCTCGCTGTTTGTTTATCGGCATAACTCCGTTGTTATCTACATCTTGGTCTACGTTGATGATATCATCCTTACTGGCAATGATTCTCCGTCCCTTACTACCATCATCTCTCACCTTAGTGCCAAATTTGCAGTAAAGGACCTTGGCTTGCTCACCTATTTCCTTGGAGTCGAAGTTTTTTGGTGTCGTGAAGGCTTATTCTTATCTCAGCATAAGTACATATTAGATATTCTGTCTCGTCATCATATGGACGGTGCTAAACCTCTCACTACTCCGATGAGCACGAGCCTCACTACTTCCCCCTCTCACTCTCGAGTCGATACCACTGTCTATCGGCAAGTAATTGGGGCCCTACAGTACCTTGGTCTTACTCGACCCGACATCGCCTTTGCCGTCAATCGTCTAACTCAACGAATGATCGCCCCTGAACCATCTCATTGGATTGCACTTAAGCGTATTCTCCGTTATCTCAAAGGAACGCTTACTCACGGCTTACTTCTTCGTCGGGATGTATCTTTCCGTATTAATGCCTTCTCCGATTCCGATTGGGCTGGTGACGTTGTGGATGGCACCTCCACCTCTGCCTTCATTGTCTTTCTTGGCTCCAATCCCATTGCTTGGAGCTCACGCAAACAAAAGGTTGTTTCCCGTTCTTCCACTGAGGCCGAGTATCGTGCTCTTGCATGTGTTTCTGCAGAGGTTCGATGGATTCAACATCTCTTTGGTGAAATTGGTTTTCCCCTACAGGGTATACCGCGGATACACTGTGATAATATTGGTGCCACTCGCCTCTCGCTTCATCCGGTTCTCCACTCCCGCATGAAGCACATCTCTGTTGATCTACACTTTGTCCGGAACCTTGTTAACAAAGGTTTTCTGACTGTTTCTTATGTCAATACATTGGACCAGTTGGCGGACATTTTCACCAAACCTTTGGCTCGTACAAGGTTTCAGTTACTACGTTCCAAAATTTCTATTGCTGATGGAACGTCAATTTTGCGGGGGCGTATTAGACCATCTCAAGATTCTGTCAAATCTCCTTCAATATCCTCTCCTATTTAACATTATTTTTATAGATTTATAATATATATTTATTCCTTATTCTTGTGATTTGTATCCATATTTTGAGATCTTGTAATCTGTATATATAGGCTATTGCCTTGTGTTAATAAAATTAATCATTCCACAAATTCTCTTATAAAAATCACTATTTTACCTTCCAATCATAATATTAATCGAAATTAAAATTAACAAATTAATTAAACACTTTCATTTAATTTCTAATTAATTAATTTATCAATTAATTTTGTAAAATCACTATTTTACCTTCAAATCATAACACTCATCGAAAATATAATCAACAAATTAAATGAAACATTTTCATTTAATTTCAATTAGTTAAATTTTTATTTAATTGTAAAATCTCCATTTTACACTTTTAAATTAAAAATCATATTTTTTATTAATTGAGTATTATGACTTACTATTGCAAAAATTAATATCCGGATAAAACATCTAAAATGAACCAAAATAATTTATGGACTCCAAACAATATTAAATAATACAATTTAAACCCGTAAGATAAACTGATCGCGAATTTCGTTTTATTTTATCACATGGTTCGCGTCAATTTCTCTCGAATCTAGAACATCGGTCGTGTAAGTCGCACTCTGGGTGGTGGAGAACACTTTCCCCATAGTTTGCGCAGCAGCCTGCACTGGTGGTTGTCTTATTCGCGAGTGCTGTAGCCAAGTCGTTGCAGATCTGCACAAGTAGTCTGTGCGCACAGAACAATTTCTCCACCCCGTGAGCCGCTGCTCATCGCTCCTCCGCGCACGGCGCTGGCTGCCGCTGATTCACCGATGAAGGTGATGCCGGAAATAGTTTCCAGCCACGGGTCTTGTATCGGGATTAAAACTTCTTCTATCCCAATTTTCTATGTTTTCTAGATTCCAATTATTTTGAAAAATAAAACACGATTAGTATTGACTGGAAATAATTTAATAAAAAATTAATTATCAAATACATGAATCAAAGCGCAACCTGGCTCTGATACCACTGTTGGGTTTCCATTCCCCGGCGTCAGATCCATACGCAGCGAAAATAAAATAAACAGATCTAGACCCGGGGACGGACAATTGCGCCCGATTCATATATATACATGCATAAATAAAATATAATGCACAAAAAGAGATTACCGATGAACAACGAAATCAATCTGCGGTGGTGATACTCAAGTCCAATCAAGCTGACCAGATCTACAAGCTCAGTACCAGTGCTAGTTTGGTATGAACTTTTCTAAGAGAAGTGAGTTGATTGGAATCTTATGAAACCTAGATAATGATTGACATATTTATATTTGTCAAGTTGGGAATGATCACATTAAGCCCAACAGGTCAATCATTGGCACATTGGCTTGTAAGGCATTGCTAACATCAACAACCCTGCAACTGATCAAACAGATCGTCAATCCGTGGAAGAGGATACTTGTTTACCGGTGCCTTATTCAGTTGCCAGTAATCGGTGTATAAACGCATCGAACCATCATTCTTCTTAACGAATAGAACCGGTGCGCCAGCATACATTACTTATTTGCAGCTCCTAAGACAACTGATATGATCGATAAACCTCTCTCAATTACGAGAGAGATATGAGTTCAAATTCACGTTAAAATAAAAATAACACATCCCCAAGGGCGAACACATGTGTATCGGTCCATTGGACTAGTGGTCATGGCTTTTAACTATGAATTAGTGACCTGAGTTTGAGTTCGATTCATTCCGGGAACATTTCTCTTTTTAATTAATTATTATTATTATTATATTATATTTGGTTATTTTCCTTTTGTACACACCGAAAAACAACTTCAACAAATTTTACAAACTAATCTTTACAAACTAAACTTAGTAATGGATAAATATCAAATATCAAAAAATTATTAGAAAATATTACCACAAAGTACTATCTTGCATGCACTATTATGATTCTCTACCAAAAAAGAATGAATATCATAAACATCTAAAAAACATGATCTCGTCTTTCTGAAATCGACAAGTCATTTTCTTAAATATTAACGAAATGAGCATTGTAATAATTATATTATTATAATTAACTCGATAAGTGTATTATTTCTTGAAATCAACTAAGTCTTTCTTGAAATAATCGCATTGTAATTATTTACCAAATGATTTTTACCTACGGTCTTAAAAGTCGTATTTTTATCTTGAAATTTTGGTTTAACTTTTATATGGTTAACATTTGTCCCCGTTTAATATAATTCTTGGATTCGTCCTTGCACATCCCCCACTGTATTGAAATAATAATAATTATTTTTACTTATTATGATAATTTCCTCTATTATTTGGGTTCGTTTCCATAACTTAAGCATCGATGCTTCATTAACACTAAGCAAAAGGATGAAACGATGTGTAATTATTGCTGGCTTATGCCCCTTTTCCATATTACGTATCATATCAAGTGTGATATCTTGATTGAGCTCATATGTATATTGTTTCATCCACTGTCTTTAAATTTTAATTAGTTAGATATATGGTTATAAATATATATATATAAAAAAATGAAATATATTGAAACGTCCCTGTAATTTGGGTCTAGTCGTGGTTCAGTCCCAAAGTTTTCAGTAAACAGGCTTAGTCCCTAGAGTTTTAAAAAATTTCTCAATTGAGTCTCAGACGTAAATCGGCCGTAAGAAGAAACGAAGATGGACTGAATCTGGAATATTCTTAAAACTTTAGGACTGAACTGGGAAAACCCAGATCTGGTTTAGTCCCTAAAATTTTAAAATTATTCCTGAATCAGTCACTCTTTGATTCTCATGGCCAACTTACTGTCGATGACTCCGAATTTTTTAAAACAAATTATGGACTAAACTGGGTCCCTGAAAACTATAGGAATTAAATCGGGAATGGACCCAAACTATAGGGACGTTAAATGTATTATCCCAAAAAGAAAATTTAAACTCATCAAGGTTAATAATAGATGCTATATATGTATTCTTAAAGAATTAGATTCTAGAATTTCAGGAAATAATGCTATTAGCCTATTATGATGTTATGTTTATGTTCCCTTTAGCATCCGAATCACCGTAAGTATAATTTGCAACTAAAATTAAAGATAAAGGCGATGTCTTCATTATTGAAAATACTTGGAACCTACATATTCCCTTATAGAAAATGGACTTGGAATATTAAATGTATGTGTATTCTCTCCCAAAGGTCAATCCAATTTTGGAACTAAGAGAGGATAAAACTCAAGGATCCTTCTTTCTTCCTTACAAAATTTATATTTTCAAACAAACATAGTAAAAATTTGTCCACGCATCTTTGGCCATTCTAACTCAAGTTTGAGAAGTTATCAAATTTTCCTTCACGTTTAAGGTGTAGGTTTAATCCATGCTAGGATAAAATATAAACTCCATGTATAGAATACACTATTGGATATATGGATCCTAAATTTATTTAACGTCCAACCCACACATGTTTACATAAATTTCGAAAGGATTGGTTGGATCATATTCCACCGGTAACAATACTTCATGTAAAACATGGTTATTTTGATGTTATCTCTAAGGGTAGTGTCTGTAGGTTGTGGGAATCCGAGTAATTTTGATTTGATGTCAGCAAAACTTGTTATTATGTTGCTAACATGTTTTATCAAGTGTACAGATCATATATGATATTATACAAGCTTGATGATGTGCAAGGAAAACTACCTTGCTGAAACAAGAAAGTTACCTAGCTGAAATTCGAGTGTCACTGATTATTTCGGTCATATATCATTGCTCGGATATCAAAATGATGTACTTTCAAAGAGTTTGAGCAGCCAACACGATTTTCTAAAAGTCATATCTCAGAGTAGAAGGGTTGATTGGAATGTTACCAATGAGAAAAACCGTCTAGATTCTAGGATGAATTCTTGCTGGAATAGGTGCAGCGAGGTTGGACTAGCTCTGGTATTTTGGACATAAATCTCACCTTGATTATCAAAATAGAGATTTAAGTATGCGTTGGAAAGTTAAGAAGAAGATATACAATCATCTCCAGATCGGAAAAGCTTAATTGGACTCAAATGGAGAAAAGATGTCTACGAGTTGTTGGTCCTGCTCTATATTTCAGCAGGCGCACAGTCTAGTATTTCGAGCAGCACACTCTCATACGATGTCGAAATCAAGTGATTCTTGATTCTCTAGAAAACCAAGACAAATGGCTACAATTTCATATTAATCACTTTGCATATAGATCAACGAATCAAGAGCTATATACAAGAAATTGTGGTTGCCATAACATAACAGCAAGTTACCGGCTGGACAACTTTGCACTTTGTTGCTGTGACCTACCTTGTTGATCTGATCTACCTACCCAAAAGGTACTAAGATGGATCCAGCAAGACATCGAGAAAAACTTCAGAAAATATCCCAGAACGTGAATTTGACCATTGCAATGTCAGAAATTGTTCAGAACCTTTTCCCACGGTCAAATTCTTGTATTTAACATATGTATCATTGTTGGAGGTTATAAATACAAGACTTGGAAGCACAAATTAGCTTATTCAAGCTAGAATTCATATTGGGGAACTTCAAAGACACATTATGCTAAATGAAGAGCACACTTTACACCATTGGCATCTCTTAATAAGCATATATCATATATGATCACTTGTGCCAACCTATTTCACTCTATTTATTGTATTTGTCGGCTTAATAGATGAGTGAAGTTTGTAGCTATTAGATATGTTATCTAAACATACTCTTAAAATAATATACTAGTTAAGATGCTAGGAGTTTAGATCATAAGAGTGACATCGATCTAAGTGAGTTTGTACAAATGATTATATAAATAAAGTCTTCTAGTGGAATCATTCTGTTCGATGGAAGAATGGGAGATGTAGAATAATTACACCACATTCAAACATATAGAAACAAATTTTTGTGCATTTATTTTCAATCTCATTTTACTTGTTGTTTTTGCTTTAAATAATTTTAACTTATTTAATTAGTTTCAGAGCAGATTAGTTCGAGTGTCTTCCACTTCGTTTCTTAAACCAAATTTGATTTAATCTCTCAGTGTAATCATTTCAAAAACGTGAGCTATTGCAGCTCAGTTGGCTGGACAGTTGGATGTATACTAGCCACCCACCCCTGGTATCGATCTTCATTCATCAGTGATCTTAGGAGCATCATCACCATTGATGTTGAATATTCAACATCAATGATGGATATATCCCAACACACTATCCATGAGGTAGCATCAAATTTCCGTAAAACAGGGACCATTAGATCTCCAAAACTAGTTGAAAACCCCATATGAAAAGATCCAATGCTCATGACCACCCCGAATGTACACACCCAATATGGTACAGAAATTGCCGGATGTGCTACTTAAAAAGTTACTTATATGCATAGATTAAAATATATATCTAAAGAGCTTTCGGTCTTCGTCAGAGTTGTTAAACTCATCTCCCCATTTAAAGAAGACTCGAGTTCGAGTCGTGCGTAAAAGCTTTCGCCCCTTTTCCAATCAGAAAAAATTTCAAGGTCCTACAATATATATATATATATATATATATATATCCAATCAGAAAAAATTTCAAGGTCCTACAATATATATATATATATATATATATATATATTTATTTATTTATATTAACAGTGAAAATATATTATGCTAATAATGTCATAAGGTATTTGATGTCATATGACATATTGACTTCCTCGGGTAAAATCCCATCAAGAGCCGAACAAGTCGTATATCGAACAGAATGCACCGAGCAGATAGCACCGAGCAGGGTTTTGTCGAACAGCTGCTAAACCCTCCTCGGTTTTCTGGTCAAAGATTAGCGGAAGACCCGGGATTAACCAACAAATTAACCGGCGTGAATAAACGTGCAGTAATGGGGCGCGGATTTCTCGGACACGTTGGGCTCCAATCAAGCCACGATCAGAGGACATCGTGTTCCGCATCCACCGCGAGCCAATCACTAGGAACAGTCCTATAAATACCCGCAGATGTCATCATAGAGAGGGTTGGATTTTTCTGGGCAAAAAGACTCCGAAGAGAGCAAATTTATGTCTGTTCGGTCGTTTTTGTTATTTCTCAAAAATATTCGTACAAGTCATTGAGCGATGGTAATTTGTGTCCAGAGAGTCTTGTAAATCATCAACGTTTATAGTGAAGTTTTATACTGGACAAGGTCCCGTGGTTTTTCTCTCAATTTGAGGGTTTTCCACGTATAAAATCTTGGTGTGTTTATCGTTATTTTTCATTAACACTTTATTCTACCTTATATTCAAAAATCACGAGTCACATCATTGGCGCCGTCTGTGGGAATCAAAGAGTAAAGACGTTGAAGCAAGGATATTTCATTAAGAATCCAAAGCGAAATGGTTAGAAGCAAAGGGCGAGGGCCAATGTCGGGAAGGGATACACCAACAACCCCCCCCCCCCCCCCCCCCCCCCCCCCCCCCCACGTTCATGCCCAGAAGCAGAAGGAGCAGGGGAGGCTGGATCATCGCAGAATGTTTCACGAGTATTACCCACCGGAGGAATACCCATGGAACATTTGACTGAGATGATTGCTAAAACTGTCGGAGAAGTTATGAAACAATTTATGACCCCCCCATGTCAGGAAGAAAATAAGGAAGAAGAGGAAGACTCAACCTCTATAAAGAAGTCGGAGGAGGAGGCTGAAGAATTGAAAGACTTTCCTAATCATTCAAATGATGAAATAGATAGGGCTTTGCACCATCAAATGGAGGATTTAAAGGATGAGTTACAAAAAATGCGCAATAAAATGGAAGGTCGTATTAACTCGGCAATGAGGAGCACCCCATTCACTCCTCAAGTCATTGATGATCCTCTGCCTCTTAATTTTAGAACTTTAAGTGTGGGGAATTATGATGGCAGCACGGATCCAGAAGAATATTTGTCTCGATTTGAGAATGCTTCACTCCTTCATCAACTGTCAGATGGGGTGAAATGTAGAGTGTTCTTGACTACCCTAGCTGGCGCTGCTCAATCGTGGTTCAATCAATTACCATCAGGAATAATGGATTCATTTCCTAAATTCAGCTCGTTGTTCCTTCATCAATTCGCGAGCAGTAGAAGTTGCAAGAGAACAGCCTTGAGTTTGTTCGGTCTTAGGCAGATGGATAAGGAGTCCCTGCGGGATTTTCTGAAAAGATTCAATCAAGCATGCCTTGATGTTCCGCATGTGACGTCTGAAATACTAGCCAGCGCTTTCACCCAAGGGTTGAGGGAGGGGGATCTGTTCAGATCGTTGGCCAAGAAGCCACCGTCAGATTATGATGAATTACTAGGGCGTGCCTCTAAATATATTAATTGGGAGGAAGCGCAGAGGATGAAACAGAAGAAGGAAATAAAAAATGGTGGTGAAGTCAATAGGAAGGAGAGGCCACTGGAACAGCCTAAGAGGAACTTTGATCAATACCTACCGATGAGATCTTATCGGGAGGTAGCCATGAATCAAATTATGCCGAAGCGGGGTCGGGGGGGACCTTATGGAAGAGGAGTATTCCGAGGAGGAAGCACCCGAGGAGGGAGCGTTCATGAAGGAAGAATGGGTGTAAGGCGAGGAGCTGACGATGACCTGAGGAACAGTACTCCTTTCCCTCGGAATAATGTTAATCCAAGGAGAGGAGCACTTCAGCCAGTTCCTTGGGCAGTACGAGGGTAAAGAGTGGAGGGAGGAAATCAAGTTACCAGGGAAAGAACCATGAGCAATGTTCCTAACCGAGGAACTATACATATGATTTTGGGAGGAACATCATGTGGAGATTCTAACCGAGCAAGAAAAAGTTATGCTCGAAGACTCGAAGTGTTATCCATTAATCCAAGTCATACTCAGGAGAGTCCTTCTATAGCTTTTGGACCTGCAGATTTACAAGGGATTTATTTTCCCCACGAGGATGCATTGGTTATTTCAGTCACAGTGGCCAACTACAATGTGCAAAGAATCTTCGTCGATACAGGCAGCTCGGCAGATGTGCTCTTCCTTAATACTTTGAAACAGATGGAATTGGGAAGTATAGCTGTACAAAAAGTGAATACTTCTTTGCATGGGTTTACCGGAGAAGTCATAAGTCCTATAGGACAAGTGTCTTTACCCGTCATATTAGGAGAGGAGTCCAAGACAAAGACGAAGATGATCACCTTCCTCATAGTCGATGCACCTTCCTCCTATAATATAATATTGGATCGGCAGGCATTAACGGCCTTCGAAGCGGTTGCTTCTACTTACCACTTGAAGATAAAATTCACAGTAGGAGAGGAAGTGGGACAAGTAAGAGGAAGTCAGAGTTCATCAAGAAAATGCTATGTGCAAGAGTTAAAGCAAGACAAGGGAAATAATAGAGAAGAAGGGGAGCGAGGAAATAATAATAGGAAACATGGACAGCCTGAGGCGGAGGAGCGGATAGTCCCCGAGGAGGAATTTATGAGTATCGAGTTAGGTCACCCGGCGAAAACTACTCGCATTGGATCCATGAGGAAAAGGGTGATTGAGTGCTTAATAGATAACGTGGATGTGTTCGCTTGGAATACCTCTGATTTAATTGGGGTAAAACCTGAGATTGCTGAGCACCATCTAAATGTGGACCCGAGTGCTCGGGCAATTAAGCAGAAGAGAAGGCATTTCAGACCCGAGAAGGATGTCGTCATAGCTAAATAAGTAGAGGAGTTGCTGAAGGCAGGCCATATACGGGAGATTAGTTTCCCTACATGGCTCTCAAATGTGGTTCTAGTACCTAAAGCAGGAGACAAGTGGAGGATGTGTGTAGATTTTCGGGACGTGAACAAAGCGTGTCCCAAAGATTGTTATCCATTACCGAGGATTGATCAATTAGTGGATTCTACTGCGGGACATGAGCTGTTATGTCTTATGGATGCTTATCAGGGATATCATCAAATCCCCGTAGCCCGCGAGGATCGGTCCAAGGTTAGCTTTGTCACAGCGGGAGGAACTTTTTGCTATGTCGTAATGCCCTTCGGATTGAAAATGCTGGGGCTACTTATCAGAGACTGATGGATAAGATGTTCAGAGATCATATAGGACGGAACGTGGAGGTTTATGTTGATGACGTCCTGATCAAAAGCAAGAAGGCCCAAAATCTGATCGAAGATATGGAGGAAGTCTTTGCCACTTTGAGAAGATTTGGCATGAAATTAAATCCAGCCAAATGTACCTTCGAAATTCATAGTGGAAAATTCTTGGGGTACATGGTGACAGAGGGAGGTGTGGAAGCTAACCCTGAGAAAATCCGAGCAATCCGAGAAATGAACCCTCCTCGGACCTTGAACGAAGTACAAAGGTTAGCAGGAAGAATATCAGCGGTTAGTCGATTCATATCTAGATCGGCTGATAGGAGTTTGCCTTTCTTTAAAGCATTAAGGTGAGGAATGCAGTTCGAGTGGGATGATCAGTGTCAGAAGGCTTTCGAAGACTTGAAAGAATATTTAGCTCAGTTACCCTTAATGAATAAACCCGAGCACAATGAGACCCTCCTCGTCTACTTGTCGGTAACCGAGGAAGTTGTCAGCTCGGTGTTAATTCAAGAGAAATTAGGGCAGCAGCAACCGGTATATTATGTCAGTCGAGCTTTGCAAGGAGCCGAACAAAGATACCCTGAAATTGAAAAATTAGCTTTGGCTCTGGTGATCACGGTAAGAAGGCTTCGGTCGTATTTTTTATCTCACCCTATCATGGTGGTAACGAGCACTCCCTTAGGAAGGCTCTTGTCAAAAGCTGAAAATTTCAGGAAGGATGGTGAAATGGGCCACAGAATTGAGTGAGTCCGATATTTCTTATCAGCCTCGGACTACCATCAAAG
Source organism: Haberlea rhodopensis (assembly GCA_907163345.1). Taxonomy (NCBI): domain Eukaryota; kingdom Viridiplantae; phylum Streptophyta; class Magnoliopsida; order Lamiales; family Gesneriaceae; genus Haberlea; species Haberlea rhodopensis. The sequence continues at coordinate 1,959,714 of CAJQUN010000024.1, read as the reverse complement.
CTCAGGCCTTATCTGATTTCTGGGTTGAAGTGACTCATACTCGCGAAGAAAAAGATTGGAGCCTATTTGTAGATGGATCATCTACTCAAATAGGAAGCGGTGCAGGAGTTATACTGATCAGTCCAGAAGGAGAGAAAATTGCCATAGCTATTCAGTTCGGTTTTCATTCTTCAAACAATGAAGCCGAATTCGAAGCTCTCCTCTCAGGTTTACGAGTAGCATTAGACGCCGGAGCTCGGAAAGTAAAAGTGTTCATGGATTCAATGCTGGTTGTTCAGCAGGTAAATGGGGTGTACAAGGTGAAAGAAGAAAAGTTGAAAAAATATGTGGAGAAGGCTCAAGTATTAATGAGTCAGTTCCAGGAAGTGGAAATGAAGCAAATACCACGAGAAGATAATAACCGAGCAGATTCACTCGCAAAGTTGGCCAGTTCCATTCATGAGTGGAAGAACAGGAAAGTGCTGGTACAAGATCTTTTGGTCTCGCACATAGCTATCAACAGTATAATGAATTTGGAGCCTTGTATCATATCCGATTGGCGAGAGCATATCATTAAATTCTTGAAAAATAGGGTGTTGCCATTAGATCCGAAGGAAGCTGCTCGGGTGAAGAGAATGGAGAGGCGTTTTGTGTTAGCAGAAGGTAGATTGTTCAAAAGGGGATTTTCAGCTTCCTTCTTGCAATGCACATCAGTACAAGAAGGAGAACATTTGCTAAAGGAGATTCACGAAGGCTGTTGTGGGAATCATTCGGGAAGTAATATGTTATATCAGAAAGCCCTTCGGGCAGGATACTATTGACCCAGTATGAGAGAAAATGCCGAAGAAATTGTTAAAAGATGTAACAATTGCCAGAAACATGCAAATTTATCTCATATACCCGCAGAGGTCCTAAACAGCAGTATTATTTCATGCCCTTCGATCAATGCGGGATGGACATCGTCGGACCTTTTCCTCTTGCCACGGGGTAAAGAAAATTCCTCCTAGTAGCAGTTGAGTACTTTACTAAATGGGTGGAAGCTGAGCCTCTAGCAAAAATAACTGAGGAGGAAATCATCAGATTCTTATGGAGAAGCATAGTATGTCGGTTCGGAATACCGAGGAGAATTATTTCGGATAATGGAAGGCAATTTCAGGGAAAGAAACTACAGGGTGGTGCGAGGATATGAAAATCAAGCAAGTATTCACGTCAGTAGCCTATCCACAGTCAAATGGGCAAGTCGAAGTTATTAACCGTATTCTATTACATGGGATTAAGACGAAGCTGGAAGGGGCCCGAAGAGAATGGGTAAATGAACTACCTGGAGTCTTGTGGGCTTACCGAACAACTCCTCGGGTATCTACAGGGGAAACTCCGTATAGTCTGTTATACGGTTCGGAGGCCCTCATTCCAGCGGAAATTGGGGTTGAATCTCTCCGCGTACAATGTTATGATCCAGAGCAGAACGAGGGTAAGAGAATGCAAGAGTTAGATGAGATTGATCAGCTAAGAGAACAAGCTGTAGCAAGAACAGAGCTATATAAAGTAAGGATTACCAATGCCTATAACCGAAGGGTTCGACCAAGAACATTTCAAGTTGGGGATTTAGTGTTACGAAGAACAAATCCTGCTGGTGAGGTAAAAAAGTTGGCACCCAAATGGGAAGGCCCTTACAAAATCAAGGAAGTGATCGGAAGAGGAGCCTACAGGCTGGAGGATCATGAAGGTCGGAAGTTGGCAAGACCTTGGAACATTCATAACTTGAAGAAATATTTTGTGTAATCTTTCTGTTTTATTTATTTTATGAATTCAGCAGTAATAAAATGAAAGTATTTGATTCATCGAGTTTGTTCGGAATTCTAATGATTTACTCGTGGGATCGGGATGTTTGGTCCACGTTTAAACATTAAATTATCATCGATTTACTCGTGGGATCGGGATGTTTGGTCAACGTTTAAACATTAAATTATCATCGGTTTACTCGTGGGATCGGGATAGCGAGCTTTGTTAAGTGTTTGTGCTCGGGGTAGCGAGCTTTGTTCGGAATTTTAGTTGTTTACTAGTAGGATCGGGATGTTTGGTCCACGTTTTAAACATAAAATTGCCTAAGTGTTTGTGCTCGGGGTAGCGAGCTTTGTTCGGAATTTTAGTTGTTTACTCGTGGGATCGGGATGTTTGGTCCACGTTTTAAACCTAAAATTGCCTAAGTGTTTGTGCTCGGGGTCGCGAGCTTTGTTCGGAATTTTAGTTATTTACTCGTGGGATCGGGATGTTTGGTCCACGTTTTAAACCTAAAATTGCCTAAGTGTTTGTGCTCAGGGTAGAGAGCTTTGTTCGGAATTTTAGTTGTTTACTCGTGGGATTGGGATGTTTGGTCCACGTTTTAAACCTAAAATTGCCTAAGTGTTTGTGCTCGGGGTAGCGAGCTTTGTTCAGAATTTTAGTTGTTTACTCGTGGGATCGGGATGTTTGGTCCACGTTTTAAACCTAAAATTTCCTAAGTGTTTGTGCTCGGGGTAGCGAGCTTTGTTCGGAATTTTAGTTGTTTACTCGTGGGATCGGGATGTTGGGTCCACATTTTAAAATCTAAAATTGCCCAAGTGTTTGTGCTCGGGGTAGCGAGCTTTGTTCCGAAATACAAGTAAATGATTTCATTAATGAACGAAAAAGAAATACAAGAAAAGGTAAAAGTTCTACCCTACGGCTGGAATAGCTCCTCGGGGAGGCTCTCCAGAACAGCATTGACATCAAGGAAACCTTTTGAGGCTCCTTCGGGTGGGTAGCCTTGAGATCCAAATTGGCTGACGCATGCTTCAAAGCCATGATCAAAGAACTTGTAAGCACGGTCAGCCACCATGTTGCTATACTCTGGAGACTTCAAAAACTCAGCTTTCTTCGAGAGCCTGAGTTCTTCCACACGAGCAACAGTGGAAGATTTCTCTTGAGCAACCTGCTCGGAGACAGCTTGATGTTGCTCAGCCATGGATTTATACTGCTCTGACAAAGTAGAGTTAACACCTTCCAGATCAGCGAATTTTGTCCGCTCCTCTGCCAGGGCCTGCTCCGCCTTGTCCCGAGCTGATACCAGGGCCAAGTGCTGCTCCTCCAAAAGGCTCACTGTTTTCTTCAGCTCCTCACCCATACCCTCTAATTGCCTGATGCGCTTCTGGTTCTGCCCATCAGCCAATCGAACTGAATGAAAACGAGTGAGAAGTTCACCCGCCATCAAGTGGGCCTGTATCAGATCATATATAAAGTTAAAGTAACAAATAAACGTATTGAAAAAAGACAACCGAAACAGATTAATGGGTAAAAGCATTTACCTGAGTAAAGGATGAGGAGAAGTCGTTTACCAAGTTGCTCAGTTCCCCGAGGTACTTTCGATCAGCTGAGTTGGGGGTGTAGCACAAAATGGAGTAGGAGGCTTTGGGATCGGGTTTTTTCAGTAGTGGAACAGTGGGGGAGTACGTCCACGAAGGGATATGGTATCTCGAGGTAGGCCGGGATACACCGAGAGCGGGTTGAGAGGAGGCTCGAGGTTCGGAAGGAATAAGGGAGGAAGAAGTTTTCTTATTGGGAGGTGCTTGGGGCAAAGAACTTGGACCTTCGGGAGTAGCCCTCTTCCGACGATGAAGGGCATAAGTCCCCTCAGGAGAAGCTCTCTTCTCAGGAGGAGTCAAAATCTCGACAGACGGGGGAGGGGCAGAAGTGGTAGCAGCCTTAGAAGTTTGACCTTTCTGGCTCTTCTCCTTCAGCTTCTCGGCCATCCTAGCCTTCATCATTTTTGTTTCTGAAAAGAGCAGAGAAATATTAGTCCGAACATGATAAGCCAAAAATAAAACGCAGAAGACTGCTTGAAAAGCACTCACCGATGGACATTTTCAAGGATACACCCTTGGGGCTCAACTGGAACAAGTATAGCAGTCCGTCGTCAATCAGCTCCATCAAATTAAAACACGGATCGCCAAGTGCACGACGAACCGACAAATACGGTTCCTCCTCAAGGTGACCCTTGATTGATTTCCCCCTCGGAGACTTTCCCTCCACTCCATAGGGCAATCCCAAGGCTGGAGCGGACGAACAAAAAAGTAAGAGTTTTTCCAGTTTTTATGGACGAGGGGTATTTTTTAAGGAAGCCAACCCCTGTCCTGGAGGAAAAGTAAAAGAGCCCGATCTCTTTCTTGTTCAGTTGAAAAAAACAATGCAAAAGTTCAGGAGTAGGGGTAAAACCCAGATAAGAAAGTACTATGAAAAAGCCTGCTAATAGTCGATAACTATTGGGGAATAATTGACTAAGGAAAACACAGAAGTAGGAGGCTACTTCAATAAAGAAAGGAGGGATAGGAAAACGAAGGCCTCCTCTGAGCTGGTCTATATAAAAAGGAAAATACCCCTTAGGGGGTAAGTGAGGACGAGATCCAGAAGGGGGAGCAATAATAGAAGTCCCCTCGGAAATCCCCCATTTAGTTCGGATATTGCTGAGGTGCTGAGTCAATTTGACCTCAGACTCGAAGATCTCGAACCAGGGAACGCAGGCTTTAACTAAATCTCGCTCTGTAGCAACTCTCTGCTCCTGTATACGAGCAGCTGACGCGACAGAGGAGCTTAGAGTTCTGTCACTATCAGAAGAAGAGGAAGATGGTTGAGGAGAGGGGCTAAGAGTGTCTCCTTCATTGAACCTATCTATCGCTTGCAATGAAGAGTCAGCTGAGGAAGAAATCATACTTGGTAATTAAAAAAGGAAGACTGCGGGGAAAAGTTGTTCGATTGTCTGGTGCTAGCTCGGAAGCAAAATGCAGCAAAGTAAAAACAAATGAAGAAAAGGGAGGGATATTTATAGCAGGGACCATATGAACAGTCATTCAATCTTCACTGTCCAAAAATAAGAGAATGAACGGTCATAAAGGTGCCTCGGGAAACGAAACGTCGCGCGGCATTTGAAATTTTTGAGCGGGAAAAAAGAGCGGCAAAAAGATCCCGAGCAGGTTAAGTTTAAGATTTTACCCGAAGACAATAAAACAAGACTTCAAAAGCCTCGTCTTGCTTTACTGTAGGGGGTGAGATGATGTCATATGACATATTGACTTCTTCGGGTAAAATCCCCTCAAGAGCCGAACAAGTCGTATACCGAACAGAATGCACCGAGCAGATAGCACCGAGCAGGGTTTTGCCGAACAGCTGCTAAACCTTCCTCGGTTTTCTGGTCAAAGATTAGCGGAAGACCCGGGAGTAACCAACAAATTAACCGGTGTGAATAAACGTGCAGTAATGGGGCGCGGATTTCTCGGACACGTTGGGCTCCAATCAAGCCACGATCAGAGGACATCGTGTTCCGGATCCACCGCGAGCCAATCACTAGGAACAGTCCTATAAATACTCGCAGATGTCATCATAGAGAGGGTTGGATTTTTTTGGGCAAAAAGACTCCGAAGAGAGCAAATTTATGTCTGTTCGGTCTTTTTGTTATTTCTCAAAAATATTCGTACAAGTCATTGAGCGATTGTAATTTGTGTCCAGGGAGTCTTGTAAATCATCAACGTTTATAGTGAAGTTTTATACTGGACAAGGTCCCGTGGTTTTTCTCTCAATTTGAGGGTTTTCCACGTAAAAAATCTCGGTGTGTTTATCGTTATTTTTCATTAACACTTTATTCTACCTTATATTCAAAAATCACGAGTCACATCAGTATTAGTACACAAACACTTGTATCTCAGCAGAGTTGCCGACCCTTCTGTTGTTACTCGTCTACTTTGTTTGCGTAAATGACGCCTTGGCTTAATTTTTTTCCTAAATAATGTAGCAATAAAGATTTTAGATAAATATATTTTAGATTCTAATTTTTTCCCCTTTAAGTATTATATTTATCTTTTTTCCACTATTAGTAACGAAAATGAGTTTTAAAAAATCATTTTCCAAGTCTCAATATGCAAATCATCAATCAAAAATAAAATATTACATATTTTGCTCTACATCTAGATCCAAGGGCAGAAGCACAGTCAGGCGAGGAGGGCAAGTGCTCTCCTCAAATTTGTTTATTATATCATTATCCTTAAATTGTATTTTTCTCCTAAAATTATATTTGTCATCCCAAAATTACAGATTGCCCTCCTAAAATTGTAATTTATTCCTCCCCAAATTTTTTGTCCCCGCGATTTTGGATTCTAAATCCGCCTCTATCTAGGTCTCCAAACAATATTGATGGTTGTACTTGTACCTACAGCCTCTCAACACCTTTGAATTAGTTAGCATATGTAAATGATGATTTAAAATCATAATTTCACATTTCTACTTCCAAACAAATTATATGTGGAGATAGAACAAAACTCTATCATTGTAAATGATGATTTGAAATTGATAAATATTGTGTTTAGTGTTTTTGTTCAATTGGTGTGTATATATTTTTATTTAAAATATATTTAAAATATGGAATATTAGATGCCTTAGTAGTTTCAAATTTCTACACTTCCCCTAAATCCGATATTGCTTCACATGACCACGAGTCATTGTAAGAAAGTGGTTTACACATGGAGGAATGCTATTGGATGGGGTAAGCCTCGCGATTATCAGTGCAAGCCGACAATCCCTTTTGCGCTTACAAATTAACGGATTATTGGTTGCTACCTCCATTGACAATATCTTTAAAGAGTAGCAATTATTAGATTAGAATATTCGTATTCAATGGTTTGATGTACCCTTAAGGGCATATCATCAAACCAATTGGAATTAACATTCACCGTTCAACTAAAAACAACCAAAAACATCACATTACTTGATTTTTTACTTCTGTTTTTTTTTTATCTGAAAAGCAGATAAACATTTTTGAGAAGCATTTACAAACACATATTAAAAGTGTGTTTGTAATTGCTTATTTAAATTACTTTATGTTTATGCTTAGAGTTGAAAAAATTGTTTTTAAGCAAAAATATTGTGTTTACTATTAAAATAAAAAAATAGTTTAATGAACTTCAAATTATTACAAAATTGTCACAACACAAGTAAAACAGTGAAAAACATCTCATTATCTGCTTCTATTTTACCTACTTATTTTGAGAGAAGTAATAGCAGAAGTAATAAAATAAAACACTCAAAATCTATTTTTGTCTGAAAAGTAGATAAGCAGTTTTGAAAAGCAATCGTAAACACTTAATAAGTATTGAAATTTTCAAAAAAATTCAAAAATTATATAAAATAATTTACATTGCCAATTTTAGAATTAACAAATGCTAGTAAGATCGTTTTAGAATCAACGGATTATTAAAAAAAGTTGATATTTTCACGAAGTATTGATATTTTCACCGAAAGCATGTTAAATTAATTTAACAAAAGTTTATCAGCTAGAGACGTGTCGTGAAACACTGAAAATATCGCATGATGGCATTGTTAGTTAAAGCTTAATTATAATTAATTATATCGATTTTAAATGCATAATAAAACACCTAATGGTTATTAAAGCCGGGACAGGGGGGATTTCCTCACGCTTGCAATCTTAATTAATTTATTATTTAACTCTTTGTTTGGTTATGGAAAGTATAATTGGGGTTAGCGGTGGCGAGCATCAACATAATTTCCAAATAAAATAAAGAAAATGCATTAATAACAATGATATACAATACACAAATTTTAATATTTAATTTTGTATTAGTATATCGACGGGATAAACTACGGCGGAGAAAGCAATAATAGAGATTATTTCACTTATTATCTTTAATTTTTGTTAATAGGCATTCAGAGTTTTTACTAATAATAATACGAAGAAAATTGTGATTATGTTTTCTTTATAATTAAGAAAATTGTGAGCCTCTAATTTCGTTATGAATGATGTAATGTCTTTCTTATATGGGCATGACAGGTGTTACGAGTGGACCGATACCAGATGCTCGTGAGGAAGTATCTAGGAGTACCAGAGCTTAGTGAGTACAAGCTCAGGTTGATTTTTGAGTCGGGATCCCAGTTTCTTTTCAGTAACTGATTTTAAAACTATGGTTATTCACCGAGGAATGCCCCGAGTATTTTGTATATTGAAGTATTTCAGTACTTTGAGACTATGTTTGATATTTGAATGATGAAAAATATGTTATATGTGAACATGAAACTTATATTTTCAGTCTTAATATTATATTTGTATCATCGAAAATTTTTGGGCCACAAAATGATAACCTAAATAATCTTAATTTGTTTACGTAAAAATAATCATTGTGTGATAATTAAACACTTGATTAGGACCGAACCCTCACAAATGATTTAAATGATCATCTTGCATTTCATAATAAAGGTAAAAATAAAAATATAATAGCAAAAATATAACTAAATAAGTCAGCACATACATTTAAGGGGAAATATTGATAACTACGAGACATTGTCTTTGGGGATGCATCCAAAATCAATATAAAATATTCCACATGAATGATATATGAAGAATGATGCTACTCTTAACGACAGTCAGTGTCTTGGGATCTAAAGATGGAATTTAGGAGTTACTCTAATAAAAGAAAGTAGGGAATGACAAAGCTTTTAAATAAATTTTGGAAAAAATAATCGTAATATTAAATGTGAAAATTTTAAACACGATTAAAAACCACTTGTATAGGTAATAGAAACAGATGGTAATATTTTTTTTTTATTATCCTTTTTGATTGGATAAGCTGTATCAAAATGATAAGATAATAGTCATTTCATATACACTATTAAAATATGGCAAAGTACAGGAAAATTTATTTATTTTCCAAAAGTAGATTCAAATTAGTACATAATATTAAACATGGACCTTGAAAATCTCTAAGATGCTACGTCTATTAGATTAATATAATTGAGTGACATTTGATTTAGGATTGCAATAAGTAAATAAGTAGTAAAACAACGCGTTTGATCCTACAATTGGTATCGTATGTTCGGTTATAATGAGTTGTAAGAAGTGCAATCATGAGGAATGAGACTGTTAGGATGTATTAATTGTCCATTTTAGAAAGAAAAAAAAAACCAAAATGTGACGTTTGTGCTGCTGTACGGTTTAAAATATTTAAGTTGCATCATTACCACTATCTATAACTTTTGATAAGAAGGAGAATGAAGGCTTCTTAATTATTAATGAGGTGCGCGCCTAATACAACAAGAAAACGGGATCATCGAGCGGGTGGGTCAATTATACTTATCGAAAGGTGACCAAAACCATAAACAATGTTTCGTACCTTTTTAGACCATAAACAATTAGAGAATATTTTTTAAAAAAAAATATTTATATATTATTAAAATGCTTTTATCCGAATCTCATGCTACGAGTCTGCATCATGTGCATGTCTGAAACGAAATTATTGACATGTAAACAAAGTTAGGCGAAGGTGATGATTATATCTTCCTAGTGAAAAAGCAAGAAAAGATGCCAACAACGCTTAAAAAATATTATAAGTTAAACATATATGAAGTGATGGTTTAAGAATCCCATGTACAGTATAAAGATAATGAATAGCTCGATCTCTCGTTAATATAAGAAGAGTCGAGTGACAAATAATTAGGTTAGCCATGTGTTGTCTAATGAACCCTCATCTTATCTTTCACATTTAATAATTTTATACAATATAACATTAAATAATTTAAAAACTTGAGAAATTTGCGATTAACATTTGTGTTATGTTGCACCGACACTCCAAAAAATCATCTCATACAGTGTCGGACACTTCGAGGACACGGACACGGCAAGACATGGGTGCGACACGGTGTCGGACACGCCACGTGGCGTGTCAGGATTTTTTTAAAAAAAAAAAAATTCCGACACATTTCGGACACGGCAGGACACATGAAAATGGCTTTTTTCATAAGTTTTTTTTTACAACAAAAGTATACATTTTTCTTACAAAAATGTTAAAAAAATATAAATTTTTTTATATATGTTTTAATTAGTAAACGATGTGTCTACAACTTGACATCATTTTCAATTTTATTACTCAAATATTTGATAATTAAATTTTTTCTTGAATTTTAGTATATTAGAACATAATGAATATGTGGAATATATATACAAAAATAAAAAATTATTATCGTATTCTAAAAATGTCGTGTCCTATAATTTTTGAAAATTCGTGTTCCCAAAATTATTTAGTATATTAAAACATTATTTTTGAACCATTCAAGTCATTAGTAATCCACTACATTTGACAATTGCCCTTCGTAACGTATTAGATTTGTGTCCTTCGATAGTGAATGGACAAACTTTTTAGCTCCTTTGATTTTTTTCCGAGGAGAAGCAAGTCGTAAATGATTTTGGCTGCTTTAATTTGAGCGGTGTCAATGTTATAATAAATTAAATTTTATTTTAATGTCAAAGACTCAATATTTTTATTTAAAACAACTTTTTCTAACTTTAAACAAAAATAATATATAAGTATTTTAAATAAGCAATCCAAAATACATCATAAATCTCTTCTCACATTCTCATTTACAAAGATGGGGGAGATAACTCTACTCGGAGAAAATTTGAAATTAAAAAAAATTCAGAAAGGAAATAGTATACATATAAATAATATAAAAATGTATTAAGTAATGAAAAAAATTAAATTAAAGATAATAACCACAAGTATCCTTTCTAAGGGAGTACAAATTTTGAATAAACGATAATAGTGAAATTATAAAAAATAAAGAAAAAGAATCATATTCATGTAAATTTCAAAAATGGTTCCATAGAATAAGGGATTTTTCAATATTAATCACATGTTTTTAGAACTAATCAAATATAGTACCACAAATATTATTTTTAATAAAAAATAATCCACATAAATGTTTTTTTATAAATTTAGTCCCACAGAAATTTAATGCTTAACAAAATGGTATCATAATTGAAAATGAAGTTTTGAGACCAATTTTGATTAAAAATAAAAGTTTGAGAATGAGTAAAAATAAACCAGTTTGTATAAGACTATATTTGATTATTACTAAAAGTTTGAATTGATATTATAAAACTCATATTCTATGAGATCATTTTTTTAAATTTATCATATTATACATATAAAAAATATAAATGAAAATATGCTAGTATATGAAAAAATTTAAAAAGAATCGCGAAATCTAAATTCAAAGAAGACATTGAATGTGCAGTGATTTGGTCAATATCCATCATATCTTGGTTTGATGTCTCATGCTCTTCACTTCTTTGGATAAGGATTGGCTTGGAGGCTTGAGCACATTACTATCACTTCTCATGTACTTAGGTGCAAATGATATAGCAAAACACCAACACACAAGTATGTATAATATAGTATTTGATTACTTTGAATTATTTAATTAATAATCCCTTGATTTAAAAATAATAATAATAATTCTATTATTTCGTTCATTTAATTTCAACATTTACTCGTCAAAACTAGGGATTGATCATGATTCTACATTTGGAACTGATTGTTCTACTTCCAATTAAAGGTAGAACCGGAACCAAACTGCTTAAATTTCATTTTAGTTCTGGTTCCTAACACTTTCGATTTTGATAAAGTTGGTCATGACATATCGCATCGCAGCTAATCTTTTTTCCTCCCAACTGCTCATATCGTGATTTTGCCCATTGGCTTCTTCTAATCCGCCTCCATTCCATACATTGAGTACGAGGTTGCACTGGTTGAAGTTCTTACTGACGTACGACAAGCATGGAGAGCGAATTGGGGTCATAGTTTGCACCGCTATAATTTACTTTTTAAATTTTTAATGTCACGAAAAAAGAGTACAACATATAAGGTAGTCTAACTAATTAAAATTAATTATTTATCATTTATATTAGAAACATTATGGATATTTAATGTTTTATTGAAAAAAAGAAAGAAATTTTCATTCTGGAATAAATTTCATTAATATAAATTAAGAAAGTTAAATATGTAAATTAAGTTGTCTATGAATATTCCAAAATCTTAAATCTTAAAATAAGCATATTTTAAAAGTATCAATTTTGTTTATATGAGTGGTAAAATATGTATATATTAGCTAGCAAACATTCATATTTCATCAACTTTTACAATATAATAAATACATGATGGAAATACTATATTTTGTGACAAATTTTATATCAAGTATTATTCCATTAGGGATAAAAAGTTATGATTTTTTATTTTAAAAAAAATATCCCAACAACCAATATTTATTAATTACAAATACTCATTTCACTTATTCTCCTTCCTCTAACTCTCGTTTAGTGAATGTAAAAAGAAGTGACAATTGACAAATAATAAGTCTAAAAACACTATAGATATGGGAATTTCTCGTATGGATCCGCTCCTATCATACATCAACACATATATAAATATATATATACATATCAATATATATTTATATATATTGGTGTATGATATGGCCGAGTTCATATTAGAATTTTCCCAACAAATGTCAATACTTATTTTTTTTCTTAATAATTAAATAATGGATGATATTTTAACTGAGTGGTGATTATTCGTTTAGCCTGGAATTGTGCAGGATTAGGAATCCAGTTGTCTAAACCTCACTATCCAATCCAGCACAGACACACGTGTCACCGCCGACTTTCGGCGGTGTTCAGGTGGCCCCACCGCCACAAAGAATAAGCGATATTAAGCTGTAAAGAGGGTGGGTCCACAGCTATTTTCTCATCTTGTTAAAGAAGATTAGGAAAGGGAAGGGTCAACTGTATTCAAATATTCTTTTAATATATATACTAACAAAAGCGATGAGAGGCATCATTTTGCATTGTCAAAGGGCAAAACTGTATTTCTCAAGTTTTTCAAAAACAACTAAATAATTAATCTCAATGAATTGAGATATGCTACATAAATATATAAGAAATTAAGTTAGGTCGCGCACATGTGTTAGTCATTTTCAATAAATTCTTTCAGTCAGAATATCATCATTGATCCATTTGAACTCCAAATCTTTGTACACAACTTCAATCAATGTCTTCTTTGATCGCCCACTCGCTCCCGTGAAAAGGGCTGAAATCCATGGACTCTGGACACACATGTACATTGGTGGGCGTACGAAGCACGTGATCAAACAAACATAAATAACTTTCCTGCATCTTATACAAACGACACATACTTCATCTCGAACAACTCCCTCCCGTTGAAAAGGCTGAAATCCATGGACTCTGGACACACATATACATTGGTGGGCCTACGAAGCACGTGATCAAACAAGCGTAAATAAGTTTCTCGCATCTTATACAAGTCACACCTACTTCATCTCGAAGGCCTTCGTTTTTTATTTTATCTCTTCTGCTTTTATCACACATCCTACTAAGCATACACATCAGTGTCACACTCATCTTTCGAACTTGATTCTACTTGAGTGCCCAGTATTCCGTCTCATACAACATTGCAGGCTTGATGACACTTCTATAAAACTTCCCCTTCAACCAACATAAAACCACGGTGACGTTTCTCCATTTCAATCAGCCCTCATGTATTCTATGGTTTACGTCGATACCAATATATTCATACTTATATCGAATAATTCTACTTTGAATTAATGTTGCATTAAAATATAATTATGATTTGGAGATGGTCTTAGACTAAGCATTACAGAAAATCAAATTAATAAAATAAATAAGCAGAATGCAATTAACTTTGCAAACAAACATAACTCTTTCAATAAGAATCGGCACATATTCAATTATTATTAGATATATAATTGTCGTATGTAAAAATGAAATAACTTAAAACTATAGAAACACTAAACATAAGATTCGGTTGTTATATCTGAGTTTCAATTTTTACTTTCTCACTTCCGGAGCTCCCAGCTTTTAGGTTTGCTCTCCTATCCGTGTACATGACAAATAATATGTTTTTGGGGATTTTTGATGTCATCTCATGGACAATATTTGGGTCATTCTAATAATCTATATGAAATATTCTATGTGGAGGGTTGAATCACTGGTTCGCAAAAACAGTTGCGGAACAACCGGAACGATCGCTCCGGAACGAAAACAGCGGCTGTCGTGATAAAGTTCATTCTAAAACGGCTGTGTGATTATAACGACGATTTCACTGTGTAGAACGGCGATTTCTCGGCCTGAAACAACGATTTCGGGCCCAAAACGGCCAATGCGGAACATTTTTCAAATTTTTTGATTTTTTTAATTTACTAATTTGTCCAAATTATCTAATTATTTATATTTTTAATTAAAAAAACTTTGCGCCAATAACCACGACCCTTCCGTGAAAATGTCAATGGAACTGAAACTGTTACATCCTTACACATAACGCATACACATGAGACATATATCATAATATTTAATGGCAGCGGAACTTGCAATTTCATATCATGCAATCAAGACATTTATCATCATATAATTTACAAGACACATAGAGCTATGTATGCCACAAAAATAACCAATGTTGTACCATCACAACCCAATTAGAAACCTATACAGTATATGCAAATGATGAGCTGATGGAGAAGGACTAGAGTCAGCCGGCCGACCTTGGATCCATACTTCCCAAATATGTAGAAACACCTTGTAGAGTCAACTTTTATTTACAGCAACTGAAAAATAACATTTGCATTTGGTGAGTTGCATTCTCAATGAGCATATTCAAAGAACAAGTATTTAACATCAGATAAGCATATAATTAATATCCACATAAGCACATAAATATAATCACATGATTCATCATACTCTTTACATCAATTCACATGATTCGTATAAAACGAATGATGCACATATATGTCCGTATTGTTATTCTGTTATGAACCAACTAATATCAAGAACAATTCGTGATCACGATATGGCCATGGCACTCTATACTGTAAAATCCCCATGAGTTCAATGATCTCGGGATCGGTATTCTTTGATTCTGTAATTCTGACCGTACTCAGAATGTAATAACACATAGTTCAAGGTCATTAGCAGTCATAACAGAGTTCTTTAATCTCTTATGAATAACATGTCATGATCATACGTATAACATCGTAATCAGATGGTAAAAAGAATGATAACATCATATAGATCGTATAACATCACGTTCCAATATATACATTTAAGAACTCAATCTAATTCTTACACATCATACTGCATTCATCTCAATCCATTCACCAATTCAAGGTACTTATATAACACAAATCACATACATATAAAGTTAAATGTCAAGTTATAAGGATATACTCACAAGTTATTGCACCTATCTCGATGATTCGCTTACTTAGTCTTATCTGTGCCTGATCGATATTATGACCTAGCAACGCATGTCAAATGTACAACCAAGTTTAATATCAAATGTCTACTACCCATTTCAGTAGATGCATGTTATCTATGATATGTCCATACTAGAGGATTCTATATCCATTATATCTCACATGTCAATTTTAATTAAATAGTTATGCACTTTTGGTTTGCACATTAAAATTCGTAGAAAATCGAAACTACAACATAATCTCAATTTTCTTGTTAAATATTATTTATCATTGTTTAATCTATCACATATATAGATCTCATAATCTTTGAGCATTATTTCAAACCATACCATAACATAAGAAAAAGTGAAGAGAAACTACCTCAAAAGGAAGGTAGCGAGATTATGATTTCAGATATGTAATTATTTTGTAATTTTGAAGTCGTTTGAACTCCGAAAATTGACGAAACCTCTGATCCATTTTTCTCTTCCTCTTTCCTTCTCTCACGGCATTTGCACACATTGAAATGTGTAAATGTGTGTAATCTTACATTCTTGGAGGCGGCTCCCGATTTTATTTATTTTAATTTTTTTTTACAAAGATTTCAAAAATTACCACACTACCCTTAACATTTATTCCTTAAATTTACTCCATACCTTACCATTTATTCACTATTTTACAATCTATGCATATTTTTCAAATCTATCCAATATAATCTATTCTATTCATTAAATTTATTCAATATATTAAATCTATTCATTATATTTATTCAATATACTAAAATTTAGTCAATTAAAATCTATTCCATTTATTATTCTTCAAATTTCTTCTATTCACTACATCTATGATTTCCAATGCACATATGAAATATCAAAATATATGCAATTATGCTTATGAATGATTTCATTTATGCCATGATGTGTATGCATAATCATGTAAAATTTTCGGGTCATGACAGGAACACTTACCTTCGCGATGCCCTACACGCCGTGTCGACGAACCATGGTTGAATATCCTTGAGGATACTTTCCTGAGGGGCAACATCATTATAACCATTTGAGGGTGAAGATCGAGTTTTCAATTCAATTATAACAAATATTATATATTGCTTATAACTTGATTTCACGAATTGTTAAAACGTATGATGTAATTTTGCATAAATAATGTGAGCAGCCCACACCATTTGATAGCCTATAATAGTGAATTCATATGTTTTTTTTTTTGTCGCGAAGCTTATTCTGCACATATTTATCTCGTTGTAAACAAGTCAAATGAAATTCACCATGTCATCTTAGTTCCAGATGGAGTTAACTCAATTATCATGTGGATCTAGCTTTTGTATCGAGAGTTAATAAAATTGTAGGATTTTTATTTACGGGACAATATTATAGGATTTTAATGGGCAATATATATATATATATATATATATATATATATATATACACGATAAACTTATGGTATTGTTCGTATGATAAAGTGGCATACGTATGATATTTGTAGAATAACTATTATGATGTACTTTTGGATTTGCCGGCTTGATTAAAGCTCACTCCTTTTTGGTGAATACTTGTCTTCAAGGCCAACGGTGTACAGAAAAAAACTTCCGTCACTTTCCCTTGGAAAAAAAAAACCATTATGATGTCATAATTGGTCACAAATGACATGTCACAGGTTTTTTAACAATTTAACCCCATTTTTTATTACACTTTATAAAAATAACCGGAATTTTTATATAAAAGTAACCTAAGTCGCCATCTCAGATGGCGACAATAATAAAATTTTATTAATGTCGCCATCTCAGATGGCGACAACAATATCATAAATATTTTTTTTAAGATGTCGCCATCTGAGATGGCGACATTAAAGAAATTTTTTTTAAAAAAACTTATGTCGCCATCTCAAATGGCGACATCAATAAAAAAATTTTTTTATTGATGTCGCCATCTTAGATGGCGACATCAATACAATAAGAACAAACCCTAGCCTTCATTTTACATCGGCCGCCGCTTCTTTCTTCTTCTCAAACATCCGCGCGATATACTCTCCAGATTCTCGAACATCCGCAGTGTAAAATTCAATTTCTTATCTACCTTATTTAAGGTATGTTTTTTTATTTTTGTTATGCTTTGATTATAGATAAATTATGATATTTTATTTAGAATCTTTTGTTTGATTTTTGTTATTGTTTAATTTTAGATTAAATATGATTTTGATATGTAAATTGGGAGTATATGTGTTGTGGGTTAATATTTTGACGATATTGATGTTGAAATGTTGGTTCCGGTGGGCGGGGTGCAAAAATGAATCTGCCCGGCGGTGGTCCGGCGGCGGCCGGCGGCGGCGGTGGCGGCCCGGCGGCGGTGGCTTACGGCTAAGTGGGTTGGCGGTTGTTGACGGTCGTTGTGTGACGATCGTAAGTAGTCGGCGGATATTGTTTGTAACGTTGAGATTAATGTTTTTAATTTTTTGTGTTATATTTCAGGATGGATTCAATGAGGCAACCAGGCCCGATCGACACACATCTTTTGTCATTGCAGTCTTCACATCGATCCGAGGATGTATGGGCAGGTGATATGGATAGCATACTGCGTGGGAGAAACCCACATAGTTATTTTTGGGATTTGTGTCCACTAGATACACGTGTTGTTAATTTGTTGCACGTGATAGGATTTTATGGTATATATAGGTGTGGTAAGATTGAGCTTGACATGCATCTGATCACGGCTTTAGTTGAGAGATGGCGCCGTGAAACACACACATTTCATCTCAGATCGGGAGAGGCGTCTATCACACTGCAAGACATTGCAGTAATATGGTCATTGCCAGTAGATGGCATCATAGTGTCGGGGATTGATATTGATATGACTCTACCCGATTGGCTAGAATATTGCCATACATATTTAGGTTTCTTACCAGACATCACAGACCTTAAGGGCGCACGTTTGAAATTAGTTGCTTTGCATAATCATTTGCAGCTCAATCCATTGGATGAAAATAGTACAGCAGATGATGTTGTTAAGTTTACACGGACTTGTGCGTTGTTGATGTTAGGGGGGATTATGTGTCCTGATACATCAGGTAATTTTGTTAGGTTACTGTATATACAGAAGTTGGAGGATATCGACTCTGCCCATACATATAGTTGGGGTAGTGCTGTGTTGGCGTACTTGTATATTGAGTTGTGTACGTCATCAGAGAGAGGGAAAAAAGTGATAGGTGGTGCCTTGCAAATCGTACAGGTAAATATGTTTGTTTATTTTAAATAATTAAATATGTTTGTTTATTTTAAATAAATCTAACTTGTATTATTGATGTCATTACAATAAATGAGATTTGGGCATGGTCACGAATCCCAAGTTTGACTCCTCAATTGGGTGGTGAAAGATCTGATTATGGGCCACTAATGATCGGTCCAGATAATGTGTTACATGCTGCTCCATATGGTGCAATGTAACACGAATATGTCTTGTTTTATAACTGTTTGTATGTGTTAATGCATCTAATTATTTATCTGAATATATACAGGTGGTCATGTCATTTAAAATTTACTGAAACTGGGAGTCATTTTATACGCATCATGAGGGACATTCTCGATGAGCAGCCAGTAACTCAAGTAAACATGCTGTTAAATTTGTTTATACAAACAACATTACTTTGATATTTTCTAAAGCAATGTTATTTTGTAGTTTAATTGGCAGCCTTACCCCGATGAGTATACTGAAGGAATTACGGAGTTAGGAACATATAAAGGCCCGTTGATTTTCTTCGATATCGTTGAGATGCAACGATCTGAGAGAATACTCCGACAATTTGGTATGCTACAAGACATACCAGAAGATCCACAATCGGGGGATGAGGCATTGCATCATATTGGTCGAAGGGGAAACGTCAACAAAGACTGGAGCGCTCGGCATCTCGCATACATACTTTGCTGGGAGAGGGCAAATGATCTACGTGTTGAGAGACCACGATTTACTGATGGTGGTTGCTACGTTGTTGGCGGATACACCGAGTGGTATGAACAAGTCACACGTAGATACATTGGACGTGGCCAATATTTTGTACAGACGAGATATCAACATGGTGATGGCCCGGCATGGCAGCACGTGTTACGTGAATTACGTTAAAATTTGTTTTTATAATTGTGATTAGATGTATATATTTTATATTCTATATTTGGACTTTGAAGATTGAGCAGATGGAGCAATTAACTACAAGCTATGACCGAGATCTGGCTGATGACTTGCCTATGACGACAGAGGCGATGAGGCAACACAGAAGTATGTTCGAGAATGTGGTGCGAGTGGCTCGTGAACGACGAGATAGAAACTTCCTGGCATACAATGAAATCCAGTCTGCTGATACACATATGCCAGCAGATGTTGCAGGTCCATCTACATGGACAGAGTCGGATACGCAGACAGATATTGCAGGTCCATCTACGTGGACAGAGCCAGATATGTATACAAACTATTATATTCATGTGCTTGCACCATCAGATGATATATCTCCATTCACGCCATATCCCCCCATACCCACTGAAGCACAGTCTAGCAGCGTGGATACAAATGTAAATATTGGGTTTGCAACATACGCTTCTATGACTTCAGCTTTCGATGTCTCTCCAGTTCTATTCCCTCAATTGACTCCATTTCAGCAGCCTGCCAACACACCTGCGGCAAGGCAAAGAGGCGAGGAAGTCGTTGAGCCACGAAGAGTTAGAAGACAGACAAATCCTCCTCCTTGTGGTACTGGAGGAAAACTTGCTACTCGTCGTCATCGTTGAAGTCATAATTATGTTGTAAATTGTTACCGATTCTTGTAGTTATAAAATTAAGTTTGAAAAAAATGTTTGTTTTGTGAGCATACAAATAAAAAATTTCGTAACGTACAATAATTTCAGAATAACGTAAAATTATTTACACAATAAACATACAATCAATTACACACCAAAAATTTATTGATTTCTAGAACTTGAAGCCATTTGTCGTCTTGCTCGGGCTTCTGGCCAATCCATCTCATTTTGTATACGTGTAGTGCGATCACGGCCTACCCGTTTGGACGTGCGCACCGTGGAGTTGTGGAATAACTCGAAGCACGGGGTGTCCCAATACTGCTCTGCCCACAGTGGATTGAATTGCCCTTGATATGTGTTCCAGTACTCAGACATATTATAATACTGGATGACTAATTTTTTCGCATTTAAACCATAATGTCGACACACTTGTATCGCATGTGAACATGGTATGCCAAACTGTTTCCATTTTCCGCAAGAGCATTCCCTTGCTTTGAGGTTGACCACATGTGTATTGCCGCCACATCCTGCTTGCTCTCTAGTGATTACAAAAGCGGTTAATTGTCTTCGATCGAACATCCGAACATCATGGTGAATGGAATTATGATCAGCACGAGCATATTTTTCAAATACATAATCCGGCCAATCTTGATTATTCTGGATCATTCGTTCCGCTTTCTTAAGTCGTTCAAGAAAATAAAGCACACAGCGATCAAAAGTTAATTGCACAATGGCGGTGATTGGAAGGCGACGAGCACCCTTCATAACTCCGTTAATGCATTCGGACATATTTGTCGTAAGAATATCACACCGCCATCCACCATCATGTGCAAGAGTCCATTTTGACTTGTCAATCCGATTCAAATAATCAAATGCTCTTGGTTCAATACTTTTTATTTATTCCATTGTAGAATCGAACTTTCTGAGCTGATTTTCTGAACCAGCTTTCCAGCATAAGTCTTTCAAATGAACATTTTTGAACCGACTATTAAAGTTCGAGCACACATGTCTCAAACAAAATCGATGCACTCCATGCGAGGAATTGAAGTCGGCAACACATTCAGCGGCTGCAATAAGGCCCAGATGCCTATCAGATATCAAGCACACACCATCAGATCCTTTAACAATGTGCTTGCTAATCAACTCCAAAAACTATTTCCACGACAAAAAACTTTCCTCGTCAACGATTACAAAGGCCAAATGTAAGACTTGATTGTTAGCATCCATGGCCACGACAATCAACATCTTATGTTGATATTTTGTATACAGATGTGTTCCATCTACACTTATAACTTTTCGATAGTGTCGGAATCCATCTGCACATGGTTAGAAGGCCCAAAACACGTAATCAAAGTCATCTCTGTTGGTCTAGCATTCGGTAGGTGGTCCAATTCGACGACTGTGCCTGAATTTCATTTTTGCAAAGCTCCCATGTAATAAGGCAATTTTCTTACAGAGCTCTCCCATGTTCCATACACATTTTCAACAGCACGTCTCAAACTATACCAGCCTTTTGCATATGAGATCTCAAAACCATACTTATCTTTAACAGTTTGAATAACATACTTTACCTCATAGAATGGATCACGTCGAACGATTCCCACTAGCAAACTAGCAATCATATTTTTGTCCAGATTTGCATGATCGATCGATAAATCACTCAAAAGACAAGTGTGAGAACCCCCATATTTTGTTATTTTGAACATTCCATTTCTTTTCCCCAATGAGGCGCATAGAAACCATCTGCAAGGCATATCTGGTGTACTATGTTTGCACACCACTTTCCATAAAGTTTTTGTACTTTTGACAACAAGATACTCACGTTTTACAATCCGTACTTCACAGCTGCCTGAAGATGACCTTTATCTTTAAATACCATATTCAGATGGATATCTCCTTTCGAATAATCGTAATAACTCCCCCACTTACCAGTTGGAAGGTCGATCGAATCACCAAATACGTCTGCATGTGTCGTGGAGAAAAATGGAATTGTTTGATAAAGCTCAGGTTCATTTGTTGTGGTTGTGTCTGCTACAGTAACTGGCACTTCTACAATATCAACCTCATCGTCAGCAGAATCATCCTCAGATGGAATCCCCTCCGTTTCAGACTGAATATCATCTCCAAAATCCACAAAACTGTCTGCTAGTGGCTCGGGAACAATATTGTCAGCAACTATCGGAGTATCATCTTGAATCATAGAGGTAGTTGGTCTTTCTGTAACTACTACAGATGGACCACTACCAGTTGTTGGCATTTCTGTAATAAAATCATAAGCACAGGGTTCTGTTTGTATATACATCTCCAAAAAAGTATGATTTTGTTCAATATCCAATAGCCATGCTAGATTGTAATCGCTGTCAACGGGAAAAATTGTTTGTTTCATCCCCGAAAAATCACTGAATATATATTTACAATATATTTTCAGAATGAACTGGTGACGATCGATGCCAGTAATATCATATACATCGCTCAATAACTGTAAATAATTAATATTGCGAGATATTGTCATGCCTTTTGACGGACCACGATCATATCTAACAGATTCTGAATCTTGTAATATTTGGCCTCCCCAATACAACAAAACTTTAATTGACATACCTTAAAAAATAAAGATAAAATTCATAAATTAATATATGATATATAATGCTGTTAAATATGATTATTTATATAACAACGTACCTACAATATGCTGATCGGAGCAAATAACTGGAGGATATGAAATGAGTTATATGAAATGAGCTGAAGATGAAATGAGTTATATGAAATGAGCTGATTTTGTTCGAATAAATAGGGGAAAAAATTGATTAATGTCGCCATCTCAAATGACGACATAAAATAAAAAATAATTTTTTTTTATTGTCGCCATCTCAGATTGCGACAAAGTTATAAATTTTTATATTTTTATGTCGTTTTCTGCCGACAATACGGAAAAAATATTTTATTTAGATGGCGACATCAATAAAAAAAAGAAATTTTATACTGTTATTGATGTCGCCATCTTAGATGGCGACATCAATAAAAAATTTTTTTATTGATGTTGCCATCTAAGATGGCGACATCAATAAAAAAAAAAATTTATAATGTCGCCATCTCAGATGGCGGCATTAAAAGAATTTGGTGATTGTCGCCATCTGAGATGGCGACTTAGGTTACTTTTATAAAAAAAAAATTCCGGTTATTTTTATAGCTATAATAAAAAATGAGGTTAAATTATTAAAAAACCCGACATGTCACCCACAATTTAAAATAATAAATAATAAAAAAACAATTCTTTTTAAATAATTATTTTATGTAATTATAAAATCATTTTAAAGTATTTATTTTAATACAATCTCTAAATTTTTTACACAAACTATTTAATATAAAAATATTATACATAAAATTTCTAGGATCTTATAATCGTTGAATACCATACACATATACAAAAAACGAGCTGGAAAGATTGCCATTGGTGACGAACAAATGGTACCCCATTTTGCGACCTTGCAATTTTGTTCATCTCTTTAAATAAAATGTCAACAAAATTGTAAATATAAATAGATAGAGATACAAGAGTCCTCTTAAACATTATGCCCAAAGCCGAATACCAAAGCCCAAAGCCTTCGCTTGATTTGCCGTGAGAATCCGAAGGATTTCTCTTACTACATAACCAAGATCGAAACTGCAGTTCTTGCTCTTCATTTTCACCCACACACAAAAACATATATATGTGAATAAAGCTTGAAATAAGAGAAATAAAGGCAAAAGAAAGAACACACAAAACACAAGAGTGTATACATGCATAGATACCTGTAAAGGGGGGAAGAGAAAGAAAGGGTGGTTGTATTTAAATACAAATCTTTATTTTCTTTGTTCTTATCGACAAACATATGTAAGTGTTCCCTGTTTTAAGAATTTTTTTAGTCAATTATTGATTTATTTTTGCCTTCTTTTTATTGTGACTTCATATTTTTTATTTTTATTTGGGACTGCAGTGATAGATCTAATCTGAGTTGTTGATTGCAAAACCAATTCAAGATTGAAGCTTTGGGTGTGATTGATTGTTTCTTTCGAGATTTGGTAGCTGGGTTTTCGTTTGATCTGAATTTTAGGGATCTATTTGTGCTGCTTTTCTGGATTTATGCATGTTTCCGATGATTGAAAGCCGTTATTGTCGATGTGTCTTGAGGTGTTCTTGAATCTCAGTTTCCCTAATTTTTGCGATTTCTCCGTTTCAAACGCTTTTTTGACTGGGTTTTGTCGTTGTATTTGTGCAAAGATCGTTTTTTTTTTCTTTTTTTCTTTCTGTGTTTATAAACATTTACTATAGATATTGTTTATTGGATTTGGATCAGTTCTGGTCGGTGGTGTAACTTTTCCTTCCTCAGTTTTTTCCTAATCTAATCGGTTTATTAGGCTTTATAAATATTGTTCAAAAAGTTAGTATAGAAACTTGTTGTGATGAATAATACACGAATCTTGATAGAGTTTTGTTCTGATGCCTTTTTGAACTTTTGTATGCAGATACATGCTTTTTATGGTAGTGTTTCTAAATTTCGTGTCTATGCTTGTGTATATCTTGCAGTGCACAGTAGGAAGAAGCGTTTGGATTGGTTTAAACAGAAAAATCGTAGCTTTGTTTTGCTTTGTATCTGTAGACATGTTGGAGGACCGGGCTTGCTTGGTTTCGAGGGATTATCCAAGGACTTGCGAACGAGAAGGCAATTGGCCTTGCCTGAATTACCGTCTCGAAAAAGTTGAGGTTCAACAGAACAATAGAATGTTGGAGACAAATGAAGAGGAAGAAATGGTTGTGAGAAAGAAGCTGAAACATTCTGTAGATCAGATTGATACGTCTTCATCAATTGGCGGGATTTTAAATACCCATTCTGACCAATCCGATAGTCAGCTACACGCTGGTGATAATTCTGATTCGAGTTCATTAATTGCTGCCATTGGTCGTGACAACTCAATTACTTGCCTCCTTAGGTGTTCTAGAGCTGATTATGGAGTTATTGCATCCTTGAACGGGAGTTTTCACACTCTTATTAGAAGCGGTGATCTGTATAGACTGAGGAGGCAAAACGGTGTGGTTGAGCATTGGGTTTATTTTTCATGCCAGCTGCTTGAATGGGAAGCCTTTGACCCTAGTAGCCGGCGCTGGATGCAGTTACCAAGAATGAATACAAACGATTGTTTCGTGTTTTCAGATAAGGAGTCTTTGGCTGTTGGAACTGAACTTCTTGTTTTCGGGAGGGATCTTATGTCGCATGTGATTTATCGATATAGTTTGTTAACAAATAATTGGACTACAGGGATGAG
The DNA here is from genome assembly GCA_907163345.1 of Haberlea rhodopensis. Taxonomy (NCBI): domain Eukaryota; kingdom Viridiplantae; phylum Streptophyta; class Magnoliopsida; order Lamiales; family Gesneriaceae; genus Haberlea; species Haberlea rhodopensis. The sequence continues at coordinate 1,934,522 of CAJQUN010000024.1, read as the reverse complement.
TATGAACTCACCTCGATGTTTGTTTGGTTCCGCGAGTCTCGGAGAAATCGCGATATTGGCTGGTGGGTGTGATTCACGTGGTAACATTTTGAGTTCTGCAGAGTTATATAATGCTGATTTGGCAACCTGGACAACACTCCCGAACATGAACCAATCAAGAAAAATGTGTTCTGGGGTGTTCATGGATGGTAAATTTTATGTCGTTGGAGGGATTGGAGGAGCTGATTCAAAGCTTCTCACATCTGGTGAGGAATATGATTTGGTAACCGGGATTTGGACTGAAATCCCCAACATGTGCCCTGTGCGGACCGCAAGGGATGATATGCCAGCAACATCAGAAGCGCCACCGCTGATTGCTGTTGTAAATAATGAATTATATGCAGCAGATCATGCTGATATGGAGGTAAGAAAATACGACAAGATTCATCGAGTTTGGGTTACAGTAGGAAGATTACCAGAACGGATGGACTCTATGTATGGTTGGGGTTTAGCTTTTAGGGCATGTGGTGATAGTCTAATTGTGATTGGAGGCCTCCAAAATGCTGGTGAAGGGTTTATCGAAGTGAATTCATGGGTTCCTAGTGAAGGCCCCCCTCAATGGGATTTGCTTGGCCGAAAAAGATCAGGAAGTTTCGTTTATAATTGTGCTGTGATGGGGTGCTGAATATTTACATTTGGAGGCGCTGTTTGTATCAATATGTAGTTTCAAGCTCATGTATACAACCAGCTTCTCGCTAATGGGTAAATTTATCCAAACTTGTATTTTTTTCATCTTTTGAGATGGTAGGAGGGATAGAGGATCATCTGATTTTACTCGAGATCAATTGAATGTTTTCTATGGTTTAAAATTTAATCAAACGTTTCCTTTTTGAGTTGTCTTCTCCCATTGAGTAACACGAGGAGATCTGATTAAAGTATCAGCCAAGCTGTGAATGGAAAAAGTCCACTCAAAGAAGATGAATTTGGGCGGAAACGTATCGAATGAATGGCATCACTTTGAACAGAAACTAGTTTAATACCTTGAAGGAGAGTTGGGTGTCTATTATTGTTCTTATTTTCATCTGTTCCCAATTTTCTTTGTATCATCCAGAAATTTGTATCTTATCATACTTATTTGTAATGTTTCATGTGGGAAACTAATAATTTTTTTGATATATTTTTTTATGGAATTATCTTTCATTAAACTTAGTCGAGGGTATCTCACATAGATGGTTAGTACTTTGTAGTCTTTAGGGTGCAAGCTGCTGCTGCTCTACTATTGAACACAATCATGAAGTTGAAAATGAAGTTGAAAATGAATGATTCAAATTCAATCAAATAAAGTAATATTGCTATGGTTCGAGAGAGTAACAACAGTAGCTACTGGGACTGCAGTGAAAATGTGTTGAATCAAGATATCATTTTGACTCTCTATCGATCTTACAACCACATCAAAATAATGTTGAAAGGTCCTTTAGATTTATTTGTGGCCTATAAGGAGTGTAATCTTGTCGGATTGGTGCAAAACCTTGTTCGAATTCTTGGAACGGAACAAAAAAGAGTTCTTGAATACGTGGAGTAAAACCCAAATTGGGGAAGAATATGGTCCTTGGGTTCCTATGAACTGTGGGCTGACGTGGCGAGTCTTAGTTCTTGAATTCATTGAGTAAAACTCAAATTGGGGAAGAATATGGTCTTGGGTTCCTATGATCTGTGGGCTGACGCGGCGAGCCTTACATATCCCCTCTAGTTCTACTTCTACCGGTTTCCCCAAAGCTATGCCATCTTTGGTATAAGAAACAACATGCTAAAGATTGTTACAACATGCGCACACAAACAAGAACACTAACACAATCACATTTGTTTGGCTCTACAAGTGCTGATGCTTTCACAGCGAAAAAATTGATTGTTCTGGTGCTAGGTGTATTCATTACCTGTATTGGAGGTGGTTGAAGCATTCATGTAAGAACTGTTTCTTTCTATCTTTTGTGTGCGCACGCGCTTGTGTGCCCATCATGGTATACAAGTTTGATGTATATACGGACACGAACTAGTTATCCCAATCAATTGAGATTAAAGACTTAGTTGTTGTTTACGGACACGAACTGTTTTTTATGTGATGTATGAGGTGTTCATGGCATGTTACTGGATTAAATGGAATCTGATCCGAACCGAATCACTGCGATTCCGGGTTTATAGTTCGATATTAGTTTTTATCCTGAAACCAAGTTAACTAATTTGTTTTAACAAATTTTAGTTAATTGGTTGAGAATTGAACATGACTAAATTATATTATATTTGAATCTATTTATGTTTAATTTAACTATTAATTATTTTCTTGAAAATTACTTTAAATGTTTTTATGATATACGTAATTATTTTTAAGAATATATGGTTTACAACAATATTTTTATCATATAATTGTTTTAACATCAAGGTATGGGCAATTAGGACAGGAGTCAGAATTTGATAACTAAGGAATTTAACTTTTAAAAATGATAGATTTTTTTAATATTATAGAATGTATTTTTCTGGTAAAAGATAATTTTATCGGGTTTTATAGATATAAATAACAAGATATCAGTAAGTTAGCAGAAACATTCAGAACATAACAAAGCTTGAAATAATGTCCAAAAATGCAAATCTCTCATTGAAAACAACGGATGGTCTTACAGAAGGCATTGTCACTATTACAGGAGCAGCAAAAACCAACTCAAAATGCTGCTTATTAACATTGCCATTCATAACTAAATAAAAATGTTCACCTCATTCTTCATCTTCATCACCGTCACCACCAGACGCCTTCTTTGCAGCTGCCTTTTGGTTCTTTCTCTTCACTCTACCAGGACGGCCACCACCGAATGGACTCGTGAGAGAGAAATCAATATGTTTCTGGGAGTCCACCCTTACCATAAAAGATGGCACATTCACCACTTGCCTCCCAACCCTACAGCGGTCATCAAAACTCTCAATTAAATGACTTAAGACACATAATGACATAATACAATCGAACCTTTCAGTACAAAAAGATAACAATGTCTTGATGGTTCTAGACTTCTGGTCCTACAGCTATAGCTACAAGCTTTTAGCTGAGTAAAAATTTCACTAATTCATGCTTGAAAGTTGGCATTAGAAGGCTACTTCGATCACTTCAGACCTAGATATCCAAAAAAATATAGGTCTAAAGTGACTGAGAAATTTAGTCATCCTTCTAACCTGATATGCCTTTGGCGAATAAGCACTCTGGCATGGTGAATAGATTTAGCCATCCCCGCCTTGAACACAAGGGTTTGGAGGCGGCGCTCAAGGAAGTTCTCTACAGTTAGGGCCAAGACATAATCGAGCTTGTTCTGGCTCTCGTCCAGTAGCCCATACCTATTCATTCTCCTCAGAAGGGCTTCTCCCTCAAAAATACGACGAGAATCCTTCTCATCAAGAGTCAAAAGCATTCTAGCAGCATTCCTGATGCGGCTCAGTGCATACTGGACCCTCCACAGCTCCCTCTTGCATCTCAGACCATATTCTCCAACAAGCTTCAGCTCGGCATCCAATCGCTCCTTCTCATAAGGACGACGAGGCTTCTTAAATGTCTTTCCATCTGAAACCCACACAAGCAATCGCATTTAAGTATAAGCTCAAGTATGACAAGACCACTTATTTTCATTCTTCCAGAGTATGAGACCAAAAATTTATTGAGAACAACAGTTCAACTGCAAAATTCATTATTTAGTGGAACCTAATTCTTATAAAGCAGAGCCCTTTTACAAGCAAATCCCGACTTTAATTGAATTTACTGATCTTCCAGAATATGTTTGCAACACTAATATGCTCATATTCTTGAGCATAACACATTAGCAAAAATAATATTACATCAGACGCTAAAATATTTTCAAAAAACACAACGGCAGGAAACAAATGTGCGCTTCTCACCTCTAAATCTTTAGATTCCAGCAAATGAGTCGGATGAAAATGAACAAAATCACAAGACACAAATTACAAATCTCAAAACATGAAAAAGACATAATTTTGTTGGATGCAACAGAAAGTTAATTCCAAAATAATACCTCAGATACAACCAGGAAACAAAGGAATTCCATAACCAAAAATATAAAAGATGTAAAAGAAGCAACCAAATAAAACCCAACAACAACCAAGAAAAACAATGCCACACAAAGTCGCGCGCATATACATCACAACTACAACTGATGTTCTCTGATGTGAGCGTGTTTTATGAATTGTTCGCAGAACAGGCAATGGAAGCTTACAGTTCCGGTAAAATGAGACGTGCACCATACTTCTTCGTCAACTCCGTTACGCGATTCTCAGTCCACCGATATGCTGCTATGGATCGCGATGGAAATGAAAACACTACGGTTTGAAGTTGTTCACGGAGATTGGTTTATATACCCCTTAATGGGGCAAAACCCTAGTGAGCGTGTCAGATAGTTGGACAATAGTCTTGGGCCTTTTGAAATCAAGAATGGATCAAACAGCCCGTGCTAGAAAAATATTTCATGAAATTTAATTTATCATAATCCAGCGAAAAAACATTAGTTGATTTAGGTACATTCTTGATTGAAATGACAATAATAACCTCATGTGGTTCATGTGGTCCACGCGGTCCAACCAATATTTAATAAAATACATTCTTAACCCCTAGAAAATATTTAAGGAATAAAATATGCCTCTATATATTATTCATCATCGTTTTCATCCTAATATTTACCAAACAGTAGCATCATATGAACATGAGATCCTTCAGTTTCTGTCATCTCGGGATGAATCTCAAGAGCATACTTTTGCAAAGGACTCAGTTTATATAACGTTCGTCTAATTATAATTCAAAACCCGATTTGAAGATTATGTTTAAAAATAAATAACAGGCCCATCATGCTTTCGTATTACAATATTATTTTACAAATTGAAATATACCATTTTGACCATAACGGCACCGGGTCAGATGGGTTGCAAAGCCATCAGTCGGAAAATTACTGCCCCAGACTGTTTTACGAATGACTCATCACCATCCAACCTCAGACCCTCAGGTGAGGCTAGTCTGCAAGTTATCCGACTCCTTCAGAAATCGCACAACATAGCCCTAATTCGTTTCCTACCTTAGGGCGTAAGGTATAATCGAGATATAAGAAAGATTTAAAGAAATCTGGGAGATAGATGGACAACATCCTTATTTTTATTCTGAAAAATACTTATAACATCTCTTACAATAAAAAGTCTCCTTTTGGCGTCTCCTTTTGGGAGGAAAAAGACTTGTTTAGCCTCTCATATAGATGAGGCTTAACTCAAGAACACATAAACTAAATTACAGAACAATATTACAGATGCTTATGAAAAGAAAGAAAGAAAGAAAAGAAATATTATCAAGCTATGAAAGTTGAAATATTACAAAGCTTGGAGACTCTAATATTTATTTTCAGAAAACTATGGAGAATTTTCGATGTCCTTAGCTTCCTGAATGCCTTGGTATTTATAGAAGTCTGGAGGTGGATGTGAAATCCGGACTTCAAAACTTGTTTATCTTCAGACGTCATTGCATGTGTCTTCTTTCTTGTTTGGTATCTTGTGGTCCTTTCGACTTTCGGCCGAAGAGGTTGTCCTACCATTTTGTTTTCTTTTTATAATGGTAGTGGTCCTCGTCAGAGTCACATGACTCTTGTCTCCCTGTGATCCCTAGAAATTTGGTTTTTGCAGTCCGCGTGGGAATCTTCCACGTTTGCCCGGTCCTGCTTTGTCATCTTTCTTCTGGTCCCTTTTCGTTGGAACCGAAGAGGGGGGGTGAATGAGGTTACTTGGCTACTTCAGCGATCTAAAGTGATTTTGCAAGAGGGGGTGAATGAGGTTACTTGGATACTTTAGCGATTTAAAGTGACTTTGCAAAAGTCGATTTTGCGCTGCGGAAGAATTCAAGTCAATCAATTAATGAACAATAAGAAATAATAAAGTAAATGCGTAATGTAAATAAAGCAATAAAGAACACAAGTATTTGTTATAGAAGTTCGGCGATGAATCGCCTACGTCTCCTCTTCCCGGTTAGAAAACATCCAACCGAGGTTCCACTAGAACACTTTGATCTTGGCTTGAGGACTCCAAGTTAGCCACAAACAAACTCTTCCAGAATCACACACTCTTCAAGAGTCTTCTTGGCCTTAAGGGCTCCAAGGATAGCCACAAACATGCACCAACTTCACTTGTTGACGACTTATACAATTTCCAACTTGCGTCAGTGTTGGAGGACCTTACAACGATTCCAACAACACCTTCACGGTGTAACCAATGAAGAACAAAAGCTCTCACACAAGAAATGAATTACAAACTCTCAATACAACACAAATGTATGAAGTTTGCAATGCTAGATTGAATTTAATTGAACAAAGCTTTCTTGTATTGTAAACTCTTGTTTCTTGTCTTCAACTTGAGCTCGATCACCCATATTTATAGTGTAGGAGTCTCCCAATTGTCATACTAGCCGTTAGCAACATTTAATGCCAAAATCGCTCCTGTATCGCTTGAAACTAGGCGATCGCACCATAAATTCAAGGTTGTGCTCCAAAATGAACAGTAAATTTCCATCGCCTCTAACAATCTTCACATCGCCTCAAACGAACTTGGATCGCCTCAAGCGATCATGCCATCGCCTCAGACGTGCAGACCATGCGCGCGTTCCATCGGCAGCGCTTCAGACGTTGTGCGCGGTGTTGGCTTGAAGCTTGCCATTGCCTCAGGCGTTGATTGCCATCGCCTCAGGCGATGTTCTGTCTGCGTGCATCTCCTCGTCTTCGCTTCAATCGATGTGCATGTCGTTGTCTTGCTTGGCTGCCTCGCTTGAGGCGATGTTCCCCATCGCCTGGAGTGATCTCGTCGCCAGCTCCCATGCCTGCGTCGGTGTGTGTGGGCGTTGGCACGAGCCTGACACGTATTGCCTGGTGCGATGGCTGGGCGATCCGACCATGTCCTTGCAGATTTGATCCCCTTCAAACAATGCACTTTTCAGCCATCTTAATCTCATTTCTGGAACATGTGGTAAGGATCAAATTTGTAGCATATCCTCTTAGCTACGTGTGTACACCAAAATCATTGAATTTCATTAAGGTATGAAGAAGTTATGCCCGAAATGCTACAGCCGCTCCAATCTTGCTACAAACTGAACTTGTTGTGACTTCCATGCCATTTTGCTCCATGATGCAATCCGATTTGGACTAAGATGCTTGAAATAAGAAATGTAGAATTTTGAGTTGGCTTTCCAACCTCTTTAGAATCACATTATTCGGATCATCGAGCCAAGAGATATAATCAAAATATTACACTGTGCTCCAAGTGGCTTCTATACAAATTTGCCCACCAACGGACCATTGGTTTGTGGGTCTTCATATCATCATAAAATATTATTTCAACATCATTCCACACATGTTGAACACTAATTATCGTCATTCATAGATGTCTTTCCTCTCGTCCGAGTTCAATAGATTACTTGATAAAAATCACCGCTTGTCCTATGAACTCGCATATGTTATTGTATAATTTAGGTTCTCTTCCATTGGTATTCCCAACCAATTTATCAATATAACCCTGTACACTAAGTAGACATATTAGTATAACAAATGCAAGGTTTGTTGATCATCAAAACCCATGAATAATTTGGAGACTAATTAAGCATCAAACTCAACGATGCGTTTAAGACTCAATAATCTCCCCCTTTTTGATGATCACAAAACTTGGAAAACTTGTAAATGAAATATGCATGAAATAAGAATAAATAAGGCTGCCCCTCAACAAATGCATATCACATACAAATTTAACCAAGAAAAGCATAATCAAGAACTCACCCCTCAAAACATGTGCATGTATTAAACTTCAAGTTTACCACAAAATTCTCCCCCTTTTTGTGATAATCAAAAAGCACAATATTGAAATAAATAAATCAAGAGATCATAGCACAAATTCCTCATCAAGAATTTAATAGCGATAACAAGCATAAGATTAAATCATTACGACGAAGACAAATATGTGTTTAAGGCAATTAACAATATGTCAATGTATTCTTAAATGTGCAAAGTGTGCATATGTTCCATCAAAAAATCATGCATTCATGCTCAATGCATCATCATAAACAATTGACAAGTTAATAAGGCGCATGTGATGAGAGCAAAATCATAGAAACAATAAAGATATATGAGATTCTTAAGCCATAATCCTATGTTCCAAGATTGAGCGTCTAAACAATTGAAACATCCTTAATTACCTTGAATAAATTTGCACATTGCATATTCAAAGTGAACTCAAGGCACATAATAGATTTAGCACCATGCAATGAATTTTAAGTTGGTTAATGCATACCAACAAAAAGTAGGCAAATTTTAAGCATGCAACATATGAAGCATCATGTAAAGCTCATGCCAAATCTCAAACAATTTATAACATGGTATCACAAGACTAAGCCTACAAATTAGCATGCTCAAGAAGAAGTTATCAACTCATCAATGTATAGAGATATCAACTAAATTAAGGCACATATGATGAGATCAAGATCATTTAAGTTATAGGAGAGTGATGATAGGCAAAGTTCTAAACCAACTCCTATAACTACAACTATTTGAGTAATTGCATATCAACTCACATATTATAACACATGCATTAAACAAGTTTAAACATGCAATCACATAATCATATGAATTTAATATGTAGGTAAGAGAGCATCATCATGGGAAGTCAACATGTAATAAACATTTAAGCATTAACTTGGACAATCTATATTGAGCATGTAATTAAGTTATACCATGTTTAACCATCCAATAATTACTCAATTTACAAAACTCAAGAATATAAATCCATATGTATGATTATACAACTTCTTACTCATTTAAGGATCATATATGCATATGCTAAGGGGAAATGCAATGCACTACAAATGAATATTGAGCTACTCAATTTATTGGTCACAATTAATTTGTGCCAATGAAATTTTACAATTGCTCTTTTAAATTCACAAGGAAAATATAATTAGCTCACCTAAATATGATATCATATTAATGTGCTCAAAACTCAATTTCTCAAAGATCACCTTCAAAGTAATTGAATTTCATCACATAATCATGATATGCAAATCAAGGAATATTAACTAAGCAAAAGAGCTAATTATGCTACTATGATGCTTAAAATAAATTTACCTTGGATGACAAGAGTAAGTTCTTATCATCGATCCAATACCTTGTGCTTCCTCTATTGTGGTGCATTTGATAGTTTCCCCCCTTGAGGTGCTAGTGCCTTAATCCTCGATCCCTTTGTTATTCCTACAAAACAAGTTTACAATTGGAGGATCTTTGGTACCCATTTTATTTTTGGGTCCTTGCGGGTTAGCTTTCATCGATTCCTTTGAAATCCATTTCCACCTCTTATTTGGTTGGTATTGATTTTTAACAAATCTACATTTGTTTCTTATAAGTCCAACCTTACAACAAATAAGTGCAAGTAGTGGAATTATGTTTAGCTTTAGCCAACAAGCTTGAAAATGTTTTTGATTTGTTTGAAAATTGTGATGACCAGTGATTATAGATGTTAATCCCGGAGTGTTAATAACCCCTAAAGTTGTTTTACGTGGCGATTTGGAGTTTAATCGCGGTGTTGGGCCTTCTGGGCTCGTATATTTGGGTAGTTGGGATCGTTGGATCCAGAGGTTGAGATTGTATTCTCATTTGGGTGAAAAACCTAAGAGTTGGGTTTTTGATGTGTCTCGGGATCTGGGGTGCTTTGTGTGGGCACCGGTAGGGGGTTTTGGAGTTAGAGAGAGAGTTTAATGAATCATGATGTATTTGTGGGACTATTAGTATTTCGGGGTATTTTTGCTATAAATACCAGTTGAACCCGAGATTTTATTAAAAAAAATTCATTTCATCACCTCATCTTCTCTCTCCCTCCCGCGGCGCCCATTTCCCGTCTGGACCAGCACCCGCCGCTTCAAGCGCTTCGCCCGCCGCCGTCCGGCCGCCGTTCGGCGCGTGCGACCCGCCGCCGGCTTCGTCTCGTCGAGGCGCAGCTATCCCCTCCGGCAATTGAAAGTTTCGTCGCGTTTTGAAGTCGGATTTTGCAGGAATGCGTCGATCCCCAAATTCTAGGGTTCTTCGATTTCGGTCGATTTTCCTTCCGATCTTCGTATGGGTAACCTTCCTTACCCCTTTTCCATGCTTGTGATGTATTCCCTGCCTTTTTGTGAATTATTGTGTTCGAATTTTAAGATTTGGGTTCGAATTTAAGGGCTTAGAGTTCGAAAATTGGGGGTTTTTGGCAAGGGTGATGATTCTTGCTATTAATGGTTTAATTCACATTTTAGATGAATTATGGTGTTTAATTGGGTTCGATTTGTGAGATAATGGTTCGAAAATTTGTAGGGTGTTCTTGAACAATTTTCGATATTGTCTCATTCGTTTCCCTCCCTGCATGTACCCTGCTCCGGGTCTTTTAAAAGGTTAATTGTCGTGTGTTGACAATATTTTGAGGGTTATAGGTGTGCTTGAACATGGGTTGCATGTTTGTAAATAATTGTGAATTATTTATCGTGTTAGCACATCGTTCCTCTGGGCATGGAACACGAGCAAGGTTTGGCTCGGACTTCGGAGATTTAAGGTACGTGCGACGTACGAGCATTACTATATATATTAGAGCATTGTGAAATGCCTAAGGTATTTTTGATTTCATTGAATATTGTGCGTATGGATATATATATGTTGATATAGCCAAGGAACGACCAAATCTTGATATCGCCGCTTGTAGCGTGCGTGACACTAGAGTAGGATAACTCTTACAAGATATAAGGGGTACTGGGTTTATATGACTATTGTAGGGCATTTGAGGTGCCTGAGGATGATCGTAGAATCATGCATTCATTATAAGACATTTGAGATGTCTAGGTATAATGAAGGATTGGTAAAATAAATGCTAGGCATTTGAGCTATCTGTGATTGATAGCGAGGTTGTGAAATCAGTATTAGATACTGAGATATCTATAATTGCATGTTTAATGAATTTGCAATCACTATCTGTTGATATTCGAGGATTAAGCATGCGATGAGTTAATCAATGTGTTGATTTACTGATTTTTGAGATTTGATGAGTTTGATGATTGTGAGAACAGGGACAGTACACGGAATCCCGGATGAGGACGTTACCATCCAGGGAGTATCATTTAAATTCATTAGTATTTACTTTTGTTGTACATTATGAATTTCATTATTATGATTATGGGATTTTGTGTATTGGTATGCTCACCCTGTTGGGGGCTGTCTCTGTTGGGACAGGTGAACAGGTACATCGATGGCTGTAGAGCTGAGCTCGAGCTGTTGATTGGAGGTACTCCCAGGATCATGGTACCAGGGCTTGATGGAGCACGGTATCGTATAGAGTACTTATATACACCTGAGGATTATATACATATTCATGATGCTCGCATGTGAGCACGATTATACTTGTATATGGGTTGTATATAAAGGCATGAGCCTTTCTCTCTTTCATTCTATGTTGCATGCAATTAAGGGTAGAATTGCTAATGATATGAGAGTCATTGGTGTATTATGTGGGTGTTGAAACCCACTTTTGTTATCATATGTGTGGTGTCTTCCCTGGCTGGGAATTTACTTGGTTTTGCTGTATTCTGATGAGTATTATGTTTCCCTGGCCGGGAATTATGTTATGTGTTGTACTTTTATTTCGGGATAGCTCTATTTATGGGGAGACTCTGCCCAAATTTTTATAAAAGCCCACAATGTAAAAAGTGGCACCAAAGGTATGGTAAAGGGCAAACATATGAGTCTTTTTGCTGTTAGGCTGATGATCTTATGACTTTGAGTATTAAAGGAAATTTGTAATTGCCATTCAATGGTAAAGTATCATATGAGCTTCCCGATTGACTTTTTATTGAAAGCATGTGCCACACATAGTGGTTAATACACTAATCAGGGGTTAAGGGCTAAGGGGGTCCTTACATTAGCCTAGTCCGGCTCTCTCGAAGCTATATTGTTGCAAGCCAAGCAATTCTTCCAACTTTAAACTACTATGACTAAACTTGGCAAATGATGTCTTTAAATCATGTACTTGATTTTTTAAACTGATATTTTCTTCTTCCTTCTTAGCCAAGTCTAGTTTGAGCAATTTGTTGCTCTTCTTACTTCTACCAAGACAATCAATAAGTTCATTATATGAATCAAGTAATTCATCATAAGAGGATACCTCATCATCATCTTCTTCTTCTTCATTGCCAAGAGCTATTAGACAAAGATTAGCTACATCTTCATCATCGGAGTCACTATCACTCCATGTAGCCATTAAAGCTTTCTTTTTCCTCTTATCATCATTCTTCTTCCTATGACATTCATTAGCATAATGACCTTTATATTGACAATTGAAACAAGTTACCTCTAGTTTGGAATCATAGTCGGTGGCACCGGAGGTCTTTGGCTTGTTGTATTTATTGTAGAACTTCTTGAACATTCTTGTGAACAATGCCATTTTCTCATCATCTTCATCATCGGATTGTGCTTTCTTTCCGACAAAGGCAATCCCCTTTCTTATAGATTTATCTTCCTCCTTCTTTATTTCCTTCCGGGTTGACACTTCAAGCTCATGAGTCACCAAGGTTCCATGGAGTTCATCAAGATCATATAATGCACTATCTCCTTTGTTGGACTCAATGATTGCCGTCCTCTTGGCATCCCATTCCTTTGGCAATGCTCTTAGTGCTCTTCTCAATATTTGCTTGGCAGGATATTTTTCACCAAGTTGGGCAAGCTTATTGATGATTTGAGTGAGCCTTCTAAACAATGAATCAACATTTTCTCTGGACTCCATCTCAAATGTTTCGTACTTGAGTTGCAAGAGATCGATCTTTGTCTCCTTCACTTGGTTTGTGCCTTCATGACAAATTTGTAGTTTGTCCCAAATTTCCTTTGCAGTTGAGCACATCGAGATGCGGTTGTATTCCTTCATATCTAAAGCACAATACAAAATATTAATTGCTTTAGCATTTTGAGAAATTAAGATCATATCCACTTTTGTAAAATCGTCCATTTCTTTGGGAACATTCTTTCCCTCAACTTCCTTTAAAGGAATATGTTGACCTTTTACAATTATCTTCCATAGGTCATAATCTACCGATTGAATATATAGAGAAATTCTATTCTTCCAATATCCATAGTTATCTCCCGTGAAGAGCGTAGGTCGATTGGTCGATTGACCTTGAGCAAACTCACTTGCTAGATTAGCCATTACAATTTTGGTTTAAAAACAAAAACCAAGTGGCTCTGATACCACATGTTGGAACCGAAGATGATGGATGAATAAGGTTCCTTGGCTACTTTAGCGATTTAAAGTGATTTTACAAAAGTCGAGTTTGCGCTGCGGAAGACTTCAAGTCAATCAATCAATGAACAATAAGAAATAATAAAGTAAATGCGTAATGTAAATAAGCAATAAAGAACACAAGTATTTGTTATAGAAGTTCGGCGATGAATCGCCTACGTCTCCTCTTCCCGGTTAGAAAACATCCAACCGAGGTTCCACTAGAACACTTTGATCTTGGCCTTGAGGGCTCCAAGTTAGCCACAAACAAACTCTTCCCGAGTCACACACTCTTCACGAGTTTTCTTGGCCTTAAGGCTCCAAGATTGCCACAAGCATGCACCAACTTCACTTGTTGATGACTTCTACAATTTCCAACTTGCGTCGGTGTTGGAGGACCTTACAACGATTCAAACAACACCTTCACGGTGTAACCAAATGAAGAACAAAAGCTCTCACACAAGAAATGATTACAAACTCTCAATACAACACAAATGTATGAAGTTTGCAATGCTAGATTGAATTTAATTGAACAAAGCTTTCTTGTATTGTATCCTCTTGTTTCTTGTCTTCAACTTGAGCCAATCACCCATATTTATAATGTAGGGGGCTCCCAATTGTCATACTAGCCGTTAGCAACATCTAAGGCCAAAATCGCTCCTGCATCGCTTGAAACTATCTTGGATCGCCTCAGCGTAACGGTCAAAATATTTGAAAAATCACATAGATTGCCTCAGGCGATCCAGGATCGCCTCAGGCGATCGCACCATAAATTCATGGCCGTGCTCCAAAATGAATAGTAAATTTCCATCGCCTCAAACGAACATGGATCGCCTCCAGCGATCATGCCATCGCCTCAGGCGTTCCAGACCATGCGCGCGTTCCATCGACAACACTTCAGACGTTGTGCGCGGCGTTAGCTTGAAGCTGGCCATCGCCGCAGGCATTGTTCTGTCTGCGCACATCTCCTCATCTTCGCTTCAGTCGATGTGCATGGCATTGTCTTGCTTGGCTGCCATCGCATGAGGCGATGTTCCCCATCACCTGGAGCGATCTCGCCAGCTACCATGCCTGTGTTTATGTGTGTGGGCATTGGCATGAGCCTGGCACGCATCGCTTGGTGCGATGGATTGGGCGATCCGCCCAATGTCCTTGCAGATTGGATCCCCTTCAAACAATGCACTTTTTAACCATCTTAATCTCATTTTTGGAACATGTGGTAAGGATCAAAGTTGTAGCATATCCTCTTAGCTACGTGTGGACACCAAAATCATTGAATTTCATTAAGGTATGAAGAAGTTATGCTCTAAATGCTACAGCCGCTCCAATCTTGCTACAAACTGCACTTGTTATGACTTCCATGCCATTTTGCTCTATGATGCAATCCGATTTGGACTGAGATACTTGAATATGAAATATAGCATTTTGAGTTGTCTTTCCAACCTCTTTATATTCACGTTATTCGGATAATCAAGCCAAGAGATATAATCAAAACATTGCACTTCGCTCCAAGTGGCTTCTATACGAATTTGTCCACCAACGGCCCATTGGTTTGTGGGTCTTCATATTAAAATATTATTTCAAAAACATCATTACACACATGTTGAACACAAATTATCGTCATTCATAGATGTCTTTCCTCTCGTCCTAGTTCAATAGATTCCTTGATAAAATCAACGTTTGTCCTATGAACTCGCATATATTGTTGTGTAACTTGGGTTCTCTTCCATTGGTCTTCCCAACCAATTTATCAATCTAACCATGTACACTAAGTAGACATATTAGTATAACAAATACAAGTTTTGTTGATCATCCCATGAATAATTTGGAGATTAATTAAGCATTAAACTCAACGATGCATTTAAGACTCAACACTTTTCACAGGAAATCCTTTCCCAAACAGTGGGTCTTTCTGCTCTGGGCAGCTTGGGCTGATGTAGTCCTGCCATCTTCAACATGAGCCATGTTGCAGAACTTCCGGCTAGTTTCTTTGGTTGCCCAAATCTTGTTGTCCCATAATATTTGCCTCTTCTTTTCAAAGATGTCCTCGGCAAAATTTGTAGTATGGCTTGTCATGGAGTTAACATGAATTATCCATTCACTGTTTTTTGGAATATTTGAATGGATACTTAACTTTGTCCATCTTAGTGAGACAGACCCATAATCCCAAGCTCTTCTGGTAGTAATGTCATCTTCTGTGAACGGGGAAACTAGTGTTGTTCCTTCAGGCGGTGGTTTTATTTGATTCATCGCCTTCCAGTTAGGCCTTTGTAACTCCACAAAATGAAAACTAGGGAAAACCTTTTCCTGTGATTTCTGGGGCTGCAGTTATGAATTTCAGCTCCAGAACATCTCCTCGTCCAAGTGTATGATTATTCTGCAATGAGTCATACACTCCTTCATAGATCCAATCCGGTAATGTAGTGATTTTCAAAAAACTTGGTGCCGTGTTAAAGACTAAAGCTAGGCAGCCAAAATCAAACCACTCACGAACACTTTCTGGTTTGACACCAGGATGCATCCATATTCTTGGGTATTTTCCTGACCATTCTGCTGTAACTTTTCCAGGAATTATACCCACTCTTGTACAAAGTTTCTCCCATGTTCTTTGATATTCCTGCAAAGGGGGAGTTGGGGAAACTTTATTCTCGTTAGTATTAACCTTAGATTTGCCCGCCGATGGCCTAAGATTAATCTCCCCCTCTTTAACCCCTGAGGTGCTGGGTTGACTTAATTCTTCAGATATCCTAGATACCTGGGAATCAATTTTTCCTTCTGTATCTTCCCCGAAAGGATCAATACTAGGACTCATAGTGGTGGTACTTGAATCCTCCACACCGGTTGATGAGCCCGGCTCTATGAAACACGACTTTAGCTTCACCGCTGAAGCATCCCGTCGGAGGGGAATATAAAGATTGTCCCATAAACATGTGTGAGCCTGCATGGTATCCTTCATAGCCTGTTGGAGCTTCGTGAGATCCAGTTCATGTACTTGACCCGCAACCTGGGAATTGATCACCAGGCCATTGATCTTCTTGTCTAGCTCCTCCAGATTTTCTCGGAGGTGCTTTGATCTTGTTATGATAGAAGTAGCTTCACTCGCTTCCATCTCTTGTCAAAAGATCTGCAGAATAATTTATCAGATTTCACAATGATAATATCGTAATTATAATATTGGCATTCAGCTTGCCATCTTAAATGTCTAGCCTTTTCTGGTTTTGATTCAATTTTATTTTTCAAAAAGGCCTTGACACTCGTATTATCTATTTTCAAGATCTTTGCTAGTAGAAAAAGTGGTCATTTATTAAAAGCCTTTCGAACTGCGAAGAATTATTTCTTGTTGATGTGCCATCTAATGACTTCGATGCTGTCAAATAGACCATTGCAATATCTGCATGGCACTTCCCCATCTGGTGTGGCTTTCATAAGTACTGCAGCCCACCAATGATCACTGACATCTGTATATAATACTAGTTCATCCTCATCGTTTGGTATTGCAAGCTTTGGTAGTTGCCTGCAAACCTCTTTAAGCTGTTTGACAGCTTGTCTGTGGTCTTCATTCCATTCAAACTTAACATCTTTCTTGAGTAGTGGTTTGAACACCTTCCTGTGGTTTGCTAGATTGTTGCTGAACTTTCCAGCAAAATTAACAACTCCTAAAAAACTCTGAAGTTGCTTTAAATCCTTGAGGTCATCCGGATATCCTTGTACTTTTTCAACAACGTGTTTCTGCATGATGATTCCAGATTTGTCGATCTCGATTCCAAAGAACTCGATCTGTCCTGTAGCAATCACTGCTTTCTATTCGGAAAGCACTAACCCTTTATTGTAACAAACATCTGAATGATTTCCAAATGTGTAATATGTTCTTTCATGTTTCTTGACGCAATGAGTATATCGTCAATATATACGAACATGAAGCTGAAGTAATCCTTAAAAAGATTATCCACCGTCCTTTGAAATCTCTGGGGATCATTTGCCAATCCCATTGGCATGACATTCCAGATATAATGTCCTTGTGGTGTGGAGAATGCTGTGAACTTTCTGCTAGCTTCCTCCATCTTAATCTGGTAAAACCCAGACTTATAATCGAACTTAGAAAACACTTTGGCATTCTTGATACTGTTAACCAAATGTTCTCTGCTTGGGATAAAATATCCGTCGAAATCCAAGATGTCATTGATTCCTTTGTAGTTGATAACCAATCTTGGCTTTTCCCTTTTGATTTCTCCGTGATTCCGAACAAGGAGTCCTGGACTGCTATATGGAGAAACCCCTGCTTAGATTAACTTAAGGTCTAGATGTTCCTTAAGTATTATCTGCATATCCATCCGATCTTTCATGTTCATGGGGATGGGTCTGAATATGACAAACTCATTTTCTTTTCCCGCTTTCACCTTCAAAGTGGCTATGAACTCATTCTTACTCCACCATGCCAGTGGATCCTTGTTATTTCCTATGAATTTTCCTTTTCACATCCTCTAGAGTAATTTGCTCTTCGAGGGTAGCTTCAGGTTGTAGAACTTTATCTTGTAATGCCTTTTTCAGTAGCAACAGGGTTTCTGGAGTAACTTATTCCCCATCCTGTTCTCTGAAAGACATAATATTAACCCAGTCAAATGTTGGAGAATTCTTTTCACTAGGACCTTGTTGTCGGTACTGAAGAATTGCTTCTCCAAATTTTTGCTGATCCTTCATCTTTGGGTGTCGAAGTTTTCCTTCATCACCACGCTTGCTACGAAAACTAATAGGGAAATTTTTGTGAAACGCTTCCCGTAATCGCTGCACCATAATCTTTATGATCACAAAGGGTTGTGAAAATAAGTCTCCTCTTTTCATTCTCTTGAGTGAACCTCTTGAATGTAAGTAGGAAATTGTTTCCTAGCAGCATATCAACTCATGTATCATGGAAATAAATGGGTGAAGTTTTGACTTTGTACCACGGGGTACCGCCTGCTCCCCCGATAATTATTTCCGATCCCCGGACTCCTTCATTAAGAATAAGGATCCGTTTGGAAAAGTCTCTTCCGGCAATGGCTGGTAATTTCTCACCAACTTCTTTGGGGAATATATCTCGTCTGACAGTACATATTCCAGCGCCTGAATATATGTAGGCTGCAAAATATTATGCCCGGTATTTCTCATATAACATCCTACTGAGATGTATATCGAGGATAGACTGGTGGTCATCGAATTCTGCATCTCTTTCCGTCCACCGTGAATTCCATTCCATCTTATAATCTTTCCCAATGTTTATGTTCCTCGAGAAATTCAATGCCAAGAATAAGCTATTTTGGGCTCATTTATGTTGTTCTTTCAATGGTTAGATCAACGTCACCAGTTTTTAGGTTTCCTTGATATTGGCCAACTGTAGGTTGTGGTAGATAATATAAGACATCGCAGTGAAATATTTTGCTTTTTTCCGCAATGTCGAAGATTATTTGCACTTCGCGCCATCCTTCTGGACATTTTAGGACCCCTGTTTTTGAAGACATCAGGGATCTTCTGTATCCTACTTGAGACGACCTTCTGTTTTTCTTTTGGATAGTTGCTGATTAACCTATCATGTTGGAAAGACATCATTCTTGGTTTGATCATGAGGCTCCTGCTTCTGTTTAGAACGGGTTGATCTTGTATCCTCATGTCAATCTCACCTATTTTTGGAGTATCAATAATATCCGGCAATACCGCTTTGGGAAATCATCGAAGATTCTGGGGACTTCGATGAATTGCTTTCTCAAGAATACTTCTGAATGATGGGTATTCGAGAGCGCGTATGACACCTTGTAGGTAATCGAGTATGGTTTGTTCCATTCTTTCATCAAATCACTTCTTTTAAAATCCTGATGAAGAGTGAGAACTTTGTTGAAGTCTCGATCGCTCAAATTGTATGCAATCCTTGGATAGATGTTAAAGGCCGTCTTTCCTGCATACAGGTTTTCCGCAACCGCTCCCAAACAAGAATCTTTGAGGTTCGGGATTCTCTTGTCAAAGATCACCAGGTTGAGGGGTGAATCAATTCCTTCTTTGAATGTTACTTTAATGATGACTCTAATGGCTCCGATATGAATCCATGAGAGTGTATTAGCAACTTCTCTTTTTTAATCTCCTGGATTTCTCTGTAGGGGATTAATTGCATCTCGATTTGGTTTCTCGTGAATTCCACCGGGATCGCAAATTCACATGTTGTCACCCTATGGATTATCTAACGCTTCCTGCTTCGAAGACCAATCATATCCATGGCTTTTTCCATTGCTCCAATTGTAAATCCATCATATATTTGAAGCTTTGGCTCTTCCTTCATGATTTCATAAGATTTTTATGAGAAACAGTCGTATGGGAGAAGAATCCTGATGGGTATTCTCTAATAATGTGTTGTAGAAACTCTCCTTCACTCTAATTCGGAACAACTGGATTCACCTCCATTATCCGAATAGATCTCTTCTTCGTAAATGCTCATCTGAGGGAATGGCCCCAAATTGATATACCTGCACCAAATCCTGGAAATAGACAGCATCCTCAATTTATTGGTATGCTCGAATTGTCTTACTCCACGGCTTTGGTTTTCTGGACAATCTGTAGAGGTATGTCCTCTTGCTCCGCATGTCCAGCAGTTACAATCTTTGAAACTCTCATTTGCACGAGTATGTGTGCGTCTGAAAGTTCTCTTCGTTGGTGTTCTGCTAGAACTAGCTTGATTAGAACCTGTCGACGAGATTCTACTCCTTGTTGGTCCTGATCTTTGCCCCGATCTGTAACTTTGGGCTTTCTGTTTTGACCAGAACTTTCTAGGTCTCCATGGAGACCTACTTCTTCTTGAACTACTTCCTCGTACATATGGATGAGCTCTATGTTTTTTCATCTTTCGCCTCTGGGGGTAGTTTCCAATAATTGTTGGGATATCATTCCCTATACAACAAAGATGAGCTATTTTGTTGATTCCTCTGAGCTTCTTGAAATTCTTTTGGAGCTTTGCTTGGTAGTACCACTCCGCAAGCTTCACTTTAAGAAATGACATCCTCCTGGACACCGTCTCGATTGCATGAGATGTATACTCCTGGATAAGCATTTCTCTCCATGGGCTCGGAATTTTGGCAAAGAACAGTTCTGCTGCATCTTTTTCTTCTATATTTGCCTTCCATTGATACATTGTAAAGAGTTTGATGTACTCGTCTACATAACATATATCATATAGTTCCAGGCTAATTAGAGATTGTCTGTATTTTTTAGCCTTTCTTCCTCCATTTCTTCGAAGTAACTTACTCCAATGAAACAGATTTTAAAGAATTTTGCCATCTTGTCCACAATTTCTTTCAGGGACTCTCCGGCTAAAACTTCTTCCTTGGTACCTGGGTCTCCCATATCCCAGACAATCTTGACTGAGCCTTCCAGACTCATTTTAAGAAGTAAAATGAGACCTTCTTTGCTTATGTCAAGTGTTTCTGCTACTATTCTCATTGCTGAAGCCCATTCATCTATAAGAACTTCTCTTTTTTGAAATCCAAGATATCCATGTTGAGCATAAGTCCATATGGATGGATAGGATCCAACTGAGATTTCCCGTAAGGCGTTTGATGTATATCTGGCCTGCGAGAACGGTTCATTGTTCCAACTGGGGGATCCAAAGTTGCTGAGGTGAAATCTTCCCTGTGCGGCATACTTTGATCTCCTTCGGGTCGATTGTGTGACCCGAAACTTTCTTGTGGTGGAGGTCTTGGCACAAGCTCTCCTGTCTTGAATTCTACGAGATTTAATCCCGCAAAAGAATCAGCAAGATCACGTAGATCTTCCAGGCTGTTTTTTCATTACTTTGTGGAAAGTATGGGCTCTCCTCGTAGGACTGCAATCATTTTTTCAGTCTCTGTCAAAGGTCTTCGGACCTCCTTTGCTTTCCATTTTTGGTGTAAAAGGGATTTTGTTCCGTAGGACGGTGGTAGCCATCCTCCGTTTCTTCTTCCTGTCGGACTTGGTCTTGACTCCAACTCCTTAACACAGGTTTGAACATCTAGATCGTTTTCAAGAATATCCTCCTGATGTTTAATCATAATCTCCATATGACTTTGAATCTGATGGATCTGTGCAGGGACATGGTATTGAAGGTAGCCATAACGCTGCAACTGTCTTATGAATCTCTCTAAGATCTTGGGATATCGTAGAAGAAGCTGGCTCGATTCCTCGAAAGGTTGGTTCTCTCATACTAATCATCTGGTCCAGACCCTGTTGGATCATTGGCGGCTGGAACCACATCTTCATGTCCAGGATGATCGTCTTCCTGAAGTTCTGCTAACTCGAATTGTAGTTTGAGGATCACTTGATGGAGCCTCTTTGCCATCCTTTCGAGTTTCTTGATATGGTTTATGCCTGGTCTGCATAAACCTGTTCCTCGTAAAAGTTTCCACTTATGGTTGAAGTGTTGAGTTTCTGCCATATGCTTCTGATTTAGTGCTTCCAATTTCTGGAAGTACAACATGTGAATGAAACTTCGAACATTCGTTCGGGTCCATATTATCTTGAATCGTCTCCTCCGTATAGGTGATAAGTGTGAATTTTACACTTATTTGGCTATGTTTTCGTATTGATTTTCGTATTGATTCGTGGATGATTTTACGCTTTTGGTATATTTTTGTGTATTTCAGGAATCTAGGTCCAAGAGGATAAAAGTGGAGGAAATAAGCTAATAATGTTGAAAAAGGACCAAACCGAGCGAAGACGTGAGAAAATGGACTGAATTCTCGAAGTTATTAATTTTATACAGCTCGCGATCGATCGGCAACAACATCGCGATCGATCGCCGAGCTATAAAAAGAGAGGCTGTACAGATTACATTGGCGATCGATCGGCAAGAACTCGTGATCGATCGCCAATATACAGTGAAGACACGAGAGTGGTTTATTGTAGATTAATGCTAGACTTGTTATAACCGGACCAATGTATAACGAATGAAATAAGAAAACTCGTCACCCTAGAACATAGAATATTGAATCTTAATTAATATACAACTTTTGGGGGATTACATGGGTGAACCGACGTCTTGATAATTCATTTATAAATTCTCTTCAATTATCCATCACTGCTGTTTAGGTTAATTTTTGTGCTTAAGTCAATTTAGTTTGATAATCATTCCATAATCGTAGGTTAAATATAGTAATTCGAATCGAACGTGGTAATTAATACTAGTCCCTGTGGGTACGACAATCCTTACTTTTAAACCCTTATACTAAAACTTGACACGGTGCACTTGCGGTATAGAATCGCTACACTGAGAAATAATTGTTTAAAATAAAAGCAATCAAGTTTTTGGCGCCGTTGCCTATGACTAGTTTAAGTAATATCATAGGAGATTAGTTGACTATAATTTAGCCATATTTTTTTTTATTTTTACTTTTATTACGGTTTATACGATTTCACTAATGTTGTTCCTTCGTTGTGTTGAATTTTGCAGGGAGTTGTCTTTGTAGTGCATGCTACGAAGTGACAGACCTATACTAGAGCCACTTGACTTAGAGATTGAACGAACTTGCAGAAGACTTCGGAAAGAAACTAGAGAGATGGCCGAGAATAATCGAGGGAATGGTAATGGAAACAACGAAGAATGCCAATTACAAGATCCATGATGGACTATGCACAACCATCTTTTCAAGGCACCATGTCTAGCATCACAAGACCAAGGATTCAGGCTAATAACTTCGAGATCAAGCCTGCCACAATTCAGATGATTCAACACTTTGTGCAATTCGGAAGATCGCTTACTGATGATCCTAATGCTCATATCTCCATCCTTTTGGAGATATGTGACACATTCAAGCACAATGGCGTCACTGACGACACCATCAGGTTACGACTCTTTCCCTTTTCTTTAAATGATAAAGCTAAGAGTTGGTTAAATTCATTGCCTGTAGGATCGATCACTACTTCGGAGGGGATGGCGCAAGCATTCTTATCAAAATACTTTCCCCCTTCCAAGACAGCTAAGAAGCACAATGATATCACCTCATTCATGCAACATGATCCGGAGACACTGTATGAAGCTTGGGAGCGCTTCAAGGATCTACTTCGAAGATGCCCACATCATGGCCTTCCGATTTGGCTTCAGGTACAAACATTTTACAATGGTTTATTTTTTGCTAATAGATCCATGATTGATGCAGCAGCAGGAGGTACCATTATGAGAAAGTCACCTGAGGAAGCTTACACACTCTTGGAAGAGATGGCATTCAACAGTTACCAGTGGCATTATGAGAGGAATGCACCAAAGCGACCAATTGGGATGCATCAAGTGGATGAGGTAACAACAAAAAAACCTCAATTGGAGGCGTTGAATAAGAAAATGGATGGCTTGAGCATGACAGCGATGCAAGCTCAAGTGGTCATATGTGATTTGTGTGGAGGCAACCATCAGAGCACAGAATGCCAGACAGGTAATCCTTTTGTGCAATCTACTGAAAATACTAACTTTGTAGGAAACAGGCCACAATAGGGTAATTCTTACTCCAACAACTATAACCAACCGTGGAGGAATCATCCAAACTTATCTTGGTCCGACCAAAAGAATGTTTTGAACCCTCAACCACAACCGGTTTACCAACCAAAGCCGAGCATGGAGGAATTACTTGTCAAGTTTATATCATCTACTGAGACAAGGATGAGTAACCAAGATGCATCTATCAAGAATTTGGAAACTCAAGTCGGACAATTGGCAACCATCTTGGCCGGAAGAGCACAATGAACTCTGTCGAGTGACACCGAGAAGAATCCGAGGGAGCAAGCCAATGCCGTGACCTTGAGGAGTGGAAAGGAACTTGGTGCCGAGAAGGAAACAAAAAAGATTTCAATGAAGCAAGAGGAGAAGGAGCAACCGTGCAACAAGGGTAAGTCCATTGGAGCCACTATACCGATCTCACCACAAGAAAAGGTACACATTCCTCTCCCATTCCCTGCAGCAATTAATAGGGCGAAGGTTGATTCAAACTTTGCCAAATTTTTAGACATGATTAAGAATTTGCATATCGATATACCCTTTATTGATGCTTTACGAGAAATGCCTAATTATGCCAAATTCTTAAAGAAAATGTTGTCTAAGAAGCAGAAATTGGGAGAGCACGAGACTGTCTTTTTGACTGAGGAATGTAGTGCTATGGTGCAAAAGAAATCGGCCATGAAGATAAAAGATCCAGGGAGTTTCTCTATTCCTTGCACTGTTGGGGCTATTTCTTCTATTAAATCATTATGTGATTTGGGTGCTAGTTTGAACTTGATGCCTTTGTCTATTTTTCAGAGACTTGGATTAGGAGAGCCGAAGCCCACAAGGGTAGTGTTGCAAATGGCAGACAAGTCTATCACCTACCCACTAGGAATCATTGAAGATGTACCAGTAAAGATAGATCAATTCACCTTCCCGGTGGATTTCCTAGTGCTGTATATGGAGGATGATGTGAGAATGCCATTGATCCTGGGATGCCCATTCTTGGCTACTGGAAGAGCCATCATTGATGTTGAAGAAGAGAAGTTGATCCTCCGTGTAGGAGAGGATCGGGTTACATTCAATATGTTCAAATCTTCAACACACGCACACAACGAGCATGATTATCTAAAAGTTAACATGATTGACACTTTGCTTGTTGATGTGATGCAAGGTACTAATGAGGTAGAAGTGGAGTCCGAGCTAGAGCCTAAGGAAGGCAAGAGCCATGACATGGTCAAGTCAAAAAAGGCTAAGAAGCTCAAGGAGAAAAGGATATTCATGAAGGGAGAGACAGTGCAATTCCATAAAGCGCCGCCATCTCGCATTTTCCAAAGCAAGCGAAAGGCGTCATGGGTTGGACCATTCATGGTAACTGCTGTCTATGCTCATGGAGCAATTAAGGTAAGTGGTCATATTCTAGGCACTTACGTGGTAAATGATCAGCGGTTAAGGCACTGCAACGTGGATGACACTAATCCACATACTCCGAACTGTTAAAGCGATGTTGGTAAAAAGTTCAGCTTGGGACTATAAATTAAGAACACCATTTTTCTCCCTTTTCTTCGTTTAATTTGTTTTGTTTGAAATTTTGTTCCAATGATTAACGCTGTGTGTCAATTTTGCAGAGTGGGTGGAAAGTACGATCGAGAGAAAAAGTGTTGATCTAAAAAAAAAATATAAAAAAAATTTCGGGCAGTGTGTTTTGGCGATCGATCGCAATACCATCGCGATCGATCGCCAAGTCCCGAGAAGGAAAAAAAAAATTTATATTGGCGATCGATCGGCAAAAAACTCGCGATCGATCGCTCAATTCCAGAATACTCTCGCGATCGATCGGCAAACATCCGCGATCAATCGCGAGGTAAAAAAATTTGTTTTTTAATATCAAATTCAACATTTTACACATATTACACACACTGAAAATCGAGACCCTTCCCCAAATTCCCCAATTTCCCTCAACTCTTTCCTAATCCTTCATAAAGCCTTCATTTTTTCTTCAAAATTTCAAAAGATATCTTCAATTCTAAAATCAAGCTTCAATCTTTCACAGGACTTAGCAAGGGAAAAGGAGTTTTGAGCACCCTACACTCCAAGTTGAAGCTATGGGAAGCTAAGGACTATCAAGTAACAAATTTTTGAAATTTGTTGAGGTATTTTAGCTTTGCTATACATGGGCCATTAATTGATTGTCAATTGAGTGTTGGGGTGTGAAATTAATAAGTTTTTGAATTGTGAATTGGTGGAGTTGGAATTGTATGGTATTGTTAAAATTGGGGGAGAATTGAAGAGCTCCTTAGTGATTATTGTGTGGTGGGGTTAGTAGCTTAACTTTGATTGTTGGTTGGTAGTGGTTTTGGTAACTTTGATTACCGAAGCGCAAGCAAAAGCAAGCAGTTTCCGCTCCTGAGGAGTTTGACTCCTACAAGTTCATCAATAAGGAAGCTGCTAAGTTTTATGCGGTATATCGGAAGAAGAATCTGATACGGGAACGGGAAATGGACACGAGCAAGCTCGGTTGTGCTGTGATCCAAGAGGCACTCCGGCGAGGGTGGTATACTTTTGTTCGCCAACCACGAGATGCGGTGGTTTCTTTAGTCAGGGAGTTTTACTCCAACCTCCGGGCACAGAACCACATTGAAGCCAACGTTGTCTCTGTACGGCAACAACCAATTCTTTTTGATTCACAGGCTATCAATGCGCTATATAACATGCCAAACATTCCGGAGGATGACTATTCCATATATTGCCGGAATCACATTGACTTGGATGCTATTTTGTCCACCATATGTGTCGGGGGAACTCAATGGCGACTGAACGCCGACGGAAAGCCACAGCTGGTATTGATATCGGATCTGAAGGAGGAGGTCAAGGCTTGGTTTTCATTCATTGTAGCTCGAGTCATGCCATCGACTCACACATCGAAAGTCACAAAGGACCGAGCTATACTTGTATATGCCATAGTTACCGGTCTCACGATAGATCTCGGACGTCTTGTCAAGGCAGCCATCCGGAACTACACTCGCGGCCCTCCCACTTTTGGTATGCCATGCCCCTCCACTATCACCTCTTTGTGCAGGTATGCGGAAGTTGTCTGGGACTCCGCAGAAGAGGCAATTCCACCGAAGGCATCACTCGTGGTCGATCATCCTGCACCAGCCACAGTCAGACGGATGGCACAATCACGACCTAGCAGCAGCCACCTTCCTGGACCATCATCATCTGCTGCTACAGTGCCTACTTCAATCACGATGGAATCCCTCCATCATGAATTGCAGGAGATACGACATGAACAAAGGGAACTCCGATGGGGCCACTAGCAATTGTATCAGCAAAACATGGAGTTCTTGCAGTATCAAGCTGCATGGAACTCTGCTTTGGCACAGGATTTTCCTAACATTCCATTCCCACCACACCCCGCAATCCAGCCATACCAGCCTCAAGAACCATACTACCCAGACCCACCACCGGAGCGGGACGATGAGGACGACGATCACTGACGATCGTCGTCGAGGTATGTGTTTTGCTACTGCACTTATTGTTTTCTGTACATCGAGGGCAATGCACATACTAAGTTTGGGGGGGGGGGGGGGGGGTCTTTATTGAGTACTGCTGTTCTCTTGCTACTACTTTTATTGCATGATATTTTAGCGAGTGGTACAAAGTCGTTCTTGAGCATATTAATGTTAATTGTTTGTGAAAATTGAGTTAGTCATTCAGAAATACATGAATGAAACTTGCAACTATAATACATGATGAAAATAATCTCCATCTCAATTAGAGTTTTGAAAATTTTGACTTGTTGGTGAATATCTTGGGTTGAGTTAATATGTCAAAAAATTGAGGAACATTTTGATGCACGTCTGAGTCATGATTGAGTGGAATTTATATAGGAAAGTGAAAATTTTGTTAACTATGATTTGTCTTGAGCATTAGAGCACTCTAGAATCTATTTGAGGGAAATTTGAGGCGAAATTTTATAATTATGAACTTGACTTGGATATGATTTAGGCGATCCTTGGAACGTTTGAGCCTTTCGAGCATACCTTGTCTATATATACCACTAGTGTCCCTCTTTGAGATTAAATGAATAAGAACGGAAATTGGCCCGTTCAACAATTTTTTTTGGCAAACTCATTATACCCACCTTTATGAGCCTAAATGAAAAAAAATATCCTTACCTAAAGGGAGTATAATGATTCTCATTAGATGCACTTTAATTGCTACATTTAGATGAGCTTATTATTGAAAAAATCATGAATGAGATAAGAAAAAGATAGATAAAAAGCCTTGAGAAAAAGTGACTAAATAAGACCCAAAGTGGCCAAGCCTAAAAAGAAAAAGAAGAGAAGCTCAATTTTGTGCTACAAATGTGAACTGTAAATGCTTATACTCTCTTCTTTGCGCTATCCTATCTTTTCTTTGAAGCCAAACACCAAAGGCCTGACATTATAAGCTTAAGAAGACCTTCTGATCCAAGTCTAGGGAATAATTACATTAGTGGAGAAGTGCTTGAAAAGTAGACTTATGGAGTGCTTGATAGTAATCTTGCATTTGAGTTTACTAGCAGAATTTGATCTTAAAAATATATATGAAACTCAAGATTGACAATACCACACACACATGATCCAATTTTGCGAGGTATTGCTTGGCATAGGAGAAAACACTTCTTGTTGATTTTTGGATTGACTCTTGTTGAAGTGTTAGTGAGATTTTTGAGCTGTTACATTTGAGTTGTTAAGTTAATTCTGTTAAATTATTGATGATAAACTCTACATTTTGATTTCATTGCTTGCTCGAGGACGATCAAGTCTAAGTTTGGGGGAGTTGATAAATGTGAATTTTACACTTATTTTGCTATGTTTTTGTATTGATTTTCGTATTGATTCCTAATGATTTTACGTTTTTTGGTATATTTTTGTGTATTTCAGGAATCTAGGTCCAAGAAGATAAAAGTGGAGGAAATAAGCTAATAATGTTGAAAAAGGACCAAATCGAGCGAAGACGTGAGAAAATGGACTGAATTCTCGAAGTTATTAATTTTATACAGCTCGCGATCGATCGGCAACAACATCGCGATCGATCGCCGAGCTATAAAAAGAGAGACTGAACAGATTACATTGGCGATCGATCGGCAAGAACTCGCGATCGATCGCCAATATACAGTGAAGACTCGCGATCGATCGGCAAGGAACGAAGATCAAACCCGAAAATGTTAAATTTGGCTATCACGTCCAGTAGAGATTGAAGATCGATCGGCGTGGGTTGAAGATCGATCGCCGCGAAGAGTTTTGAGAAAAAATAAAGACTTTCCATGTTTGGTTCAAGGTGGACTCCTTCCTAGTGGTGGTTACTCTATTTATCAAAGTTGTGGACGAAAATTTAGGGACTTTGGCACACATTTTCTGAAACCTAGCAGCCACTCCTCCATCAAAGATATACCACAAATCATTGAAGAGCAAGAGCAACGCAAGGAACAAAAGAACGGAGCGACGCACGGAGCGACATCCTCGTTATCTTAGTATTTCTGAACTTGATTAATTTTTATATCAGATTTTGATGTTAAATTTGTTTAAAGACATGTTTTTGCATTATAATTTGATTATGGTTGTTGGCTAAAATATTTGTCAAGACATAGGCGATCCCATGTTTGAACCCTTGAGTTAATTAATGGTTTTGATTTGATTTCTATGATCTTTGCGCATAATTTATGTTTTTAATATTTGTAAAAGATTAGCTACCTTTTGCATGATATTGGTAATCGTAATTGAATTGACCATAGGAGATTACGATACGACGTAGTAAATTAGGCCGTGGGTTATAGGTTGAGACGGACCAAGTAAAATCTAGCACACGTGTGATAGTAATAGATTTACCAAAATCGAAGGCTAGTAGTTTTCACGAAGCGTTTTTCGGTATTAATCATTCAATAAAGACTCGGAGTGCTTTATTGTAGATTAATGCTAGACTTGTTATAACGGGACCAAGGTATAACGAATGAAATAAGAAAACTTGTCAACCTAGAACATAGAACATTGAATCTTAATTAATAGACAACTTTTGGGGGATTACGTGGGTGAACCGATGTCTTGATAATTCATTTATAAATTCTATTCAATTATCCATCACTGTTGTTTAGGTTAATTTTTGTGCTTAAGTCAATTTAGTTTGATAATCATTCCATAATCGTAGGTTAAATAAAGTAATTCTAATCGAACGTGGTAATTACTAATAGTCCATGTGGGTACGACAATTCTTACTTTTAAACCCTTATACTAAAACTTGACACCGTGCGCTTGCGGTATAGAATCGCTACACTGAGAAATAATTGTTTAAAATAAAAGCGATCAATAGGTTACAATTTAATATTCAAGATATTATTATAGTATTTTCAGAATAAACCTAGGCTCTGATACCATTTTGTGCCAAGGATCGCAAAAAACGGGGACTTGTAGAAAGACGATGTAAGGATATAAAAGATAATTATATATTATATATGGGCTTCTTTGCAATTTAAACAAAAACATAAGGGATATAATGCAATATATCAAATTATTGAGGGGTAAAAGAGTCATCATAAAAAACCTAATTGATTAAAATTTTTGAAATTGGACCTATTTCAATAAAATTGTTTCCAATTTTGGGTTTTTATGTACTAAATTTTTTTCTCAAGATTCCTTGTAATTTCCCCTAAATATATGGAGGAAATTGCGAAACACTTCCAAAACAACTTTTCAACTAAATTTTGCAAAACAACAACGTTGCATATAAATTCTTTTTTGAAGAAACTTAATTCATCTAGGTCCAATTTTGAACTTAAGTATATTGACATCTTTGATTGGGACCAAAATGCCCTTAAAATCAAAATCATTAATTCAAACCCATTTCAAATTTCATATTCCTCTTGCGATCAAAACACATGTTCTTCACCATATTCTTCAGCTCATCCCTCCCACCACCATCATTATAGCTGCTACAAAAGCTCCCATCTCCGCCGTGGCCAGCCGCTACGGAAGCTCCCACCTCAGGCGCCGCTGCCGCCACTCTCTTGTTCAACGTGCAGCTTCTTCACTGGTGCATCACAGTCTGCAAAAATTTCTAGAACTGTAAATTCATGAATTCTAAATTCAGGAATTCTTCTATATCCTAGAAGATCGTGAACTTCCAATTGATTTTTTCTATGATTTGATTAATTATAGTGTGATGTACGTTCATATACAGCTGTAATACACAATTTGATGATGTTCCTGTGATAAATTTGAAACCCTAATTGCACTGATCACATTGGGTGCACTAATCACAATGACATGGGGTGCACTAATCACTTAATCACGATTATTTTGGAATTACTACACTATTTTCGTACTTCATTAACACTGATATAATCATCATTGAAGTGGTCAAGTTCGGTGATATAATCTGGTGTCAAATTCTCATTTCTGAATTCATTAAAGAACAAGTTACAGATTATCAAATTTGTTTAATTTGAAAGTTTGGTTCGAATTTCAATCTTAGATGATGGGTAAAAAATCGTGCATAATGGGAAGTTTGGTGCACGTTTCACGTTTAAAAAAATTCAGATTTTTTGAGCCAAAATCATGTAGGACTTGACAAAATTTTAAGAAATTTGGGGGCAAAAAAATAGTGCATCATGTGTAAAAATCGTGCACTGGAGATGCATTAAAATTGGACATTGGTGCACTAAAATTGGACATTGGTGGCACGCAATTTTACATTTGGTGCACTAAAATTGGACATTGGTGCATGATTTATTTTGGCCAGTGGGTGCAGGATTTTTTTTGCCTGGTGGTGCACGATTTATATTGGTCTATGGGTGCACAATTGTTTTGCCTGGTGGTGCACGATATCAATGTACCCAAGAAGTCGAGCTACGAGAGATGAGATCTGGGTTACAAGGCAATTCAATGGATGTTTTGAGATTGAAATTCTTGAAACGTACACCATAATTTTTGAAATTTCAAAAATCGAGCATCACAACACTTTTCCAAATGTGATGCACGATTATGTACTTTTAGGGCAAAAAGTGCATCATGCGCAAAAAAATGTGCATCATGTGGGAAGTTCGGAGTACGGTTCACATTCAAAAATTCAGACATGCTTGGGGCAAAATCGTGCAGCACTTGACAAAATTTTAAGAAATTTTGGGGCAAAAAAATCGTGCATAATGGGTAAAAAATCTGAAATTCTTCAATTATGCATAATGGTAAAAAAATCTTATGCAATTATGGTGCACGTTTTTTATGCAATTATGGTGCACCATTTTCCAATGTTAGTGCATCAATGTCCAATCGTACACCACAATATTAAAAAACCGTGCACCAAAAGATTAAAAATCGTGCACCAATATTACAAAAATTCAAGTAGACCATTATGCTAAAAATCAAGTGCACCTTAATGTACCAAAATCGTGCATCAATGTACAATAATCATGCACCAACTTTTGAATATATTATGTTGTTTGTCAGTTAAAATTAAAACGGCCATAACCTTTGATCCAGAAGGAATTTTGCCTATTATGACCTATGCACGAAAACGACTTCTCGAGCCGCATCTAACCAAATAGACCAAAATACTATTGGCACCACTGATGAACCTATAATTCCTTGTTTAAGATAGGTTGCGCTCAATTTTAAAAAAAATTCCATTTTATTGCTAACTTTGAATTTTCATTTCCAAACTGCTTGCCCATTGAGCTCAGATTTTGTGGGTTTCATGTTCTTGTTTGAGAGAAATTTTAGAAATTTTTTTCACTTAATTCTGCATGAATTGATTTTTAACCTTTAGTGCTCTATTTTTTAACCTTGTGGTGCACTACATTTTTAATCTTTTGGTAGACGACTTTTAACTTTTTGGTGCACGATTTTATGTAGTTGGTGTGCACGATTTTCGCACCTTGTGGTGCAAAAATTTTTAAGCTTGTGGTGCACTTGATTTTTAATCTTGTGCTGCACTTGATTTTTAAACTTTGGTGTACGATTTTTAATGTTGTGGTGCACAATTTTGTGCAGGTTGTGCACTTGATTTTTATAATGGGGGTGCGCGATTTTAAAAATTCTTTTGCATGATTTTTTAACATGCTGCCCGATTTTTTAACATGCTGCACGATTTTTTAAATTTGGTGCATTATTGTAAAGGTGGTGCACTCGATTTTTGTAATGAAGGTGCACGATTTTTAAAATTGTGATGCATAATGTTTTAACATGATGCACGATTTTTTAAAGTGGGTGCATGATTGTTTTGCCTGGTGGTGCATGATTTTTATATTAGCCTGTGGGTGCACGATTATTTTTGCCTGGTGGTGCATAATTTTTTTGCCTGGTGGTACACGATTTAATTTTGGCCTGAGGGTGCACGATTTATTTAACATGTGGGTGCACCATAATTTTTGAAATTCAAAAATCGTGCATCACATTACTTTTTCAAATATGTGATGCACAATTATGCACAAAATTTCAAATCCAATCGTGCAGCATATCAATTTTACATTGTGCACCTTAAATCTAATCGTGCACGAAAAAACAAAACTAATCGTGCACACATTCATATATTCAATCGTGCACCAACATAAACAATCGTGCATCTTTACTTAACAACGTCATGCGTCAGTCTTTTAATTAATCGTACACAAGGAACATAATTAATCGTGCACCCTTAAAAAATATAATCGTGTACCCGCTGATACAACAAACTAAATTCAATATTTTAATTAATCGTGCACATGCAACAAACTAAATTCATTCAATATTTTAATTAATCGTGCACATACAAAAAAGAAAATTCAATATTTAAATTAATCGTGCACAAATGATAAAATTAATCGTGCACCCATTTATAAATCCATCGTGCTCATACTAACAAATAACAAAAGTGCATCTTCATTTATTCGTGCACCCATTTATATAAATTCAAGCGTGCACATACTGTGATATACCTGAAATTAATCATGTGCTTTATGGTTTCTAATAATAATTATGGCGTTATGATTATTATTATGGTTGGGAAATGTATAGTTATGCGGTGGGCATGAATTTGTATTATATTTCAGGGTGCATATGATGCATGTTGGGGGATTTATGATTTGGCATGATTTATTTGAGATTGGTTCCCATTAATTTGGAAAGCATGTTAATTGTTACTATGGTGCATTTAAATTGAGGAAATGCTTTATAGTATCATGTAGGGATATTTTAATACATCATGCTAAGTACTTGGACATTATTTTAATTGTCCTCTTTTTAATAACGTCCCCAATATCTCTCATTCCCACCACTATTTCCTTACACAACTCTCTCCCTCCTCCCCCTCTTTATCGATAACCCACCTCCCAACACTCTCCATTTTTTTCATCCCAAAACAAGCAAAGATGAGAAGGATTTTGAGCTTATAAGCTTGTATTTCTTGCTAGGATTTGAGCTCAAGGGTAAGGAAACCTTCTTGTTAAGTTTTGAGCATGTTTTTGGCAAGTTTTGGGTATATGATTGTGGGGAAAGAAATGGGTTTGTTTTGGAAATTTGTTGTTTGTTGGTGGGATATGGTTTTTGACGTGTTTTATGTTGGTATTGGTGTTTATGATGTGTTGGGTTGAGGTGTTGTGGTTTGAAGTGGATTGGTATGGTTTTTGGGTAAAAAATGGTGGATTTTCATAATTGCAGGGCTCGCCGATTGATCGAGACAAACACTTGATCGATCGCGCGTTGCAGGAGCCAAGTCTTGGCGAAGATGCTTTGCTCGATCGATCGGTGAAAATTCTCGATCGATCGACGAGGCTCGGCGATCGATCGAGAAGGCCATCTCGATCGACCGAGGAGGGCTGCGAGTTGATCGCCTAACGATTGATCGAGCGTTGGGGCCGATCGATCGCGAGGCATGGAATGGTGGAATTATTGGATTTTGGTTAAATTAATGGGATTTTTGGTAATGGGCTATTATTTGGTTTCTAATATTGGAGTATGTGCTTGTGTAGAGCCTTCCCAGGTGGCAACACAATACAGGAGATAAAGTCCTACAAAATTTCCACATAGGTACGTAGAGAGACGTACGGGCACCAAACGGTAACATGTATTTTGTATACATATTGGATTATGCATTGTGGTTGCATATACATATTGGTTATGCATTGTGGTTGCATATATGCATTGGGTGCTTGATGTATAGCATGTATAGTCGTTGTTATACTCGAGTGATGATTTTAATGCTTTGCCGCCGTCATTTGAAGTAATGAGAGAATACTTGCCGCTATCATATCGTAGCGAGGAAACAATATTTGCCGCTAATATGTTGAAGTGATGGTACATGCCGCTGTCACATTAAAGCGATGTTATTCGTTGTCGCTGATATGTCGAAGCGAGGGGTATTAGTGTCGCGGTCATGACTAGCTATGTGCATTAAAATATAATGTTACAACAAGACTATGATTGGTGATAAGCATGTGCGGGTTGGATATATGTCATGGCATTTGTAGAACCGTAATATAATCCTTTGATTATGATTATGAGTTATGGTATAGGGACAACCAAATGAAGCGTTTTAAATGCATGAGAATACATGAAGTGCTTTGTATTTATGGTTTACACATTTACTCCTTATAATCATATTGTGGTTAATATAGATTATTATATGTTCATGGTTTGGGGTTGTTCCTGTAGATGCATTTTGGCATGGAGGGCTAATGCAGGGTTGATGTTGTGAGCTGTGTGAGGAGTGCTATTGGTATAGCAAGACACGAATTCTCTTGTATAGTTTCTACACACTGCAGACTTACATTCATTTTGTGGGAATGTAATTAATTCCTTTTTGGAAATTTTATTTTGGCACTGTAATCCTTAAGCTCAAGGCATCAACATGAACCCTTATACTTTGATGAATGCATGTTTAACCCAAATTAACTCCTCTAAATTTTGGTTTGTTCGCCTTTTAGTGGGCGTCTTGAGTCTTTGTTCCTCCTCCATACTTTGTTGATCATTGTGGTCGATCCGGAGGGTGCTTCTTTTCAATGGAACGATCCTGCAAGTTAGAAAAGAGAGGGTCAGCAGTATCATGAGTAGATAAAGAGGCAATAGTATGAACATTATGCACAAAATGAGATTACATACCTCCGTTGTCATCAAGGCCATCAGTAGCCTTTCCCATCTCCCACAATTCATCATTATCAAAATCAGAATCATATTCATCATTTATATCGATAGCGTAACTAGAATGCTCATGAGTTTTAAAGGGTTCATAAATATTGAATTTTGCAACGTCACCATTAAACTCCATTGTTAACATGCCGCTATGCACATCTATCATAGATTTTGATGTTTTCAAGAATGGTCTCATAAAAGAATGGGGCTAGATGGATCACCATTTTCCATGTCTAAGACATAGAAATCGGCGGGGAAGACCAAATTCTCTATATGAACAAGTACGTCCTCTACTATCCCCCTAGGACTAACCGTGGACCTATCAGCTAATTGAATCACAGTATGGTCTTGTTTCAAAGGTCCAGGTTTCAGTTGAGTGTAGATTGAGTAAGGCATGACATTAATTGAAGATCCTAAATCTAGCATCGCCTTCTCAATTCTAGAGGTTCCTATCACACAAGGAATAGAGAACATACCGGGGTCCTTGCATTTTGTGGGAATGCTTCTTTGGATGACTGCCGAAACATCCTCACCTAGCTCGATCTTGGGGCACCCTTTGAGTTTCTTGCTCTTATCCGCTTTCCATACCTCTTTCAAGAATCCCGCACATCGAGGTATCTTCGTCATGGCTTCATGTAGTGGAGCGTTTGCATCACATCGTCGGAAAGTCTCGTAGAGTTCCTTGATATCCTCATCTTTCCTATTTTCCTTAAAAGCAAGGGGGAATGGGGGTTCAATTTTATATTCAGAAAATTTAGGGAACTTACCCCGTGGTTCCTCCTCTTGTATGGGCTCTTCAACGTCCTTCTCCATCTCCTTCATCTCTTTCGCTTCTTTTCTTCCGGGTGGTGTCAGTACCACTTTCTCGTCATCTTCATCTTCGCTCATCTTCAAAGTGATGGCGCTCACATTCTCCCTTGGGTTCACCTCCGGCTGTGACGGTAGTCCATTCGACATGCTCGTTTCAAGCTTGTTGAGCGAAGTCGCCAATTGTCCCATTTGCGTAGTCAAACTTTGGATGCTCGCCCTCGTCTCCTGTTGAAATTGTAAGCTATTTTCAGCAATAACTTTAATAATATTTTCTAACCTGTCAGAAGGAGGTTGCACTGGAGGTGGTGGAGGTCTCTGGTATGGCGGTCTATAGGGTGGAGGTTGGTGCATCTGTGGGTTCCCATATCCTTGGTTTGGATGGTCCCTCCACCCTTGATTGTAATTGCTCGAGGGATTGTCATAGCCCCTTTGTGGTGGCCCTGGGAATCCTCCCGCTGCATTCACATGCTCAGTGGCTGTCTCTTGTAGTGAGGGACATGCATCAGTGGGATGGTTCACAGCTTGACAGATTCCACACGGCTTCATCTTCCCCACGTTGCCTCCTGCAAGATTACGCACAAGAAAAGTTAGATCAATCAGTTGTTGTTCCAAATTGGATACATTTACCTCTTTTCTTGGCGGTTGTCCATGGCGAATATGTCCAAATTGTTGGGAGTTGGCCGCCATGTTAGCTATTAAGTTCCTTGCCTCCTCCGCTGTCTTGTCAATGAAAGCTCCTCCGCTCGCCGCATCCACTAAGTTCCTGTCACCAGAAAGCAAACCTTCATAGAAATATTGAATTAACAAGTGTTCACTTATCTGATGTTGTGGGCAGCTTGCACACAACTTCTTAAATCGTTCCCAGTATTCGTGCAGCGACTCCTCTTGGTATTGCTTCACCCCATAGATCTCCTTCCTTATGTTAGTTGCCCTTGAAGCTGGAAAGTACTTCTCTAGGAAGACTCTTTGCAAGTCCGTCCATGTGGTGATAGATCCGGAGGGTAAGTAAAATAGCCAATCTTTAGCAGCATCCTTTAGAGAGAATGTAAAGGCTCTTAGTTTGATTTGCTCCTGAGTTACTCCACTCGGCTTCATCGTAGTGCATACCACGTGGAATTCCATCAAGTGTTTGTGTGGGTTCTCACCTGCAAGACCATGAAAAGATGGCAATAAATGAATCAAACCAGATTTGAGTTCGAAATTTACGTTATTTGCAAGAGCAGGGAAAGCGATGCAGAGAGGTTGTTGATCCAAGTTAGGATTCGCCAACTGCCTCAAACTTTGATTCGCAACCATCATGTTCCTCTCTTCTTCTTCCGTAAGTAACCTTTCTTCTCTTCTTCTCCGATGTAGTGTCCTCTCGATCTCAGGATCGTAGTAAAAATTCTCTTCGTGATCAGAGGGTTCACCTGTACTCATCAACAAACCACAGTAGTATAAAACAAAATAAATAAAACGACGTTAACACAAAAGTAATTGCCTTCCCCGTCAACATCGCCAAAATTTGGTAGCGTTTATCGCGTACGCCCAAATTAACCCTCTCAAGTTAATAATAGTAATGAATGTAGTAGCGTGAGTAGGGATCGATCCCACGAGAAAGGTTATATCTTTGTGTTAACTTATGCAAACGAAAATGAAAAGGGGTTTTTGAAATCAATTGAATAATACTACTACTATGATGCAAAACTAAACTAGATGAATTAACTTATGAGAAAAGAACGATTCTCGGTTTTCGGTTAACTTTACAATCGATCTACACATATGATTCAATTTTCTTATGAATATTCATCGTGGACGTTTAATCCAATAATCAAAGTCCTATCTCACCTTAAGTTTAGTTCAGTAGCCCAAGCGTTCTAGTTTAACCCTTATCAAACAATCAATCAAACTACAAGCGATTAAGATTTAAATCGAAGATAGCATATGAACTAGTGAGATCGATGAATCTAAACAACATAATCCAAGCGTCTATGTTTAATCTAGTCAATTGTTTTTCCTAAGAATTTAACAAACTCACAAGCGGAATTTAATTAATCTTAGTTGCTTCATAAATTAGAGGGATCAAACGATTCCGTATTTGATATCTAATTTAGCGTGAAATTGTATGAACAAAAGCTAGATGATCAATCCAACAATCATACATAACAATTATGAAAAATCAAATCAGAAAAAACAATTGATACTCAAAGAAAATCAACAATCAAAACTTATCTCACAAGAATCGTAAACATCCAATGTATCGTTTTCTTAAACTGAGAATCACAAAAGTAATTAGCTACTCATAACTAGATTAAAAACAATCAAAATTAATCTAAAAAACATCAAACTAATAGGAGAAGAAAGAGTTACTAAAAGGAATCACGATTCCGTCTTGTCGATTCCGGTTCCGTTCTTCGCGTTGTTCTTGATAAAAGTTGAAAGAAAAATTATTCTAAAATCTAAAACTCTCCTAAGGTATGAAATTATGTCTAATTTACTCTCAAAATCGTGTATAAGGAGGCTGGGAGGTTGATGGAATAGGTTGGAATCTCCTTGGGAAGGAAAGAAATCATGTTTCCATATTTTCCAAAACACCACTGCCTCGCTCGATCGATCCGTAATTTGCTCTCGATCGATCGCCTTTTCCAGAACATTTCCGCTCATTTTTCAGCTTCTGGCAAGTTTCGTGTTTTGGGCATAACTTTCTCATACGAACTCCAAATTTGACGAATCAGCTGTCCACGAGTAGATAACTCAATGTTCTACAAACTCATGCTGATCACATTCCCAAAACTTGGCTGGAACATATAGAATTTGAGGATAAAGGAGCAACATATGTCATAGATTCTGGTTTTTCCTCTTTCCTTCAACTTTATTCCTTCTTTCATCATTTTAGCTTGATTTCTTCACCTTTTCCTACATTTATACAAATATACGATTAGGTAGCACATGCATCAATTTATCCATCAAAATATACCAACTCGTAGACAATTAAGCGCAAAAGATGTGCCTATTTCTAGTCACATCAGCTCACTTTATTCCATATAGTATGACTTTCACATACTTGAGGATGACCCAGTTGTATATTCAGGATGTGGTGAGATTGCACGGGATCCCAGTTTCTATTGTGTCTGATCGAGACCCGCGGTTTACGTCTCATTTTTGGGAAGGTCTCCAGTCGGCTTTGGGGACTGAGGTGAGATTGAGCACGACTTACCATCCCCAAACAGATGGTGAGACTTATACAGACGCTCGAGGATATGTTGCCGGCTTGTGTGTTGGAGTTTGATACCCCGTGGCAGGATTCAGTGGCTTTGGTGGAGTTTGTTCAACAACAGCTACTAGGCGAGCATTCAGATGGCTCCTTTTGAGGCCCTTTATGGTAGACATTGTCGATCACCTTTGTACTGGGATGATTTGGATCGAGGAGGGCATCGATTTGGTGCCAAGATTGAACGCCTCGCGATCGATCGAGCGCTGGGGCCGATCGATCGCGAGGCATGGAATGGTGGAATTATTGGATTTTGGTTAAATTAATGGGATTTATGGTAATGGGCACCAAACGGTAACATGTATTTTGTATACATATTGGATTATGCATTGTGGTTGCATATAGATATTGGTTATGCATTGTGGTTGCATATATGTATTGGATGCTTGATGCATAGCATGTATAGTCGTTGTTATACTCGAGTGATGATTTAATGCTTTGCCACCGTCATTTGAAGCGATGAGAGAATACTTGCCGCTGTCATATCGTAGTGAGGAAAGAATATTTGCCGCTAATATGTTGAAGCGATAGTACATGTAGTTGTCACATTAAAACGAGGTTATTCGATGCCGCTGATATGTTGAAGCGAGGGGTATTAGTGCCGCGGTCATGACTAGCGATGTGCATTAAAATACAATGTTATAACAAGACTATGATTGGTGATAAACATGTGTGGGTTGGATATATGTCATGACATTTGTAGAACCAAA
This sequence comes from Haberlea rhodopensis, assembly GCA_907163345.1. NCBI lineage: Eukaryota > Viridiplantae > Streptophyta > Magnoliopsida > Lamiales > Gesneriaceae > Haberlea > Haberlea rhodopensis. Next base: position 1,893,830 of record CAJQUN010000024.1, on the reverse strand, counting down.
ATATAAATTATGATTATGAGTTATGGTACAGGGCAACCAAAGGAAGCATTTTAAATGCGTGGGAATACAGGAAGTGCTTTGTAATTATGGTTTACGCATTTACTCCTTATAATCATATTGATTATTATATGTTCATGGTTTGTAGTTGTTCCTGTAGGTGCATTTTGGCATGGAGGGTTACGGATAGGGTTGATGCTGTGAGCTGTGTGAGGAGTGCTACTGGTATAGCAAGACACGAATTCTCTTGTATAGTTTCTACACAGGGTAGAGTAAATCTGTAGACTTACATTCATTTTGTGGGAATGTAATTAATTCCTTTTTGGAAATTTTATTTTGGCACTGTAATCCTTAAGCTCAAGGCATCAACATGAACCCTTATACTCTATGAATGCATGTTTAGCTCTCTAAATGCACTTAATACACACTTAAGGTAGCGAGGCCTTACACATACAACAAATTAAATTTAATATTTTCCCAACAAACTAAATTCAATATTTTAACTATATTGATGCACGTTTATTTGTACTTTGTTGCACGATTGCTGCACTTGATTTTGAACATGGTGGTGCACAATTTTTGTACATTGGTACATTTTTTGTAATGGTGATGCACGACTTTTTGCATGGTGCATGATTTTTTATAATGGTGATGCACGATTTTTGTACATTGATGCAAGATTTTTGTGCATGATGGTGCATAATTTTTTTAACATGGTGGTGCATGATTTTTAAACATGTTGCTAGGGTTTCCGAGTTTCATAGGAGTGGTCGTCGCTGCGTCGCACATTGAGTTCCATGAACGCGGGGTTGATAACTGAAGGCTTAGAGGTTGCGGCTGAGCTTGCATGCTCAATTTCTTGTTCCGTCGACTTCTATGTTGGGTTGGTATGGAGAAGCAGTGTCTTCAGACTGGAGCAATCTCTTGGCGACGAAGTTTCATTAGATGAAAGTTGTTGCTTAATCACAGAAATTATGGAGTCATACATATTTGAATACTTATGGAGTCGTTCGCGGAGCTTGTGGGAAGAAAGATGGGTGTTCGAAGTTCTCGAGCACTGTAACGACACTTTCCATGGTTGGTTGCTGCTGCTTAATCTCAGAATGGGAGTGGCAACACTTACGTGTCTAGTATGGCCATTTTACCCTAAATTGACATAAGTGAAGTCATGTTTTTTGGTGGACTAGGATGAGTTTATGTTTTGAAAGTGGTACCGGCCCGTAATACCCCAAATATATTTCCAATTTCCAGTAATCAACAAAAGAGTGGTTAAAGGTTATACGTATGAAGATGATTGTTTACGTTGTTTTTCTTTAAAGTTGGAAAAATTTATTTTAAACAAAAATATTGAATGTTGATATTAAAATAAAAAAATAGTTTAATGAATTTCAATTTATTACAACATTAGCTATTACCCGAGTCTCATTAAGGAAAGTTACCAAGCCGAATCTGATGGAAGACAACTTATGATGCACATACACTTCTAAAAATCACTCGATTCAATGTCTGATATTTCTAGGACACCGGCACTCATCGGACACTTCTCGGACACATGTATGACACGCCACCTGGCGTATCCTTAATCTTTTTAAAAAAAAAAAAATAACATCGGAACCCTTAGCGACACTCTCCTCAAAATCATACACACGTGTCGACGCGGTCGTTGGGCGTGCCGATACATAAAAGACACTTTTGGGGGTTAATTGTACAATTTATAAAGTTTTTGTCTAAAATGAAATTTGGACGTGTTAGTTAAATTTTATGTCAATTGAAGTAATATACATTTGGTGTTAGTATGGGTGCTACTATGATAATTTCAGTGACATGCATTTATTTAATGCTTTTAATTTTGTGAAAATATTTTTGATGTTATCTTTTATTTGGACGTGTTTATTAAACTTTATGTTAACTGAGATAATATGTATTTGGTGTTAGAATGAGTGATTCTACGATGATTCCAGTGACATAAATTTATTATATGCTTCTTGAATTTGGTCAGAATATTTTTGTTGCTTTTACATGGTTTTAGAATTTTAAAAATGTGAATTTCTATATTTGTAATATATTACTTGTATAACATATATATAAAAATATATAGGTGTATTTCAACCGTGTCGTATCCTGAAAAGTTTGAAAATCCATGTTGTTGTGTCCGCGTTATGTCGTGTCAGCGTCGCCGTGTCATTGTCCGTGCATCGTAGAAGACACATAATATTACAACTTTATATTAACAGTGTCTACATAAACTTCTATGAGAACTTACTGTGGGAAGTCGAAAGGGTAAAACTTCGGTTTCCCCCTACGTCCATACTTCAACAAGTGTGCTCCCTTCTTAAGAGATGTAATGGCCTAAAGAAAAAGACTTATCAATGACATAGACTTTACATTTCCTCAAGGTTCTCATTAAAAAACCCATGACTTAATGCATTGTAATTCCTATGAAAACATGAAATATATTATTGGTTTTAAGGTGTACGTTCCGCTTACAATCCCGATTGGTAACCTGCAAACAAGAAACAACACAATCACAGTATACAATTCCAATATAATACATAAACTGGAATGCAAACAAGATTAAGGGATTAGGGCTCAGGTCGAGCTGGGTATCCAATCAACGTCGTCACCGGGGAACCAATGTATCGTATCCAAGAGATGGAGACACACACTGCCCGAAGCACACAGCCCGAACGCTGCCCGAAGCACTGCCCGAGAGCACAGCCGTGCACACAGCCACAAAAGCACCAAGCTTTTCACACGGTCAGCGACGGGAACAACCCAACGACCGGAGCACAAAACTCACGGCCAACCACCACTGGAACAGGGACACGAAGGAAAGGGGTAGGCAACGAAAATACACAGAGTAATTTTCGGGTTTCAGTGTTGTGTACCTCATCATGAACCATGCCAACATAAAGGCACCGAGGGAGACGAAGAGGAGGGTGCAAGTCCCAAAGAATTGATCCAGCCGAAGAGGCGTTCGAAGCTTCTGGAGAGGGAAGAGCAAGGGTGAAGGGGAAAGGTAAAAGGGGCTCGGTTAAGGGTAATAGGGAGAGGGGCCAAAGCCCATCAGACAAATAAAATGGTAATGGGCCAAAACCCAACAAATCTCCACCTTGGCACAATACCGGCTCCACCTCGACGTAAGGATAACCCAATAGATGACTCATCATCGCCCAAAGGGTCCCCACAACACACAAAGCATTGTGTGGACCAGATTCTTGTCATAGCACACAGCACAGACAAAGAATACAGACAATAACCAACGCAAAGAGGTTAAAGTCAATAACCGGGGTAACAATCATATAACACGCACACAGCAGTTATACTAATCAAAATAGTTAACACCTAGTAATCAATCACCTGTATCAAAATTCAAAATTTTAAGACATGATTGTAGTTTAGAAATAGGTAAACACTTAGTTCCCATATCAGCAGGATTATATTCAGAAGGAATCTTTTCAAGATTAACTAATCCTTTAGCCACTACATCCCTAATGTAATGAAATCTAACATCAATATGCTTAGTGCGGTCATGAAAAACAGGATTCTTACACAATTGAATACCAGACTGAGAATCAGAAAATACCTCTACCTTACCTTCAAGCAAGCTAAGCAGATATCAAACCTTTCAGCCAGACAGCTTCCTTCAAAGCTTCTGTTACAGCAACATATTCAGACTCCGTTGTCGACAAGGCAACGATATGCTGCAGCTGCGATTTCCAACTTATACATGCTCCACACAAAGTAAAAACGTAAGAAGTAGTAGATTTTCTATTGTCCTTATCATTCGCATAATTAGAATCCACATAACCATTCAACTTAACACCATCAGCATATTTAGAAAAACATAAGCCATAATGCATTGAGTTTTTCAAATATCGCAACAACCACTTAACAGCATTCCAATGTACCACACCAGGATTAGACATATATCTACTTAAGCAGCTAACAGCATAAGCAATGTCAGGTCTAGTGCTAACCATTAAATACATTATAGACCCAATAGCATTTGAATATGGTACATTTTTCATGACATCAAAGTCAGCATCAGTTTTGGGACTTTGATCTTTACTTAGCACAAAATGAGCAGCTAAGGGTACGTTAACAGGTTTTGCATCAATCATGGAAAATTTCTTTAAAATTTTCTCTACATAAGAAGTTTGCTTTAACCAGAGAGTAGATTCCTTCCTATCTCTAACAATGTTCATGCCTAGGATTCTACTAGCATCTCCTAAGAACTTCATATCAAATTTATCACTTAGACAGTTCTTAATATGCTCAATGGATTTCAGACAAGGACTAGCAATCAACATGTCATCCACATAAATCAACAAGAAAACAGGCACTGGCATTTTATCCTTAAAATACAAGCAATGATCAAAAGAGCTTCTTTTAAATTTTAAGGTAAGCATGCATTCATCGAACTTCTTATTCCATTGCCTAGGTGACTGCTTTAGGCCATACAAAGATTTATTAAGCAAACAAACATGATTAGGGTTCTTTGAGTCAACAAAACCATCAGGTTGTTTCATGAAAATCTTTTCATCTAAGTCACCATGCAAAAAAGCGGTTTTAACATCCATCTGTTTAAGTTCCCAATTAAAGTGAGCAACAAGTGATAATAAAATTCTCACAGTAGTAAACTTAACAACAGGAGCAAAGATTTCAGTATAGTCAATACCCTCTCTTTGAGTAAAACCTTTTGCAACTAGCCTAGCTTTATATCTAACAGAATCAACTTCATTCTTTACCTTAAATAACCATTTGCAATCTACCAAAGAGAAATTAACAGGTTTAGGTACAAGAGTCCATGTATGATTCACAACTAAAGAATGCATCTCATCTTTCATGGCACTAAGCCAATGCACAGCATTTTTAGATTTCAAAGCTTCATTATAGGTCTTAGGCTCACAATTATCAATAGACTCAAACATATTGAAAACATGCGATGTGAGGTGAAAATCATTAAACCTAGCAGGTTGTTCACATTTCGCTTAACTCTATCCCTAGTCAACATATAATCATGCAGATCTTCATGTTCATCAGCAACCAATTCATTATGCACATGTTCGTCAACATTTTCATGCAAATCGGGTTCATTAACAGGCAAGTTCTCATGATTCATATTAGGGAGCACATCGTTTTCAATAACAGGGGTAATAATAGGCAAAGACTCCACCTTGCTCGGTGTAGACTCAGACACACAGTCAGATTCAGGCAAAGATGGAAGCAAGCAAGGCATTTCAGATTCATTAAAAATGACATCCCTACTTATAATAGTTTTAAAACCAGGTTCACATCTTAACCAAAGCCTATATCCTTTTACACCCTCAGGATAACCAAGAAAGACGCACTTAACTGACCTAGGTTCAAGTTTGTCTCCTTTCCTATGCACAAATGCAGAACAACCAAACACTTTCAGATTTGAAAAATCTAATTGCTTACCAGAAAAAACACTTTCAGGACACTTACCATTCAAAGGCACGGAAGGGGATCTATTTATCAAATAAGAAGCTGTAACGACAGCTTCGCCCCAGAACTTCTTTGAGAGTCCAGAAGATGCAAGCATACTTCTAACTCTCTCGAGTAAAGTTCTATTCATTCTCTCAGCAACACCATTTTGCTGGGGAGTATAGGGCACAGTCTTGTGTCTCAGAATCCCAGATTCACAGCACAAGTCATCAAACAAGATATTACAGAATTCCATTCCATTATCAGTCCTAAGCCGTTTAATCTTTTTTCCAGTTTGGTTTTCAATTAAAATCTTCCAGTTTTTAAACTTATCAAAAACATCAGATTTATTCTTCATTAGAAAAATCCACACTTTTCTAGAGTAATCATCAATGATAGACAAAAAATACCTATTACCACCTTGAGTTGGGACAGGTGAAGGTCCCCAAACATCAGCATGCAGGTATTCAAGTATATCAGAACACTTAGTCACATTGGGGGAAGGGGAGATAGGGAATTTAACTCTTTGCTGTTTGCCTAACACACAGGAATCACAAAAAGTCATGCAAGACAATTTATCCCTACCAAAACAACCATCCTTGTGTAAAATTTCTAATCCTTTAGCACTCATATGACCTAACCTTTTATGCCATAAATCAGTTAAATCATCTGACACGGAATTAGCACAGATTTTATCACAGACTGTTTTGCAAACATACAAATTCCTCCTATTCTCAGCTTTAAAAGCTACCAAAGATCCCCGCATAATTTTCATGCAACCATTTCCCCATTTACCCTCATAACCATCAGACTCTAAAGCTGCACAGGACATCAAGTTATTGCACAAAGCAGGAACATGTCTAACATCTTTCAAAGTCACAGAATAGCCAGATTCAAATTTCAGACAAACATCACCAATACCAGAAACTTTACACAATTTCTCATTGGCCATAGAAACAGAAGCATGCTCAATTTCTCTGTAGCTAGAAAACAAATTTTTAAGTGGTGTCATGTGATAAGTGCAACCTGAATCAACAAGCCATTCATTTTCTCACACAGGTAATGAAAGCACAGAGTTCACAGAATCACATAATTCAGTCACCATAAAAATATCCCCCATGTTTTCCCCAGAGGTAGAAGCATTGTTTGCTTGTTCATTTGTCTGATTCCCAATTTTATTCTGGTTTTTCTTTTTAGGGCAATCTTTTATGAAATGATTAGGGTCCCCACAATTGTAACATTTTCTTTTACTAGACCTAGATTTCGATCTAGCCTTACTCTTTCCTCTTTTATCACCTTTTTGATATTGGTTATTGTTATTATGCCTATGTTGTGATCTACCACGAACATGCATAACTTCACCAGAGGAATGTCTATTACCTTTGTTAACTTTTAAATCTAATTCCTTGCGTTTCAAGCCGTTCATTACAGTATCCAATGTAATAGAATCTCTACCGTACTTAATGGCGGATTTTAAATCACTATAATTTTCAGGAATAGCATTTAGAAGAACAATAGGTGAATAGTTGTAATGCCTCGATTTGTGTTATATACGTGTGATATGATTATGGTGTAATTATATCACTTAGCGGTATGATAATGGGGGTTCGGGTGGAACCAAGAAAGAATTAAAACATGTGTGCAATGATATATGGCAAGGGTAAGGAATGAAACATGGTGTACAATGATTTAATAACATATTAAGTCATGAACTATGAGGTATTTGATTATGTATGTGAATGACATGTGAATTAGAGTTGCATTTGAATTTGGAGTTCATTTCATGTACATGTTACTTAACATGTAATTATCTTTAAATGACATGATAGCAAATAAATTAGGGGACTAAGAATCTATATCAAGTGGATTAGGGAGGTGGAATCACATAATACACCATTTTACACCTACAAATCTCTACCAAGCTCCTCTTCATCTCTTTCAAGTTTTTGGTGGTTTGAGCTTGGGATTGACTTGTGACTTGAGTTAGGAAGGTGTGTGAAGTGAAAGTGTACCATCTTGGTAAGGAATTCTTAGCTTTACACTTGAAATTTGTCATTGGTCTTATATATGTGAAATGAAAATTCAAGTATTCAAGTGAAGAATCATATCATGTTTCTATGCTTTGAATTGGAATCTATGATGTTAGCAACATGTTATTATGTTCCTAGGGATTGCAAGAAACATGTTGAAATGGTTCAATATGAGGTATAGGAGAAGAACCATGGAGATAAGCTTCAAAATCGCCATGTTCTAAACTTTCTGAACATCGGCGATCGATCGCGAGCTTTGTGGCGATCGATCGCCGAGGCAGAGTAAATTTTAAGGCGGTGAAAATGTGTGGCGATCGATCGGTGAAATTGTCGCGATCGATCGCTGTGAACAGAACACTTTGGCGATCGATCGCGAGAGATGGCGATCGATCGCGAGGGGACAGAGAGTTTTGGCGATCGATCGGTGTTGATAGCGATCGATCGCCAGTGCCAAAATGTTGAAAAATGAAATATTTTTGTAGAATTTAATTTTAATGCCTATGATAACATGATATATTGTTGGCATTGTTGTAGCATCATCTCAGGGGACAGGACAACGAGGCACTTAGCCAGTGACGCCTAATTTATCTCGTTTGTGTCGCAGTACATGTACGTGTTGACGTACGGAGTATAGATATCGTGTGATGATGTTATGAGATTGATATCATATGAATTGTGTTATGTTATTATCATATGATTGGTCGTATCATATGCCTGTACATTCATGGATATCATATGTATGTGAGATATACGCCTGGTTTGGGTATATGCTCGGTTATGCATTTGAGATATACGCCTGATATTGGGTATATGCTTGGTTATGTTACATAGAGATATAAGCCTGGTTTGGATATATGCTTGGGTATGTGATAGAGAGATATACGCCTGGTTTGGGTATATGCTCGGTTATGCTATATAGAGATATACGCCGGTTTTTGGGTATATGCTCTGGCTATTATCATTTGAGGACGGTACTATGATATGTGCTGCTAATATGAAGATGTGATGTGGTTCCACTGACATATTGAGCTGAATAGGCATATCATTTTAGTCTCGTGATAATAGGGTACTGGTTGAGACATGTCATGACGTGGTGCATTTGTGGATGAATGAGACAGAACATTCACATGAGATGATTTATTGTGCTTTATCATTATTATTGATATTGTATTTTGATATCGCACTGAGATAGTTGTTTATCTATACTCACGTTTTGTGAATGTTTCTGTAGGATTGCATAGACGTGGGAATCGTGAGTCTTATTCCGCTGCGAGGTGAACCACTGCATAGGAGTTGTACTGGCTTAGGTTGTTAATTTTACATGTCATGTATATGTAGAAAACAAAGTTAGTTGGTTTTTGTACTCAGGATTTGGTACATCTGTAACAACTTAACTAGGAATACTCTTAATCAGTGCATGTTATTACTTAATTCAGACTCACATATGTATATTAATATAATACATAATGGATTAAGTAAAGAGGACCCCACATTAGTGGTCTCAGAGCAGTGGTTCGAGAACGGGATGAACATGGGTAGAGGAAGTGTATTAGGGAGTTACCTAAACACTTTGAGAATGGTAATAGCATGTTAGGATGTGGAATATGATGTTATTGTAACATGTTATATATAATGGTGAATGTTATTGTTAACCCTTGATCTACAGCTATGACAGACAGAGGGTATCATGAGGATGTTGGGGATGCCCTGAGTGGCAATGCTAGTGTGAGGATGGTGCCTGTGCCACCACCACCGATTGAGCAAGGGCCAGTGGAACAGGTACTGTTGCCTGGAGAATTGACATTGACGCAGTTTCTGAGTTATCAGCCACCCAGGTTTGAGGGGACTGAATCAGGAGAACTGGCAGAGGAGTGGCTGGAACGTGTGGAACAGATCTTTGTGTCAGCACCGTGTGCCAAGACTGCTTGGTTACGCTTAGCTGAATTCCAGTTAGCTAAGAAAGCTATGATGTGGTGGAAATCCACAGTACTTGAGTTGAGGGCTCAAGGACAAACAGTTAACTGGGATGTGTTTTAACTAAGTTCCTGGAGCATTATTTCTCTGTTGCTGCAAGGCATAGGAAAGAGGATGAATTTACAAATTTGAGACAGGGAGCAATGACAGTATCTGACTATGCTGTGCATTATTCTTCTTTGCTCCGGTATGTGCCACATAATGCTGTTAATACCAAAGCGAAGATCAGACAGTTTGTGAAAGGGTTGAGGCCTGAATTATTTGATAGGGTAATGTCCAATAACCCTACATCATATGAAGAAGCGTTGACTAGAGCCGAGATGGCTGAGATTGCTGTAGGGGTGTATAAAATGTTGGACAAGCCCAACCACCGACATCTGACAGTATGAGACCTAGAGGGGAATCATTTAAATCATCACGAGGTGGTGCATCTTCATCTAGGTTTAGTGGGAAACGTTTTGGATCACAAAAAGAGGGTGATCGCAAATCTAAGGGACAATTCCAAGGTAGTAGTAGTGGCAGTGGTGTGCAATGTTTTAAATGTGGTGGACCACATTTGAAACGAGATTGTCCTCAATTGAATCCAGTAGTTTGTTTCCGTTGTGGGAGGCCCGGACATGTGATCCGTGATTGTACTCAAGTGGGTGGACAACAGAGGAGAGGACCCATTTCAGAGACTACAGTACAACAGAGACCACAGGGTGTACCACAGTCTGGTGGAGGACAGAGGACAGGAACACCTCAGGCTCAGGTGTATGCACTGAACAGGGAGGAAGCAGAGGCAGCTCCTGATGATGTGATAGCGGGTAAGTGTACTTTGTTTACTTATCCTGCTTTATTGTTGATTGATACTGGTGCATCACATTCTTTTATTGCACAAGCATTTATTGATCGGTATCATATATGCTCGTCTCCACTGTTGATGCCTCTTTATGTTTCGACACCCATGGGAACTACTGTGATGACTTGTCAGAGTGTGTCTGATTGTGCTATTCAGTTTGAGTCTGATTATGGCCTACAAGCTGATTTGATTGTGTTAGACATATCAGATTTTGATTGCATCCTTGGAATTGATGTGTTGAGTAAATATCAATCTGTTGTGGATTGTAGTCAGAAGATAGTGAGATTTCAGTCTCATACTGGAACTCAATGGTATTTTTATGGTCAGGGATCGAGGGCAAGGATTCATTTAATATCAGCAATCCGAATGTCGCGTTTGTTAGAGCGTGGACATGCGGGTTATTTGATTTATGCCCTTGATGTAAATGAACAGAAAAGAGAAAGGAAAGTGGAGGAGATACCAGTGGTTGCAGAATATGCGGATGTGTTTCCAGATGAGATACCTGGATTCCCACCGAGTCGAGAAGTGGAATTTGGTATTGATTTGATACCTGGTACTTCTGCAATTTCACGGGCTCCTTATCGGATGGCACCAACTGAATTGAAAGAGTTGAAAACTCAATTGCAAGATTTATTGGACAAGGGGTACATACGTCCTAGTGTATCGCCTTGGGGTGCTCCGGTCTTATTTGTTAAGAAAAAGGATGGGACAATGAGATTGTGTATTGACTATAGACAATTGAACAAGGTAACGATAAAGAATAAGTATCCTCTTCCTCGTATTGATGATTTGTTTGATCAGTTGCAGGGATCAAAGATTTATTCTAAGATTGATTTGAGGTCAGGATATCATCAAATACGTGTGAGGGAAGGAGATATACAGAAGACAACATTCAGAACTCGTTATGGACATTATGAGTTTCTGGTAATGCCATTTGGAGTGACAAATGCTCCTGCTGCTTTATGAGTTTAATGAACCGGGTTTTTCAGGAATACCTTGATCAATTTGTCATTGTCTTTATCGATGATATACTGATCTATTCGCAGAGTGATGCGGAACATGTTCAACATTTGCATATGGTATTGCAATTGTTGAGGACACACCAGTTGTATGCCAAACTCAGTAAGTGTGAGTTTTGGTTGACTAGTGTCGGCTTTTTAGGACATGTTATTTCAGAAGAAGGTATATCAGTTGATCCAAAGAAAGTGGAAGCAGTGTTGAATTGGTCAGCACCTACTTCTGTGCCAGAGATACGTAGTTTCTTGGGTTTGGCTGGATATTATAGACGGTTTGTTGAAGGATTTTCAGCGATCGCCAAACCATTGACACATTTGACACAGAAGGGAATATCATTTCAATGGTCAGAGGCGTGTGAGCGTAGTTTTCAGGAATTAAAACATCGATTGACTACAGCTCCAGTCTTGATCATTCCATCTGAGCATAATAGGTTTGCAGTATATACTGATGCATCTTTACTTGGTTTGGGTTGTGTATTGATGCAGGACAAACATGTAGTGGCTTATGCATCACGACAGTTGAAGCCACATGAAATGAGATATCCAGTGCATGATCTGGAATTAGCTGCCATTGTCTTTGCATTGAAGATATGGCGACATTATTTATATGGTACGTCGTTTACCATATACACAGATCATAAGAGTTTAAAATTTTTATTCACTCAAGCAGAGTTGAATATGAGACAAAGGAGATGGATGGATCTGTTGAAAGATTATGATTGTGAGATTGAATATCATCCAGGAAAAGCTAATCTTACAGCAGATGCCTTGAGTCGAAAGGTACATCATACGGCTGATGAGATGATTCATTTATCTGCTTTGATGACTTCTTGTTGTACTTTGGGTTATGATTTTGATGTGGAAATAGAGTCAGTACGGGTATCAACATTGCTGGTTGAACCCGACATTTTTGAGAAAATCAGAACGACACAACTGACTGATGATGAAGTACAACAGTGGAAGGAAAGGCTAAGGCAAGGACAAACATCTCAATTTGTACTTACCAATGATGGAACTTTGAAATACAGAAATTGTTGGGTAGTACCTGCTTCATTAGGACTACGCCAAGAACTACTACAACGTGCTCATTGTAGTAGATACAATATACATCCTGGAGGGAAGAAAATGTATCATGATCTACGTACACAATTTTGGTGGAAACGTATGAAACATGATGTGTTGAACTTTGTGAAATGGTGTTTGATCTGTCAACAAGTGAAAGCGGAAAGACAGAGACCAGGAGGTGAATTACATAGTTTGGAAATTCCTCAGTGGAAATGGGAACATATCACGATGGATTTTGTGACTCATTTACCACGGACGTCTTCTGGTTGCGATGCTATTTGGGTGATTGTTGACCGACTCACCAAAGTATCTCATTTTGTGCCATATTGTATGACATTTACATATCTGAGAATGGCACAGTTGTACATTCAACATGTAGTGAGACTACATGGTATTCCAGTTTCCATTGTATCGGATAGGGATCAGAGATTTACTTCTCATTTCTGGGAAGGGTTACAAACAGCGTTGGGAACTAAAGTGCGGTTGAGTACAACATATCATCCTCAAACAGATGGACAAACAGAGCGTACGATACAGACGCTTGAGGATATGTTGCGTGCCTGTGTATTAGAGTTTGATACCTCTTGGCAAGAGTCATTGCCATTAGTGGAATTTTCATATAACAATAGTTATCAGTCTAGTATACAGATGGCACCATTTGAGGCTTTGTATGGGCGACGATGTAGATCGCCATTGTATTGGGATGATGTGGATCAATCTTCCTTACATGGACCGGATATGATTCATGACATGGAAGAGAAAGTAAAAGTAATTCGATTGAAATTGAAAGCTGCTCAGGATAGACAGGCTGCGTATGCCAATAAGCGACGTAGATCACTTGAATTTCAAGTTGGTGACCGTGTGTTCTTGAAAATCTCACCTTTTAAAGGTGTAGTACGTTTTGGTAAGCGTGGAAAATTGTCTCCACGGTATGTTGGTCCATATGAGGTATTGCAACGTATTGGTACGTTGGCATATCGCTTGGCAATACCGCCGGCATTGAGTAGTATTCATGATGTTTTTCATGTGTCACTGTTGAGGAAGTATGAACCAGATCCGAGTCACGTATAACAATTACCTGATGTACAGTTGGATACAGATGTGTCGTATGCGGAACGACCGGTTATGATCTTGGATCGAGCTGAACGCAGGTTGCGTAATAAGGTGATTCCTATGGTTAAGGTACAGTGGGACAGACGGGGTGTCGAAGAGGCAACGTGGGAGATGGAGCAGCATATGATGCAACGGTATCCGGATTTATTTTCTGGTATGATTTTACAGTTTTATTATACTGTTGGTACATACGTAGTGTACTGTTGCATACATGATTATGTTTCCTATCTTTTTATAATAGGATGATTGAGTTGTGTATCATGATATGCATGTTTTGTATATACAATTTCGAGGACGAAATTCAATGAGTGGGGGAGAATTGTAATGCCTCGATTTGTGTTATATACGTGTGATATGATTATGGTGTAATTATATCACTTAGCGGTATGATAATGGGGGTTCGGGTGGAACCAAGAAAGAATTAAAACATGTGAGCAATGATATATGGCAAGGGTAAGGAATGAAACATGGTGTACAATGATTTAATAACATATCAAGTAATGAACTAGGAGGTATTTGATTATGTATGTGAATGACATGTGAATTAGAGTTGCATTTGAATTTGGAGTTCATTTCATGTACATGTTACTTAACATGTAAATATCTTTAAATGACATGATAGCAAGTAAATTAGGGGACTAAGAATCTATATCAAGTGGATTAGGGAGGTGGAATCACATAATACACCATTTTACACCTACAAATCTCTACCAAGCTCCTCTTCCTCTCTTTCAAGTTTTTGGTGGTTTGAGCTTGGGATTGACTTGTGACTTGAGTTAGGAAGGTGTGTGAAGTGAAAGTGTACCATCTTGGTAAGGAATTCTTAGCTTTACACTTGAAATTTGTCATTGGTCTTATATATGTGAAATGAAAATTCAAGTATTCAAGTGAAGAATCATATCATGTTTCTATGCTTTGAATTGGAATCTATGATGTTAGCAACATGTTATTATGTTCCTAGGGATTGCAAGAAACATGTTGAAATGGTTCATTATGAGGTATAGGAGATGAACCATGGAGATAAGCTTGAAAATCGCCATGTTCTAAACTTTCTGGACATCGGCGATCGATCGCGAGCTTTGTGGCGATCGATCGCCGAGGCAGAGTAAATTTTAAGGCGGTGAAAATGTGTGGCGATCGATCGGTGAAATTGTCGCGATCGATCGCTGTGAACAGAACACTTTGGCGATCGATCGCGAGGGGACAGAGAGTTTTGGCGATCGATCGGTGTTGATAGCGATCGATCGCCAGTGCCAAAATGTTGAAAAATGAAATATTTTTGTAGAATTTGATTTTAATGCCTATGATAACATGATATATTGTTGGCATTGTTGTAGCATCATCTCAGGGGACAGGACAACGAGGCACTTAGCCAGTGACACCTAATTTATCTCGTTTGTGTCGCAGTACATGTACGTGTTGACGTACGGAGTATAGATATCGTGTGATGATGTTACGAGATTGATATCATATGAATTGTGTTATGTTATTATCATATGATTGGTCGTATCATATGCCTGTACATTCATGGATATCATATGTATGCGAGATATACGCCTGGTTTGGGTATATGCTCGGTTATGCATTTGAGATATACGCCTGGTATTGGGTATATGCTTGGTTATGTTACATAGAGATATATGCCTGGTTTGGATATATGCTCGGGTATGTGATAGAGAGATATACGCCTGGTTTGGGTATATGCTCGGTTATGCTATATAGAGATATACGCCGGTTTTTGGGTATATGCTCTGGCTATTATCATTTGAGGACGGTACTATGATATGTGCTGCTAATATGAAGATGTGATGTGGTTCCACTGACATATTGAGCTGAATAGGCATATCATTTTAGTCTCGTGATAATAGGGTACTGGTTGAGACATGTCATGACATGGTGCATTTGTGGATGCATGAGACAGAACATTCACATGAGATGATTTATTGTGCTTTATCATTATTATTGATATTGTATTTTGATATCGCACTGAGATAGTTGTTTATCTATACTCACGTTTTGTGAATGTTTCTGTAGGATTGCATAGACGTAGGAATCGTGAGTCTTATTCCGCTGCGAGGTGAACCACTGCATAGGAGTTGTACTGGCTTAGGTTGTTAATTTTACATGTCATGTATATGTAGAAAACAAAGTTAGTTGGTTTTTGTACTCAGGATTTGGTACATCTGTAACAACTTAACTAGTAATACTCTTAATCAGTGCATGTTATTACTTAATTTAGACTCACATATGTATGTTAATATAATACATAATGGATTAAGTAAAGAGGACCTCACATTAGTCGTCAATGTTCTTATCTCCTGTCAATTTAATATCTTGAATTAACTTAGTAAACACATCTAAATTCTCATCTACGTCTTTGTTCAAGTCTAGCTTGAATCTGAAAAATTTTTCCAACAAGAAAAGTTTACTAGGCAAAGATTTTTCAGTAAACATTTCTTCTAATTTTTCCCAAAGTTCTCTAGCAGATGATAGTTTACCACACTTCCTGAGCACAGAGTCAGACAAGTTCAAGATAATAGAAGAATAAGCATATTCGTCATCTTCAAGTTTCTTAGCAGTAGTAATGTTCTCAGCCCAATTACCGTCAATAGCTTTAAATACTTTTTGTTGTATTAAAATTCCTTTCATCTTTTGTTGCCATATAGAAAAATCAGATTTTCCATTAAACGGTTCAAGGTTATATCCAGAAATTGAAGCCATCACAACTAAGCAGAGAGGCACACACAATTTCAACAACCAAACAGCAGAAGCAAGGACCACAAGGCACACAAAACACAATGAAAGAATTAACCAAGCTAAGGGAAGGAAAAATCGCAATCACCCACAAGATCACAATACACTCAACGGTGTACGAGCATGGGGCTTCAGATTGAGAGTTTCCTACGGGTAAGGGACACAATTACACCTAGAAACAAGATAGTAAAAAATGATTAAAGGGTTAGAATAATCACTTACTACCCAGAGACAAAGCTCTGGGGTGACGAAACCACACTGCCCGAAGCACCGAAGCGCCTGCCCGGAATCTGCCCGAGATTCCAGTAGCTGCCCGAGCTCACCAGCCGCTGCCCGAAGCCTACTGCTGCTGCCCGAAGCCTACTGCCGCTGCCCGAAGCCCTACCAAAGCACTGCCCGAGACCACCGAGCACACCAGTCGCTGCCCGAGGTCTGCCCGAGCACTCCTGCCGCTGCCCGAAGCCTACTGCCGCTGCCCGAAGTCCACCGAACACTGCCCGAGTTCAAAAGAGCACTGCCCGAGGTCAACCGAGCACTCCACCAGGCACGGAACGCTCTGATACCACTTTAAGGTGTACGTTCCGCTTACAATCCCGATTGGTAACCTGCAAACAAGAAACAACACAATCACAGTATACAATTCCAATATAATACATAAACTGGAATGCAAACAAGATTAAGGGATTAGGGCTCAGGTCGAGCTGGGTATCCAATCAACGTCGTCAGCTGGGAACCAAGGCATCGTATCCAACAGATGGAGACACACACTGCCCGAGAGCACTGCCCGAAGCACACAGCCCGAACGCTGCCCGAAGCACTGCCCGAGAGCACAGCCGTGCACATAGCCACAAAAGCACCAAGCTTTTCACACGGCCAGCGACGGGAACAACCCAACGACCGGAGCACAAAACTCACGGCCAACCACCACTAGAACAGGGACACGAAGGAAAGGGGTAGGCAACGAAAATATACAGAGTAATTTTCGGGTTTCAGTGTTGTGTACCTCATCATGAACCATGCCAACATAAAGGCACCGAGGGAGACGAAGAGGAGGGTGCAAGTCCCAAAGAATTGATCCAGCCGAAGAGGCGTTCGAAGCTTCTGGAGAGGGAAGAGCAAGGGTGAAGGGGAAAGGTAAAAGGGGCTCGGTTAAGGGTAATAGGGAGAGGGGCCAAAGCCCATCAGACAAATAAAATGGTAATGGGCCAAAACCCAACATTGGTAGCTGATAAAAAACAGGGAACATATTCAGAACACCCGCTCAACGTCTCTTTCAGCAAGACTAGGCCTCTGCAATTCAGCCATGTGCGGAGCCATCCTATTGGTTAATAGTTCTTATATTAATCATATAAATATAGTAACCGTAATTATAAATTTAGATCTTAAGTGGAGCTGCCACGTCAGCTCATTATTAGTGGCTGTTGGAATATTAAATAATAAATTGGTACTTTTTGTCTGATTTAACGATTTGGATAGTTTCACTTTACTCATGTTTCCGAATATTTCTATTTATTGACAAATAAACAGATACGTCTGCCAAGAAATTTTGAAAATTTAGGACAGCTAACATTTGATATACGAATGGTCAATATGTTTATATGAAATTCTCGATATTTAAGAAGTATTTGTTGTAAAAGAGAAGATCAGTTTGCCAAAAAAACAAAGAAGATCGTAAATCAAAGAGTAAAGTTATCAAAATCATATAACTGACTCATGTTCGATCAAAAACTTAAGAAATAATTGATTTGTGTATTCATTTTTAGTTTGGTATTATTTACATAAGGGAATGCCCATGATCGTAATTGACTGTATGCTTTTTTTTTTAAAAAAAAATAAAAATTTAGGGGAAGGGGGAGGACTCGAACCCGAAACCTCTTACAATGAAAATTAGATGACAACCATTAGGTCAAGACATTGTTATTGATTGGATGTTCATGTTAACATTAAGTTTGATATTATTTAGGGATAATTATATATACACCCCTTGGCTTTAGCTTAATTGTAGAAACCTCCCATTTGGAAAATTACAGAGACCTCCCATCTGATTTAATGCAGTTAAAAAAAATAAACAGAACTTGCAAAATGATGTTTTTGCCATTTTATATATGCAATATAATTTTTTTTTAAACATTACAAATACACCACCTGTAGTATATGTATTATTAAAACATTACAGAAACACACTTTAAATATACTATACATGACAGTTACACCCCCCTATGGTGTCATATTATTTTATTTATTTCAAAAAATTATTTTTAAATATTTTTAAACTATAAACTAGTTTTTATATTAGTGATAATATTTTAAAATAACTAATTATATTATTATCATATTATCATATCCTTTTTTGGTATTATGATCATAAAAAGATCATTAATATCAAACACATCAACATCTTAACATTTTAAAATTAAGTTTATCCAAATATTTTAACATCTTAATCTTAAAATAAGACTTCACAGCCTATGAACTATTTAAAATAGTTTAACAAATATGTTGTAGACAATTATATGTTTAGATGTTGAATTAAATGATTTTACTTATGTTTTAGGCCATGATCTTTATTGATAATCGATATTTTTTCGATTCAATTTGTTCGAGTTAGTGTAAAAATCAGTCAGTTCGGTTGGCTGAAAACAAATTCGGGCGGTTCAATTTTTACATTTCGATCGGTTCAGACCGCATGCTCACCCTTAGTTGAACTCGCATTTGGGTAGTTTGTTTTCAATTTTATCTCGTTTCTCAAATTATTAATCACATATTATTTATATTTTAAATCATTTATTGAAAGTACGATGATTATATATTATCAAGCTTTTACGGTATGTTTTGGTGAACCAAAATTTATCGTCAATTTGGAAAATAGAAATCAAACATATTGTTCTTTAATTTGACTTTAAATTCGATTTAATTTAAAATATTCCAAAATCTTGTTATTTCTCATAAAAGTTTTTAAATGTTGTATATATATAAATTTTGAATTTTTTATGGTATGCATTGATATTTTACAAGATTGAATAAAAAATGATAAAAAATTAAAATTATTAGAAAAATAAAAAAGATTTGAGTATGTATAATTGTATTTGAAAGAAACAATTCAAAAAATAAAATAATAGTTTTATTACGATCACACCCCTTGCAAAATATTGTAATTACGAAGATACCCCCTTTGAAAATGTGGGTCAAAATAGAGGCCAAAGTTGACCAGAAGCAAAATGGGTTTTCATTAAAAATTAGGGTTGGTTTATGTAACAGTCGTCTATTGTTTTAACGGCAGGACTTGTATGTAATGTTTAACTTAGGAAATGTTTCTGTAATTACATCAAAATCAAAGGGGGTGTAGATGTAATTATCCATATTGTTGAGCCTTAAAAGCATTGTTGAATTTAATGCTTAATTTATCTCCGAATTATTTATGAGTTTTGATGATCAACAAAACTTGTGTTTGTTATACTAATGTGTCTACTTAGTGTACATGATGAGATGGTAACAATATTCGATGTTCGATGATTTTGGTGTCCATGCGTAGGTTAAGCTACAACTTTGATGGTTACCACAAGTTCGAGAAACAAGATTAGGATGGTTGAAAAGTGGATTGGTTGAAGGAAATCAAAATATGCAAGGACTGGGCAGATCGCCCCAGGCGATGGTGATCATCGCCCCAGGCGATGGCAGCCAAGAGGGACATCGCCACGCACGTCGACTGAAGCGACGCCGAGGAACGGGCGCATAGCAAGATCGCCTGAGCGATGGGGAGAACGTCTGAGGCGATGCAGAGTTCGCTTGAGGCGATGAAGTGATCGCTTGAGGTGATGAATATTTCTGAGCAACCGAAGCTACAACATTGATTTTTGGTAACGATCGCCTGAGGCGATCGGGACATCGCCTGAGGCGATCAGTGAAGATTTTGACCGTTGGTGCG
Source organism: Haberlea rhodopensis (assembly GCA_907163345.1). NCBI lineage: Eukaryota > Viridiplantae > Streptophyta > Magnoliopsida > Lamiales > Gesneriaceae > Haberlea > Haberlea rhodopensis. Next base: position 1,873,664 of record CAJQUN010000024.1, on the reverse strand, counting down.
CGACGATGGCTGAGGCGATGCAGGAGTGATTCAAGCCTTAAGTGTAGCAACGGCTAGTAGGAGCCTTGGGGGCCTTCTACACTATCAATATTGATGTTTTGGAGCATTTTGAAGACAAGAAACAAGTCTATGAACTACAAGAAAGCATTGCTCATTCAAATTTATTCTAGCATTGCAAACTTCATGCATTTGTGTTATATTGGAGTTTGTAATTTATTTCTTGTGTGAAGAGCTTGTGTTCTTCGTGTCGTTACACCGCGAAGGTGTTATTTGTTTATTGAAAGGTCCTCCAACACCGACGCAAGTTGGAAAATTGTATAAGTCATCAACAAGTGAAGTTGGTGCAAGTGTGTGGCTATCCTTGGAGCCTTAAGGCCAAGAAGACTCGTGAAGAGTGTGGGTAACTCGGGAAGAGTTTTGTGTGGCTATCATTGGAGCCCTTAAGGCCAAGAAGACTCGTGAAGAGTGTGTTGCTCGTGAAGAGTTGTTTACTCGGGAAGAGTGTGTTGTGGCTAACTTGGAGCCCTTAAGGCCAAGATCAAAAGTTATTCTAGTGGAACCTCGGTTGGAATTATCTAGCCGGGAAGGGGAGACGTAGGTGATTCATCGCTGAACTTCTATAACAAATTCTCTTGTTCTTTATCGCTTTATTTAATTTACGAATTTATTTATTTCTTCATTTGTTTATTTGTCGATTGACTTAAAGCCTTCCGCAGCACAAACTATACTATTTTGCAAATTCATTTTAAAACGCTAAAGTAGCCAAGTAACCCCATTCAACCCCCCTCTTCGGTTCCAACAAGTGGTATCAGAGCCATTTGAGTTTTGTTTTAAATAAAAAAAATTTCTATGGCTAATCTAGCAAATGAGTTTGCTCAAGGACAATCGACAAATCGACCTCCACTCTTCACGGGATATAACTACGGATATTGGAAGAATATAATTTCTCTATACATCCAATCCGTAGATTATGACCTATGGAAGATTATTGTAAAAGATCCAAACATTCCTTTAAATGAAGTTGGTGGAATGAGTATTCCCAAAGAAATGGACGATTTTACAAGAGCGGATATGATTTTAATTTCTCAAAGTGCTAAAGCTATTAACAGTTTGCATTGTGCTTTAGATATGAAGGAATACAACCGGCTCTCGATATGCTCAACCGCAAAGGAAATTGGGGACAAATTACAAATTTGTCATGAGGGCACAAATCAAGTGAAGGGGACAAAGATTGATCTATTGCAACTCAAATATGAAACCTTTGAGATGAAGTCCAAAGAAAACATTGATTCAATGTTTAGAAGGCTCACTCAAATCATCAATGAGCTTGCCCAACTTGGAGAGAAGTATCCTCCAAAGCAAATATGTAAAAGAACACTAAGAGCCTTGCTAAAAGAATGGGATAAGGAGATAGTGCATCATATGATATTGATGAACTTCATGGTACCTTGGTGACCTATGAGCTTGAGGTGTCAACCCGGAAGGGAATAAAGGATGAAGATAGATCCATAAGAAAGGGGATAACCTTGGTCGGGAGGATAGATCAATCCGATGATGAAGATGATGAAGAGATGATCTTGTTCACAAGAAAGTTCAAGAAATTCTACAACAAACACAACAAGCCAAAGACCTCCGGTGCCACCAAACATGATTCCAAACAAGAGGTAACATGTTATAATTGTCAATATAAAGGTCATTTGTTAATGAATGTCCTAGAAAGAAGAATGAGGATAAAGGGAAGAAGAAAGCTCTAATGGCTCTAATGGCCACATGGAGTGATAGTGACTCTGATGAAGAAGAAGTAACAAACATTTGTCTCATGGCAAATGACGAAGAAGAGGAAAGCGACGATGAGGTACCGTCTTTTGATGAGTTACTAGAAACATATAATGAGCTTATTGATGTTCTTGGCAAAACCAAGATGAGTAACAAATTGCTCAAACTTGAGTTAGCCAAGAGAGATGAAGAAATAATTCATTGAAAAATGAATTAAATTCTTTGAAGAAATCTTTTTGCAAGTTTAGTGAAAATAATTTAAAATTGGAAGAATTGCTTGGCTTGCAACGTTGTAGCTTTGATAAAGCCGGACTAGGCTTTTCAAGCAAATCTAAAACTTTTTCAAGCTTGTTGGCTAAAGCCAAGCATAATTCTCCTACTTGCACTTATTGTTGTAAAGATGGTCATGCAAAGAATAAATGTAAATTTGCTAAAACCCAATACCAACCTAACAAGAGGTGGAAATGGATTCCAAAGGATCGATGAAAGCTAACCCGCAAGGACCCAAAAATCAAATGAGTACCAAACAATCCCAAATCAAAAATTTGTTTTGTAGGAACAACAAAGGGATGGAGGATGAAGGCACTAGCACCTCAAGGGAGGAAATCATCTTATGTACTACAATAGAAGAAGCGCGAGGTAAAGGACCGATGATATGAATTCATTCTTATCATTCAAGGTAAATTTATTTTGAATTATAATTGTGCATTTAAAAAGAGCAATCCAAAATTTCATTGGCACAAATTAATTGTGACCAATAAATAATGAAGCTCAATATTCATTGATAGTAAAATGCATTTCCCCTTAGCATATGCATATTTAAATTGTTTTAATGCATGATGTATGCTTAACTCATTATGGTAATTATCTTGATGTGCCATGAATTCACTTTGAATTTGAAATGTGCAATTATGTGATTAAGCATGCTATAATTGTTTGGATGCTCCATCTTGGATCATAGTAAAATGGATATAACGCTATTATGACCTTAATGATTTTATTATCATTAACTTATCAAATGATGCTTTGAGAATTTTAATGTCTATTGGGTATGGGTGCATGAACTCTTAGTAGAACATATGCACACTTTGCACATCTAGAATTCATTGTTGATTGCCTTAAACGCATGTTTGTCTTCCTCTAAATGATTTAATCTTATGCTTGTCATGGCTATTACATGCTTGATGAGGAACATGTGTATATTATTAGACTATGGATATATGTCAACATATATTTGTGCTATGCTTATTTGAACTTTGTGCTTTTTGATTATCACAAAAAGGGGGAGAATTTTGTGATAAACTTGAAGCTTAATACATGCATGATTTGAGGGGGAGAGTTTTTGTATGCATGGTTTGAGGGGGAGAGTTTTTTTTTTATATTATGCTTTACTTGGTTAAATCTTGTATGTGCTATGCAAAGGGGGAGTCTTGTTTACTCACATTTCATGCATATTACATCTTCAAGTTTATCAAGTTTTGTGATCATCAAAAAGGGGGAGATTGTTGAGCCTAAAACGCATTGTTGAGTTTAATGCTTAATTTATCTTCGAATTATTTATGAGTTTTGATGATCAACAAAACTTGTGTTTGTTATACTAATGTGTCTACTTAGTGTACATGATGAGATGGTAACAATATTCGATGTTCGATGATTTTGGTGTCCATGCGTAGCTAAGAGGATAAGCTACAACTTTGATGGTACCACAAGTTCGAGAAACAAGATTATGATGGTTGAAAAGTGGATTGGTTGAAGGAAATCAAAATATGCAAGGACTGGACAGATCGCCCCAGGCGATGGTGATCATCGCCCCAAGCGATGGCAGCCAAGAGGGGCATCGCCACGCACGTCGACTGAAGCGACGCCGAGGAACGCGCGCATAGCAAGATCGCCTGAGGTGATGGGGAGAACGCCTGAAGCGATGCAGAGTTCGCTTGAGGCGATGAAGTGATCGCTTGAGGCGATGAATATCTGAGCAACCGAAGGTACGGCATTGATTTTTGGTAACGATCGCCTGAGTCGATCAATGAAGATTTTGACCATTGGTGCGCGGCGATGGAGATCGCCCGAGGTGATGGATGAGGCGATGCAGGAGTGATTCAAGCCTTAAGTGTAGCAACGGCTAGTAGGAGCCTTGGGGGCCTTCTAACTATAAATATGGATGTTTTGGAGCATTTTGAAGACAAGAAACAAGTCTATAAACTACAAGAAAGCTTTGATGATTCAAATTTATTCTAGCATTGCAAACTTCATACATTTGTATTGTATTGGAGTTTGTAATTTATTTCTTGTGTGAAGAGCTTGTGTTCTTCGTGTCGTTACACCGCGAAGGTGTTATTTGTTTATTGAAAGGTCCTCCAACACCGACGCAAGTTGGAAAATTTTATAAGTCATCAACAAGTGAAGTTGGTGCAAGTGGCTATCCTTGGAGCCAAGAAGACCAATGAAAAGTGTGGGTAATTCGGGAAGAGTTTTGTGTGGCTATCATTGGAGCCCTTAAGGCCAAGAAGACTCGTGAAGAGTGTGTTGCTCGTGAAGAGTTGTTTACTCGGGAAGAGTGTTGACCGCTTTATTTTTAAACAGAAAATATTTCAAAGTGTAGTGTGAAGCGATTCTACCGCAAGTGCACGGTTGTCAAGTTTTAGTATAGTGAAATGTAAGTAAAGGTTGTCGAATCCATATGGACTAATGTATAATTACCAAATAAGACTAGCAAAATTATATTTAGCCTACGATTAACAAAGGAGTAGATTAACTAATGCAATCTTAGAACTAAAGGACACAAAAATGAAATAAACAAATCAGATTCCGGATATGCAAAGGTAATTCGCTTGAGAAATTTATCTCGCTCTTCGTTCAACTGTATTATCTTTTGTCTGAATAATCAATTATCAAACAATTGATCCTTAAGGTGAAAGGTTTCCGTTATTATTCAATACACTCTCTCGAGCTATAAAGAAACTAATATCAAATTAGAACAAGTCACTCTCGTGCACCTATTTACTAATCCAATATTGCATAAATCTTAACCTTGTTACTCTAGATCTCTCGATTCAAAGTTCTCACGTATGCGATTTCATCTCTCGATCTCAATCTTAACATACACCATGAATTAATTTAGCGTATTATAAAGTTATCTCTCGATCTCGGTTATAACTCACAGATTTCAACCAAAGTTAGCTAGGCTTTGATCTTAATAAGCATTTAATTCATGAACATAAGAACTCAATACACTTAAACACGACCGAATCAATAAATGACACACAATTTCACTAAAACTCAATAAAATAAACTAGATTCAATTCAAGTCAATTACATAAGAAGTTTAATTGTCTCTCGACCTCAAAAACATCAAATGAGAATGAAAATAAAATAAATCAAAGTTTAGAAATACGATAAACGGCTGGAATGAATCCGTGCGTTGCACCGTGATTTCTTCTCTTGCTCCTTCCTTGCACTCCGGATTGTACGCTCAAGCTTGGATGAAAACCGGAAGAAGATGGCTCTCCTTGGCGGCTAGGAGGCGGCTAGGGTTCTCTTTTTTTGGAGAATTTTTGTCTGATCTGAGATATGGGAGGGAATGAATCAATTCCCCCTAAAACCCCCCGAAGATCAACTTAAATTTGGAAGATAAGATTTTTCAAAAATCGCGTATCGATCGATCGAGAATTATGTCCGATCGATCGGTGCACTATTCACATCAGTCTTTGAAACTCACTGCCTCGCTCGATCGATCGAGATCGATCGGTGCACTGTTCACGTCAGTCTTTGAAACTTACTGCCTCGCTCGATCGATCGAGATTTTCCAAATCTCGATCGATCGAGCCTTCGATACTTTTGATGCTCAACATTCTGCCTGGCTCGATCGATCGAGAAAAAATCTCGATCGATCGAACCTTTGAAAAATCAAACTTCTTCTTTTCATCTCTTTTTCGCCTCGATTTCGCCCGTTTTCTTCATTTTAGCTCATTTCTTCCATTTACGATCTATTTTCCTGAAACAAGCAAATAAATACCAAAAAAACATAAAATCATCCAGGAAAAAGTACGAAAAACGGGAAGAAATTACAGCTAAAAACACTTAAAATCTAAGCCTATCAAGTGTGTTGTGGCTAAATTGGAGCCCTTAAGGCCAAGATCAAAAGTTATTCTAGTGGAACCTCGGTTGGAAGTTATCTAGCCGGGAAGAGGAGACGTAGGCGATTCATCGCCGAACTTCTATAACAAATTCTCTCGTTCTTTATCACTTTATTTAATTTATGCATTTATTTATTTCTTCATTTTGTTTATTTGTCGATTGACTTAAAGTCTTCCGCAGCGTAAACTCGACTATTTCGCAAATTCATTTTAAAACGCTAAAATAGCCAAGAAACCCCATTCACCCCATCTCTTCGGTTCCAACACATATTATTTATCATATGGGCAACAATACGATCGCTAGTATGTTGGTTTCGAGCTGCATTTCTTTTGAATAAAATCTCAAACTTGAAATTGCCAGTAAATAATGTTGGGAAAAATAATGCCATATTTTCTGGTCAGATATGTGGGAGCAAAAATAAATACGGAATAAAAACACACAAGGTTTACGTGGTTTGGCAAAAATAAGCCTACGTCCACGGGGCTGCTGCAGATCTTTTATTAAAGAAAAAATATACAAGTGTTTACAAACATTGACAACACTCAATCTGAAAACACTCAGAAAATTATACATCAATTTTCTCTCACTAGTATTTTTACTCTGAAAGCATTGTGTTGTATTTTTCTCTCTACAATATTTGGGTGTTGTCTGTGATGATATAAAACTGAATGAAATTGCACAACAGTTTATAGGAAATTTTCGGTGCAAAAGTCTTCACCCGGTGCCAGCCTTTTCTTTGAAAATTTGGCAAGATTCCTTCGGTTCTTTTTCAACAGAAGTGGGCTGCCAACTTTTTCAAAAAATTCAACATTGAATTTAACAAAAAATTGTCGGACGTTCTTCTGTGGTGTACTCCACTTTGACTAACAATCTCCCACTTGAAGACTGATCTCAATCTGTCTTCACACCAGCAGTCTTTTCTGGTCTGTTAATTCAACAAGCCAACTGAAGTTGAACACAACTTCAGTTTATCAATGGTCACCACCTTTGTTAACATATCTACTGGATTCTTACTTCCTTGGATCTTCCCTAATGTTAGCACATCATCCTCAAGCAGAGACCCGATGAAGTGATAACGGAGACCAATGTGTTTTGTTCTAGAGTGAAATGCTGAATTCTTTGCCAGATGTATTGCACTATGACTATCACTATACAAAACATTTTTCTTCTGATTTAATCCCAACTCTGTTAACAAGCCTTGAAGACATATCAACTCTTTAATGGCTTCTGTAACTGCAACATACTCAGCCTCTGTAGTGGATAAATCTATAATCTTTTGTATCTGCGACATCCAACTAACAGCTGTAGTTCCAACAGTGAATACATAACCTGTTGTGCTTCTCAGGTGATCGACATTACCTCCATAGTCTGCATCTACGTAACCTTGTACTTTTAGTTCTCCTTTGCCAAGTACAGACACTTCTTTGCAGTGCCTTGTAGATACCTCAAAATCCACTTAACTGCTTCCCAATGAGCCTTTCCTGGATTTGACATAAACCTGCTGACAACTCCCACTGCATGGGCAATGTCTGGCCTTGTACAGACCATCGCATACATTAAATCACAATGGCTGAAGCGTAAGGAACTTTAGCCATTGATTCTTTTTCTTCCTCCGTCTGAGGACACAGGTCATTGGATAGGCGAAAATGACTAGCCAATGGTGTGCTAACTGTCTTGGCGTCGCCCATGTTGAATATCTGCATAACACGATTGATGTATTCAGGCTTAGATAACTGCAAAATTACCTTTTGCTTATTTCTTGTGATTTGCATTCCAAGAATCTTTCTTGCTAGACACAAGTCGATCATGTCAAATTTTTTTTGACAACTGTTGTTCAAGTTTCTGATCTCGTCCATATCAGAACTAGCTACTAACATATCATCGACATAAAGTAGCAAAATGATATAACTGGACTTATATTTCTTGAAGTAGCAACAATGGTCGGCGTTACACCTCTGGAAACCTTTCTTGTGCATAAAGTTGTCAAACTTTACATACCACTGCCTTGGAGCTTGTTTCAGGCCGTACAAGCTCTTTTTCAATTTGCACATCTTATTCTCCATCCCTTTATCTGCGAAACCTTCTGGTTGAAACATATAGATTTCAGGCCGTACAAGCTCTTTTTTTCCTTAGACTAGGATGAATTATTGTTCACGAAATGATATCGGCCTAAAATTTCCCATGTAATTTTAGTTTTATTTGAATTTATGAATTTGAAACTTACCAATTTCAAAATCAATCATTCAGGTTTGAAAGTGAAACCAATGATTTTAAATACTCACCTCCTCATTTTAAGGGATATTTGAGCAGGAAGACATGAAAATTTACTATACATGTGCGCATTACATACAAAAAATTTCGGTGGACAAAAATGACAATGGCTTCGAACTCGAGAAGTATCCCATGTAACATTACCATAGGATTACAGGTCTCACCTAAAAGTTACTTAGGACGGTTCTACTAGGACCAGGGGCGGAGGCCACACCCAAATTTTTTTATTTTTTTATATATTTTTATAAAATATTTTTTTTGAAAATTTACCTTTTACCCCTCTATTTTTTTGTTTCAACAAAATCGCAGTGTACATTTTCCTATCAAAATATAAGGGAAACTAAAGCAGAAGAAAAACAAATGTAATTGATTTATGTTCTTTCTAAATAATACAATAATGTGGGGAGAATTGGGATGACAAAATTGACAATAAACACCGTTAACACTACGAGTTTAGTGTATAAATTACTTGTTAAATCCGCGCTATCCAGCTTAACCACATCGCCCCCTTCAATGGAAAAACCTTCATTGCCTGGCAAAGTGAACCGTTAATCCTAGGAATTGTACGAGAAATCAAAGAATCCCCGTGTTTTCGCGGGGGTTTATTGCGTTGAAGTGGAGTTGCCAACCCAGTATTGCTTAACAACAACCAGTATTTTTTCGGGGACAAGGGGACCGTCCTCGTGATCCATCATTTTAAAATCCCATTTCATACCAGCAATCATCTTCTTCACCTTCACTAGTACGTCTACTTCATCACGGAGAATGACTGCACCTTCTGGTCGAAGGATTCGGTCCATTTCTAACAAAATGTCTTCAAAGTCACATCTGCATTCGTTTTAATGAATCAGTTCTTTAGTTCTCAAAGTCACGTCTGTGAGCTTTTTTATGAATTAGTTGTATGTTCCAAGATTTCTTGGAACCTAATGGACAAAATAGAAGTATATAGAAAACTTACTTGTCCTTGTACAAGCTGAAAAGACCATTAGCATGGATAAGGTCATATGTTCTTGGATAAGTAGAAAAGGCTTCACACCTAAAAAAGAAAATTACAATCAGATTCGCAACCGATTCACTACCTGGCATATAAAGATACTGGTAGCCTAGCATCACAAAGAGAAATTTCACTAGATTGGGTAAAACGAGACTCCGCCAAGTCATGAATGATTCTACAATCTTGTGTAGTCACATAAGTGACAGAACGATTGAAATGTAGTGCTTAGACAATTATATGGTTTAAAAGGTAAAGAAACAAACATACGATCCTATAAGCAGAAAACGAAAATCGTTAAAAAAGGAAGGCATACCAGTCGTGATAAATGCCAATCAATCCCCGTTCATAAATGACGCCCAGAGTACTTTTCTTTGCAATCGTTGGCACAACATTCATGACCCAAAATTTGGGAGAATGAAGTGCAGCAGCAAAACCTCCAAATCCAGCATTCATATCCATAATGTTCCGGTACCTTCCCGAGTCAAGAATCTTGTTGATTCTTTTGTAGGCGCTGATGTGTTTTTTCCATTGCTTGTTGTCCTCCAAGTATGTCTCAACAGAAACTCCAGAAACCGACCCGCTAGCAATTCTAGGGGGAACGGCATAAAGCCTCTCCGGGAATGGTTTAGGTACGCTACTAGATACTTCATCACTGTTTGCATTGGTATATGATGTAACACACGGCTCCATTTTCTTGTACCTAATAAACAACTGACGAAGAATTGAATGTGTGCAAAACAATAAACTTTTTGCGACTAAGAACACATGCAAAACACGAATATAATAAACCCAAAAATCCTCATTGGGGTTTGTACGTATAGTTTTCATACCAGACGTCATCAGCATCTTCAGATTTACAAAATGAAACTCCAGAATTTTCTTGTTCTGACCGACAAGAATCAGTATCCATTGTCTTCTGCCATACAGCAATTTCACCTTTCTCAGACTTCTTTTCCCAGCAGAGAAGTTTCGCAACTTCTTCAATCTTCCTCTGTTCTTCCTCGAGTTCTTCCTTTGAACGTTGCCATGGCATGTAGTTAATCTTCCAACTGATGGGAGGCCCTGAAAGAACCCAATATCCACCGGGCCTAAGAACACGATCGACCTCCTTCATATACAGTCCATCTGCAAAGAGAAAAAAACCAAATGACAACATAAAACAAGAAGCTAAAGGATGATAAGAAATACTATCCCACGATGCATTTTTATGTTATTTTCATCAATTATGCACAAATTTTCCTTTAACATTTGTTCCTTACCATTTATCCCCCATGGTATAAGACAACGAGAACAGTGAGCCATGTCAAAAGCTCTGGATGGATATGGCATTTTTACAGTTCCAAGAACACCAATAACAGCAGGTACACCCCTTTCAAGAGCAAACTGAACCTGGGCTTCGTGTGAATCTCTCGGTGCAAACGACATTGCAATAACATTTCTGTTCCAGAGATAAGCCCCCCAACTAGCAACCTGAATCATGAAATAGATAAGACAGAACAACAATAAAAGCCAAATATTGGCATAAAACACCTTAGCGATCAAAGTAAAAGACCACAAGAAAGTGCAAAATCAATAAATATAGCACTGGACATACCCCACAACCAGTATCCAAAGCTGTCCTTACAGTTCCATCAGCTATTGGTATAACTGAAGCCAGCTGGTCAATATACTTGTCAGCTCCCTGAGGAAATTGTGTTCCTCCACCAGGGAATCTAAACACATCTCCCTCATACTGGATCCAGTTCTGAATAGCCTTCTCAACAGTCAAGCTCTTGTATGGAGCATTGGCATAAGGAACATAATCGCGACTTTTTGGCCATGAAAATGGGGTTACGTATCCTTCGGGAGCTGGGATAAGGCAACTAAGCTTCTCTCCTTGAGGAGGGCAGTGCCTTTCACGATATATCATATTTTCCCTAGGGAAAGTCATTGCACGACTTTGATCTTGGCAGGGTGAGTAATCAGTGAATCGAGTGTGGCATGGCTTATACATAGTTGTTTTAGAATCAGAATCATCAATAATCCCGGCTTCACCAGCATGACGGGTTTCGAAGTTGAGGTTCGGAACTATGTTGCAGTTTTCTCCACTCTTGGTCATCTCAAGGGCTATGCTATCCCCCTTTCCAAATCCACTTCTCTGCCATGCACCGAGTAAGTAGAAGAAACAGCACAGGCCAGCTACTATAAATAGAGATACAGAACTTCTAGTTCTACTATCACCCGAATTAAACTTGTTCGCCATTATGGGCCTGAAACATTTGCAACTCAGATTAAGCATATGTAAAAGAAAGTTTGTTTACCAAATTCGACACAATTTTCCCATATTAACATATAAAATGATCAATATCTATATCAAACTCGATCTTCGATAATATCCAAAAGCTCGTAACTATTATTTTCAATGCTGTTCCTCTCAAATTCAATTTTAGAATCTTCACATACTCAAATACACTTGCAGCTAATAGTAACATAAATAAACTATGGTTCAGCCAACAATTAAATAAAAAAGATATAAACCATCAATGTAATCTTCTCCCATTAAATTTCATGTGAATTGCACTGATTCAATCCTAATGTACATCATAACACAAAGCCCTAACTTAGATCCGCTGCCACTTTACCAAGATCCATAGTGATCATCGAACGAACAAACTTTAATAGGATCCAATTCTTAAAGATATCAATGGATCTATCAGTAAAGTACCTAAAAGCAGACTCATCTGCTTCACCTCCAGCAACAAAAATCATCAAATACTAAAGAACACGCAAGAAGATTAAAAAATCAATTAAACACCATCTATATGACATCATATTAATTAAATTCTTCTGTTCATAAACATTCCCAAATCAAGCATCCATTTGCCTCAATTAAGGAGAAAACACATAATTGGCATAATCTAAGTACCAAGTGTCCGTCCAAAAATATGTTCCGAATGATGAACATTCAAGCACGAGCTCGAATACGAACCCAGAAACTAAATCCTTAAAAAAAACAATGAACATCGGATTCCGCAAAATTTTCGAAGACTCCATCCATTAAAGAGAAAAATACCAAAAGATGAGCACTAAAAAAAGAAAAAAGAAAAATAACAAACATGATAATTAAATTATTAACGAAGTTAAGAAATGCACCAATCAATAAAACTCATACCAATCACATCAGTTGATGCGAGCACTGATTGAACGATCTAAAAGGTCGAATCTTTATGCTTTCTCTCTCGCCGATTATGCGATGAACAGATCCGATCAACAGAATTTTGGTTCAACGAAAGCACTCAATAGCAAGCAAATCTTCACTTCATCTAAACAAATCTTCCCTTAAATGGTATATTTTTATTGTTTATCGTGTTTGCATATGTAGATCGAGTTTCTCCGGTTTCGGTCTCTTAAAATGTTGCAGGACAAATAAATCTTTTTTCTTTTTCCAGTTGCTTTTTTGTTATTATTTTTCAATTCAGTAATCACCAACCATGAAAGAATTTTTTAAATTGCCCCAAAACTATTCAAATTGCATAATTCACTCCCAATAAAGTAGGGGTGGTTAACTAATATTATTTGATAATTTGAGATGAAACAAATCAATCAAATTTCTAATTTTGGAAGTTGTTTGGATCGATGGATTTGGGTTGATTTAATTTTGAATCGAAATCCCAAATTTATTTTATCCGTTTGTTTGTTTTTTTTTTCTTTGAATGAGAAGTGGATAGATCAATTTTTTTTTTTCGTTAAGAGCGACTGGAACTCGAGTATGTCCAAAATGGATACGAGTTCTTATCCATCCCGACAAGGTTGATGAGCTCATTTTTATCCGCTTGGTCTAAAATAAAAGTGAAGTGATTTGAAATTTATATTTTTGATCAAATATATTCTTGATCAAATTAGAAATCCACTCCATAAGGTAATTATTCCAAATATATTCAAATTAATTGATTTCAAATTTATTTTTAAAAACACATAGCAAGCGAAAATAAACGATCCAATAAAATTAGAATTGTAACATGCTGGATTTCAATAAGCATGTTATTAATAGAGATGAAATTTTAATTTGTCAAAAGAAATTGATGCAACTATATTTTTTTTAGTGGGGATAGTATAAATCAATTTTTGTTGAACTCTAGTCTACCTAAAATGAGCATGAACTCTTATCAATCTCGACAAGGTTAGGGAGCTCAATACAACTACTATTTCAAGCGAATTAATTTCTTTTTTCAGTTAACGAGAGATACTTGATTTCTCAAATTGAAAGTACCCTCCAAGAAATTGGATTCCAAATAAACGAATCGAGAAGAGAACATTTACACCATTCAGATTAAAAAAAATTAAAAATATATCTTCAAATACTTATATTTTACTTTTTTGTCATCATTTCTCTAATAAATTTTCTAAATTCGATATTAACCACTAGGCTATAAGGCCGTGGTTAGTCTCTGATGGCACAAAACACATACCAGATAACACAACCACGGTTAGCACAGGCTTGCAAATGAAATCAGTGTTAGGACTACGTTGATATTATTAACAACTAAGGGGCTACAACTGATATCCCTGGTTGAGAACTGGATACCACATAAATGAAAATGATAGCATATTAGCATTTACCCCCCTCAGGTTTTTTTATATTTCAAGGAGGCCCACAAAGCTCCACCGTCTCCGCGTAGGATATGGTGCACGGGGTGCGCAACGCGCATACAAAATAGGTCCCAAATCCTCATTGGACCCAGCGCGATTAAAGACGAAAGGGGCCCACAATCATGTGGGATATAGTCCACGTGGTGACAAAGAGTCAGCACGATGAATGGTAGAAGATGCAACTCCATGCGCGTGGATCAATAACTCATATTTATTATTATATTGGATCCCACGTAAAAAATGTGATTTTGATAAATCTGAACAATTGATGCAATATTTAAGGTAACGCCCCATTGGTTAGCCAAGAATCATTCTATGAATGGTGCATATAAAAGTAGTAAATAAATTGAAATATGATTTGTATTTTGAATTATTTGGAATATATTCAAAATTATATGTGATTTAGAGCAATTAAACAAAATAAAATAGTCGAGTTAAATGGTAGCATAAAGTCAATTTTTAAAGAAATTAATTATATATTTTGAAATTAAAATGAATAATTCAAATACAAGATCTATTCATTTTAATTTAATAATTCAAAATGATAGAGTAAAATTTTCATACATCGTATATTTTATATTATTCTTATTGAAAATCAAAACAATCAATGTAAGTCATATCCATTTTATGATATTAGTTAATGCTCATTAATTAACAACTTTAATATTTAATTGCATGAACTCATGAATCAAAGGGTAGGTAGGTTCTTCATTTATTGTTGTGAATAGTTGTGGTCCATGATTATCTTATGGAGCCCGCTTATACATATTAATTAATAATAATAATAATAATGTTTTTGACAATAGGAAACTTTCAAACTTAAGTTTCATTAATTAAAGGAGCGATGTTGACAACATTGACAAGAAGGGATATACGATTTGTGTCATATTTATACATCAACTCAAAATTCAAATCTTTTAAATAGAAATTACATAAATTAACGTACGACCTATTTTAAACTAATTATATTGAATTGAAACATAGATGAAACCCCACACTGAGTTCATATGAACATTTTTTGACAAGAAGCGGCACCTCTTATTGAGTCTTTAATTAGAGCCGTCTCAACAAATAGAGCCAGTTTTAGATTTTAATGTGATTTGACCTCTATTTAATTGGCAAATTTATGGGGAAATAGCAAAATTGTAGTTGTTAATTTGACTTTAAACTGGATTTTGGTTCTCTAATCTCTAAAATTTTAACTTTTTTTATAATGTTAGTTCTTTTTCAACAAAGTATTGGCATAATGTTGATAATTATTGATGTGACACTGATCATTGATGGCATGGTACTTTTTTTCAAACTTTATTTATCCGTCATTGGGTTTGTTTGATGATGCTCTTAAGGGTAGTGCCTTTAGGGGCATCATCACCATTCATTTAGAATCTTTTTTAAAAAAAAGAAAAAAAAGATTCCACGTGGATAGTGGATGATGTCCCTGATGGCAGTACCCTTTTAGGGCAGTGCCCTTTTAGGGCAGCAACAATGTTTCCCCGTCATTGTATGCAATAACACATAATTAGAAAAATTAAGTAGTAATATGCACTAAATTTTTGGACTAATTCAATAAAAAGCTTGTGGTCACCAAATCAGCCCTCTTTTATGTCGATGACATTTGAATGTGGCCCATGTATTTGAATAAAAGTGCCACGATGATTCAACACAAATATAAAGAAAGTACAAAAACTTGAAAAGTGGAAGATGTTTTTTTTTTTTGCACACATTATTTTTTATTTTTATTTTTGAGGGTACGCTTCTTGGGAAGTAATAATTGTCTCTATTGAGGGAGCGATCGAAAAGTGGAGTTTGGATTGTTGTACATTTTAAAAAATTTGATTTGCATCGTTATCACTAGCTATAGTTTTGGTAAAGTAGTAAGCGTTTGATCCTACAATTGATATCAAATCTAAGGTCACACGTCCACACGTCCTATTCACATTGATTGTCAATTAGTGCAATTATTGGGAGGCGGATTGTTTGGAAGTAATAATTGCCCCGGTTGGGAGAGTGATAGAAACGTGATGTTTGGTCTGTTGTTGTGAGAGGCTTAAAAGATTTGAGATACACTGTTATCACTTATCGATATCATAGTCAAGGTCCCGCGTTCGATTCACTTCGAGATCAAGAAAACCAAATAGAGATATGCAAAGCATATATAGCATTGGCTTCTTAAAGTTTGAAGTGTCTACCTTATACGGGACTCGGAGATTTTCCCTTGCTTTCTTCGCTAAAGTAGTACTTGACATCTTCTCAAAACCATCATCATCTAAAGCTTGATAAACGAGAATGAGATTTTCTTGTCTTTCTTTTAAGTCTCCTTACTTATGCTTTCACATTGAGGGTTTAGAGGTTTTATTGTTGCTGTCCTTAAGAGACACTGCCTTCAGGAGCATCATCCACCATCCATTTGGAATCTTTTTTTTTTCTTTTTTTTAAAAAAGATTCCAAATGAATGGTGATGATGCCCCTAAGGGCACTACCCTTAAGGACATCATCAAACAAACCGGGTTTAGAGGTGACTCTCAGTTATCTTGTCAAATCTTTTTCATGTATTTCATCTAGAGTGTTCCGACAGTAAGTCTCATGCAACAAATAATATTACTAAAAAACATTTCATTAAAATTATATTATCTTGTATATTTCCTTATCTTTTTGATTTATTCTTTTATATATTGAGTTACAATATTATCAATTAATTATTATGTATCTTCATACATTAGTTTTTATCGATGAATTTTCAGATAAAAAATTTATGATTTGTATTTAATTTAGCCCACCCAAATGAAATATCCTGGTTACGCCCATGCTCAACAACCTCCCGAAAATCGTGCACTTTAACCGGTGCCTTCATCTTGATATTCCAATTGCCATAGGTTCTTGTTTTGAGCATCTAAACTAGGATGGGAACTACTTACTATTCTACTGCAATTTGCAATTTCCTCTAGAAGAGGAAATTGACACATGAATTTGTGGTCTAACTGACATGCCGCCCAATAATTGTGGATGAACTGATGGAAGACATGAAACTACAGATTGCATTATTTCCCCATCAATGGCTGGGTCAAACTTGCATCGACAAAAACAAACTTTCATTCAATCCAAGAATTGTCATTGTATTCTTTTGGTGACCAAAAGCAACAATATATTGTGATCCTCGCGAAGCTTCTCGATAGCGGTCTTCTAACCGAGGGCACGAACAAAGATCTCTCGCTGCACCGGGTCCGCATCAGCCATTGCAGGCACAGCCTCCAAGACGTCGGGTGGCGGAGTATGGCGGCGCATAGAGTAGGGAGGAGTTGTTCCTTCGTGAAGGGTTCTATGATTTTCTCAGCGCCTTCAGGAACATGTTGGGCAAAAGTTGGACCGAAAAAGTGTCGCTATTAAGGTCGGTGGCTACGAAATACCCACCGTGATTCTCAACGGTCTTGCGTTTCTTGGTGAGATTCATGGGTTAGAATTGATTCCTCAAAAAATTGCCCTAAAACAAATGACAAAAAAACTCCCGACGACGCCGTGAAACCAGGAAAAAAATCACGAAGTTACTGTAGCAAAAATCACGATGGTACCGTGGACATAAAAGAAAAAATTGCCTTGTAAAATTCTGAAAAAATTACTGCACACTGTATGCAATTGGAAGGGTAGAGAAAAGGCGAAGCAATTGCCGCGATGAACTTCGATTGGATAGAATAGCTGACGGGAAAAGACAACCCGAACGCACGATGAGTTTACTGTTGTAGGCCTAGCCGCCGCCGACTGAGTTGAGTTAGCAACAACTCATCGACGACTAGGGTTTGATAAACTTTTTTAACCTTATTTTTTCGAACCTAAAGCTCTGATACCATGCAGCAAAACAGACTATTGGTAGTATGCCACTATTATTTCTGAATAATTAAAATAAATGGACTCATAATGCCTAGACTCCTAATAAAGTAAAACTCCTATTATTATTAAAATATTAATATTTATCTAGAGGTCTTTATAAGTCAAACACTTGTCATCTTTATCAATCATTCAACATAATTAATCAAAGATACTTGACTAGTGCATCATGAAAAAAACATCCGTCTGCCATTAATCTTTTTCGGAATTTGAAACTGGAACATGAAACTCATTGTATACGTGGAATCCATTTACCTTAACTATGATAGGCTTAGTGGGAATTTGCAATTTGCACCAGTACTTGGTGACTAAAAGTGAGCAACGGATTGGATCGGGGTGTCAAAAAAACCGAACCCGAGGTAGGGAAAGGATTGTTGCAATACTAGGTTCTCAATATTTCTTGATGAGTCGCACCTAAGTTGGAACTTTTGATCACAAATGGGATAAAGAAGCACCGAAACTATGGATCAAAGTAATAGCAATATATGTTTCCCACTTTTGCAATTTGGACTTGATCACTTCAAAATGATCATGCAGCCAAAACATATTTTTTTTTACCATCTTTAGGCACTAAATGTTTGATATTTAAGAGGCTACTATTAGAATGGGATAAAGGAAAAATGAAATACTGTTACACAGCTGAGACACCAAGAAACAACGATCATATTACTGCACAGTTTCGCCTCCGTGATTGCTTCCAAGGCCAGTTCCTAACTATTCTACAATCACTACACATGTTAAACCACAAAACCTCTATAAAAGAAGAGCAGAGCCAGTCGGTCAGCTGCGAGTGCAGAAGCCATGTCTTCTTTGAGGCCTTGTTCATGTCAAATCCTGTTATGGATGGGATCTGATCCTCTTTGAATTCTTCTCTTGCTCGATTTATTTTGGTCAAGTTTCTTGTTCACGGGCTCCGACCTATTGTCAGAAACCATGCTGTTTGCATCAACTTCCTCGAGCATGCGATGATTCTTTGCTACTATTTCAAGGTGGGTTTTTCTCCAGCCGCAAATTTCAAGTGGTTGAAACGCTAATAGTCCTATGCAGATGAGGAATATGAATGCACTATGTAGGACCATGTTTTCTTGAAAAATATGGGTGTCCGAGAATGTATATCTTTCTCAACTATTTTCCCATCTCTAAATATATTTTTATAAGAATCGGAGGGAATTGAAGGCATAAAGAATGGAGGACCCAGAATTCATTCAAGACTTTTGGATTCATGCCAATCATTAAATCTATGTAGAATTAAGGCTGTAAAAAATGAAGAATCTCAATAGGATGAATAAAGGTGTATGGAACAACACCCACGAGAAGCTAAGCATCTTTTTCATTTGTTTGCCTACATTTGCTCTGCTTTTGTCTTCCCAACATAGACCAGTCCAATTACTTTGGACTGCCATATCAGCAAGGGATCAGTACCTCCATCGTTACATTAAAAATCCATGAAAATTCTGTTTTATTAAATCAGGTTTTATCTTTGGGTGTAACAAACAAAATAACAAATGACTTTGTTTGTCAAGGCAAGAGTTCGATTCTTGTCCTTGAAACGATATTGTCCCGCTATATTGCCCAAGGCAATTCATTTCCCAAAATACAAAAACTATGATTCGTAATAGAAACACTTCATCCAACAAATTCAATTTTCTTTCATGTAATTTTTTGTCTAATTAAATTACAATTTCTTTGTGTCTATGCCAATGTAGGTTCATCAGGAAATCATAACAAGTTTATTTGTGTATGTATTCCTCGGCCTCAAGTTTCATTCGGTGCCCAGTTTTCCAACATGGATCATGTGGTTCCAATGGAACATTGAGTTCCCTTATTTTTCTTACCAGCTTTACTTCATAGTGTTTATTTATTTTGTTTGTTGGTTTTTTTATAAGCTAATAATTCGAAACGTACAAAAGGCATTGTTAGAAAAAAGTACCGATGACTTAAATATTTGTTATTTCATACAAATCACATCTTAAATCAAAGTGCTGTATTTCTTAAATAGTGGGAAATTACAACATTACATAAACTTATTCATTGGAAAAACAAACAGATTAATAAGACACAGTTAATTATCTATGATAAATTTCAAGACACTAATCTGCAACCTCTTATAATTAGGCCGCCACACAACCAATTCCATATCTGGTGGTGGGAAACACAAGAAACAAGCCACTGCAAATTATCCCCACCATCAATGGAAAACTCTGCATCACTTCACCCAACTCCTCCGCATGACCCGGAAACAAACAACCGGTGACCCGATGATCCGACAAAGCGATTGCCAAGAACACAAGCGAAGACATCATGGCATGAACAAAATCACTGAATCCAACCTTAAACTTCTCGTCTTTTGGCACTGCCACTTCCAACCCCGTCTTGAAAACAGCCAACCCGTTCGGAGTCACAAATCCGTAGTACAGTTTACCGTCTTCGCCGTGGAACGAATCTGTGAAATGGAAGAAGAAGCAAGAGAGGGTGCATAGGATGAGTAGAGAGAGGATCATTAGGGTTGTCACGTGAGAACATTCCCCAGTGGAATAGATTGATGGGAGGACCATTTCGAAGGTGAGGAGGGTTCCGGTGGGGAGAAAGTTTGCGAGTAAGGTCGTTTTGGAGAGTGTTTTTTGGACACCACTGGCCATTGCCCTTCTTTTCCGTCCACCGGTGGTGGCGGGGAGAGGGTTTTCAATTGCAGCGGAGGGTGGTGGCGAGGAAGGGTAAAGGGCCGGCGGATCGAGTTGCGTTGATGTGTCATAGATTTTGATTCCCAGTGTCTCTGACGAGTTTTCCATGTTCGAAAAATGTTTCGAATTCGGTATTTGCGATGATTACACGAAATGAAGCGAGGAATATTTCTTCTTTGTTGGATTTATTTATTAAAATGTTTCTAGATTTTGATTCCATCTTAGGTTAATTTATGAAGCGGTTATGAAGACAACTAACTGAAAATTTTGAATTCCAACCGCTAGGACTTGTCGCGGGAACGGTTACGAATCTTCAGATACTTTCGGGAATATCAATTGAGCCCCCTGTACTTTCCAAATTTACATATTTCCCCATGTTTTGTGGTCCCATCAATAATGTGAGTCTTTAATAATTGTTTCAAGTTTCTCTATGAAATTATACCATTTTTTTTAAATTTTATTTTCTGACCTACCAATGTGGAATTCAATGTTTTTTTCACAAAATCTTTACCTAAAATTCCAAAGTTTCCAGAAATTTTAAGGATGACGTGAAATTTCAAATTCACTATATTTTATCGAATCGACTGATATCTATTTGACTACAATTTGCAACAAATATTGAAAAATACAAATAACTTGCAATAATAAAGTTTTTTTCACAATTTTCATAATCAGAACCAAATTTTTTTGTATCTTTGAAATTTAAAAATTAAAATTATATATATATATATATAGATAAAAAGTTTTTCTTATTCAATTTGTTTTAAATTCGATAAATGTACCTTTATAAAGGTACACTTCTTCAAGAATTAGGCTAAGAATTATATGCTCTAAATTATGACAAACAGATAATGTTGTATCCGTCCGATCGATGACCTTATCTTGGGCCATTTGGGAGCATCAAAATAATAGGTTATTGGGGGTAGCATCTAGGTCACATAATGCGGATGCGCGAGTGTATACGGATGTAGGTGTTGATGCGTGAGTACTTCAATTTTCAAAAAATATTGAGTGTGGTTGCGTCTTAATGCGCCTATTAAAAAAATTATATATATATATATATATATATATATATATATATATATACACACACACACACATGTTGATGAAACAAAGTTAAGCATACCTAATACACATCATGTTTAACAAACTTACATCATTAATTATTTGCAGTACAATTTAAATCGTTTATTGATCGTCTTCTAATAGAGATAATTATTGTTCTCAGAAAAATATACTTTAGAGAGTAAAAAATAAAAATGAACTATTAATATTTGGTCATAAGATAATGAATTCAAAAATTGAAACCAAATATTACCTATGTGTTTCATGTTTTGTAAACTACGAATTTATTAAAAATGACTTATATTATTTTCGGAGAATTAAGAATATCTAACATTTAAGTCCACGACTTACTAAAACTTAATACATGACTTAATAAAACTTAGTCCTAAAACGTTGTATGAGTACTCAATGCGTCAGATCACGACCAGTGTGTCAGTGCACGACTTAGAAAAACTTAGTACGCGACTTAGTAAAATTTAGTGTGCCTTAAAGCGCCGCACAAGCACTCAATGCTTTAGTGCGAGACCGGAGCATCAGTGGGCAAAGGGACAGGATTATGTGACTTATGGTAGCATCGATCTATGTATCTTTTACTTAGATGTGGCTTATAATTAGTATCTGTAAACCAATATACTTTACTTTTCGTGTGTGCAAATTTTAGCATGAATATTTGCCACTATCTCCTCAAAATCCCTTTAGAAATATGGTGGAACAAAGGAATTCTTGAAACACGGATGAGTAGTGTCATGCCCGAGTATATCGATACGAGCGCGACAGTGTAATATGAATTCTACTACAAATTACTTTGCATTAATCCTTACAATACGCAAATAGTTAAGCGAGTTATTTCCATCGTAACCATGGAGATCCAAAATCTCAACCAAAGGAAAGTGCAAAAGAAATCATTCACCAAATAAAAGTGCAACAATTAAGTTAAAATCTTTATCAAAGGAAATGCTCGTTAATTATGGAAAAAAATCATAGGATTATATCTTGTAATCAATTGAAATCCTCCTACATCACGAACACTCAGA
Organism: Haberlea rhodopensis; assembly: GCA_907163345.1. Classification (NCBI taxonomy): domain Eukaryota; kingdom Viridiplantae; phylum Streptophyta; class Magnoliopsida; order Lamiales; family Gesneriaceae; genus Haberlea; species Haberlea rhodopensis. The sequence goes on along the minus strand of CAJQUN010000024.1, from coordinate 1,851,198 downwards.
ATATATCTCACCAAGAAGCAAGAAATCTAAAAAAAATTTATCTAACAAAGGCACATAAAATTTTCAAGCATTATTTTCAAAAATTGCTCTCCAAGTTAAGCCACAACTATCGAAGATATTTATACACATAAAGATATCCAGCGATGATCTCCACCAATCAGAATATAACCTAAGATATTCTAAACGTGCTGTCCAAATTTGAGCCAAATCCGATGTTAGATTTCTGTCAACGGCCTTCACTTGGAATTTGGATCAAGATATATTTCTTAACTAGATTAATTCATAAAATACACATTAATTTTTAGTTGGTTGAATTTATTGAATTATAAATCCTAAAACTCTATAATAACAATTTATCATTTAATTAAATAGCTCTTTTACATGGTCCTAATGGTATAATTTGTATAGATTCTACAGGCTACACTATAGTAGTATACGTTACATTTTAGATATTTTTTCAAATCTTTAATGACTTGGTGGGCCTTAACTCTAAGTTTCGTTCATGATTGGCAGACTTCCTTCGTGATCTTTAATTTATTTAACTCCCATGGTTCGCAACCCAAAATCAGTTCAAACGCATCTAGAAAACATTTTCAATATGTAAGTGGGCATGTTTTGGAAACCATTAATATGTGTTGAAAAATTCAATCGACTAAGTAATTAATTTAAAACTATGATGTCATGAATATACGAAATACATGGAGATAAGTGTTATGTGGAGTAACATGCTACGTGAGTGAGAACCACCTATTAAACCTACAGGGTAAAATGCTACATGTATGAGAACCACCTCTTGAATCCGTATGAGCTACATTATAATCCTTGTACCTCGTGGGTCGATATAATCTGATTAGTATATGTGTTCTGATAAGAGATATTATGTTCTAGCTCAAATAAGTGAAATTCTGTTCAGTTATGTGTGTGTGCAAATTATTTTCTGTTCTAATTTATGTGATGCCTGTTTGGAAAACTGCCTACATAATTGTATGTGTTTTTGGCATATTTTGATTGGCCCAACTTGATGAACGTTTACCAAAACGCTCACCCCTTACCTCAATTCCCTAGATAAAAGTAGACAAATATCGAAGAAGAAAAACAATACTAGTTTTGAGGATGATGATTCTGTAGCTTATGATGTTCAAAATTCCATTGCCATGGTTTGAGATAATTTTAAGCTTATGTATTTAAATTAGATATCACTTTGTAAGTTTTAATTCCAACTTGTAAGGAATATTTATTTAGTAAAATAAATAGATTGGTTTTAGTTGAATTCTATGCTATGAGACTTGTTGATTTTGAATTGTTATTTGAAATAAACGTCGATGTCACATGCTCGGTTTCGGGTCGTAACATCTGTGAAAATCCAAGATACTAGTGGAACTTAGAAATTCTTGGAAAAATGCTTAATGAATTAGAAATTAATCATCGAGGACCAAACAACGTATTCAGGAGGCCACGATCGATCACCATATGTTGGCCCGATCGATCTCATGTACAAGAAAAAACTTGCCAAAATTATGCCAGGCGCGATCGATCACCACTCCAGGCACGATCGATCGAGCCTAGCAGTAGGCGCAAAGGTAAAGGGTGATAAATGTCATTTTTACACTTATATTTGCATATATTTCTTGACATTTTTATAGTGATTCTTGGACGATTTTACGCTTTTGGTTGTGTTTTTGTATATTTCTAGGAAATCCAATAAAAGTGCAAGAAACACCTGAAAACCCCATTTTATGGACTGTAAGGTGGTAACTGGGACAAAACAAGCCAGGACAATGGAAAGACACTAAAAAGAGTTGAGTTGACGAAATTGATGTAGGTGAACAATCACCCTAACCACGAGATCGATCGCTACCAGGCAGTGAGTCGAGGAAAATTCATGCGAGAAGGCGATCGATCGCCATATTGAAGAGATCGATCACATCGGGGCAGAAGGTTTAGGCGATCGATCGACACTCAATAAGCGATCGTTGGCGGTCGATCGCCATAGAGATAAAATTGAAGAGATCGATCACCATGGCCATAGCGATCGATCGCTACAGAGTCCTGCACGAAAACAAATTACATTTTAAGAGATTTTCTATATTTTGATACCAGATTTGGTGGGCTCGTTTTGATCACTATAAAAGGGATTTTTTGCATCAAAAATAGGGTTCTTTTACCTCTGAATAATACCCTACACTTGGGAGAAGCCACCATCTACAAGATAGACTCAAAGCAATGCGGCTAGAGACGGAACATCAGATCGACACACGGATTCAACATCGAGTGTTTATGCTTATTTATGAACTTTGTTTAGTTTTATTTTCGATTTTACAATGTTTATTATGTTGTTAGATATGATAAAACATTGTTATTCCATTATAATGCTAGGCTAAGTTTGTTATCGAGACAAGGGGATCTTGTATATGAACCCACAATTTTAATTCTAGTTTTTGATTGAGTTTTTGTTATCTTTGTGTTTGTGTTATGTTTTTTATTCTTTTAAGGGATTAACTACCCTTTGAATGATGTTAGTTTGCAACTGAGGTAGAAAGATAAATTGTAATACGGAACAAATAATGCAAACCTTGGATTTCAGACCGAGATTGAGAGATGACGTTAAATACATGTGTGGTAGCTATATATATCTAGTAATCGAAGGCTAAGGGTTTTCATAGAGCGTATGCAATATTGATTTGTTAAATAAATGAACGAGAGTACTGCAAATTGGTATTCGATTTAATATAACTCGAGAGAGTATATTAGATACAACTGGAAAACTTGTCACCTTAGATGCATTAACCTTGATTAGGATTAGTAGATGAATTGTGGAGGATTACTCAACTGAACCGAAGTCTCGATATGTATCTCTACTGTTTACTATCTTCTATCTTTATGGTGTGGTTGATTCCTGAAGTTGAGTAAATTAGTAAATCTTTCAAAACAATTTCATAGGTTAAATATAGTTAAACTAATTAAATTTGGTAATTACTACTAGTCCCTGTGGATATGACATCCGACTTTCTTTACTATACTAAAACTTGACACCGTGTACTTGCGGTTGAATCGTAGCACACTAAGAAAATAATTGTTCAAAATAAAAGTGATAAAGTTTTTGGCGCCGTTGTCTGGGATTAGTTTAAAGTAATATCAGACGATATTAGTTGATTGTAGTTTAGCCATTTTTTTTAAATTTTTGTTTTCGATTGTTTTCTTCTCTACTACTCTACTACTGCCATTTTTTGGTTGGATCTTTGCAGGTTGTTATCTCTTAGTGCTTGCTAAGGAGCAGCAAGCCTTTACTTGAGCCATTTGACCCTGAAATTGAAAGAACTCTTCTTAGGAGACTAAGAGAAGTTCGAGCAATGGTTGAAAACAATGAAGGGGGTGGTGGAAAAAAATGAAAGACGGAATGAGGAGATACCTATTAGACGATCACTAATGGACTATCTTCATCCTTCGTTCTATGGATCATTGTCTAGTATCACTAGACCGAGCATACAGGCAAACAATTTTGAAATCAAGCCCGCAATCATACAAATGATCCAACACTCGGTGCAGTTTGGGGGATCGGCTACTGATGATCCCAACACTCACATATCAAACTTCTTGGAAATATGTGACACTTTCAAGCATAATCAGGTTACAACCGTTCCTTTTCTCTTTAAATAATAAAGCTAAATCTTGGTTGCATTCTTTGCCTACAGGATCAATTACCACTTGGGATGGGATGGGATGGTGCAAGCTTTCTTGTCAAAATACTTCCACCATAAAAGAATGCTAAGATGAAAAATGATATCACTACATTTGCGCAAAATGATCCCGAAACATTGTATGAAGCATGGGAGCGCTTCAAGGACTTATTGAGGAGATGCCCACATCATGGCCTTCCCATCTGGCTGCAGGTACAAACTTTTTATAACGGCCTATTTTCTGATAACCGTTCCATGATTGATACAGCATCAGGAGGTACTGTTATAAGAAAGACACCTGAGGAGGCTTATACACTGTTGGAGGAGATGGTGCTAATCAATGGCAGTCCGAGAGGAACGTGCCAAAGAAGCAGGCTGGAGTTCATCAAGTGAGCGACGTTACTGCTTTGGCCGCCCAAATTGAGGAATTGAACAAGAGCCTAGACAGCATGAGCATGACAGTGATGAAAGCTCAAGTGCTTACTTGTGACCTATACCGAGGCAATCATCCGAGCATTGAATGCCAAACAGGTAACCCATTTGTTCAAACTAATGAAGCTGTGAATTATGTAGGAAACCGGCCACAAAACAACCACTACCCAAATATGTACAATACGGGGTTGAGGTATCAACCGCAACCACCACCGATTTATCCACCAAAGCCGAGCTTGGAGGAGCTACTGACCAAGTTCATATCCTCAAATGAAACAAGGATGAATAATCAAGATTCATCTATCAAAAACTTGGAGATTCAAGTAGGGCAATTGGCAACTATCTTGACTGGGAGAGCACAAGGAACTCTACCGAGTGACACAGAGAAGAATCCAAGGGAGCAAGCCAATGTCGCGACCCTAAGAAGTGGAAAGGAATTTGGTGACGACAAGGAGACTGGAAAGATTGAAATTAAGCAAGAGGAGAAGGAACAACCACGCAACAAGGGTAAGTCCACTGGAGCCATTACACCTATCACACCACAAGAAAAGGTACAGATGCCTCTCCCATTTCCTGCAGCAGTTAAGAGGGTGAAGGTTGATTTAAACTTTGCAAAATTTTTAGACATGCTTAAGAATTTGCATATAGATATACCATTTATTGATGTGTTGTGAGAAACGCCAAATTATGCTAAGTTCTTAAAGAATATGTTATCTAAGAAGCGGAAATTGGGAGAGTGAGAGACTGCCTTATTGACCGAGGAATGTAGCGCCATTATGCAAAAGAAGTCAGCCACGAAGTTGAAGGGAGTTTTTCTATTCCTGGCACTATTGGGTTTATCGCTTCTATTAATTCATTATGTGATTTGGGTGCAAGTGTTAACTTAATGCCTTTATCTGTATTTAGGTGACTTGGATTGGGAGAGCCAAAATCCACAAGAGTGGTGTTAGAAATAGCGGACAAATCTTTCACCTACCCTATAGGAATTGTCGACTTTCCTGGTAGATTTCCTTGTGTTGGATATGGAGGAGGACGCGAGTATGCCATTGATCCTAGGGCGCCCATTCCTAGCTACTGGAAGAGCTATTATCGATGTTGAAGAATGGAAGTTGATCCTCCGCGTAGGAGAGTATCATGTCGCCTTTACTATGTTTCAAACTTCACCACATGCACACTTGCTTTATTATTGATAAAATTAATATTTTGCCTGATGATGCGGTGCAAAGTAATGATGAAGCGGAGGTGACGACCGAGCTAAATACTGAAGAAGGTAGAGTCATGACATGGTGAAACCAAGGAAGGCTAAGAAGATCAAGGAGAAAAGGACATTCATGAAGGGAGGGACAATCCAATAACATAAAGTACCAACACCTCGCATTTTCCAAAGCAAGCGAAAGGTTTCATGGGTTGGACCATTCACTGTTACCAAGATATACCCGCATGGAGCCATTAGGTAAGTGATCATATTCTAGGCACTTATGTCGTTAATGATGAGAGGATAAGGCACTACCTAGTCGAGTCTGGAGATTCGTGCTCCACAAACCATCACAACCTTTGAGGAATTGTGGTAATAAGTCCAGCTTGAGACTATAAATCAAGATATTTCTTTCCCTTATCTCCATTTTGATGTTATTCTAGTTGATTTGCATTTTAAATTTATTTGTTTGTGTTGACTCAATTTTGATCACACTCTCACCAATGATGAAGAAGCTAAGGATGAGGGTGACGACTACTGACGGTCGTCACCGTAGGTATTTCGTTGTCCCCTATTTTCAACCTTATTACATTGAGGACAATGCAATATTTAAGTTTGGGGGAGTAGTGAGTCGTTGATTGATTGTTTCTCTTGAGCTATAAATATTTGGCTGAGTGTTAATCTTGAATTATCATATGAAGAGCATAAATATAAAAAAAATTGGTGTAATTGGATTAAAGTAATGACTCTATGCCATGATGATAGTTTGAATTTGATGATTGTAGACTAGTTGTGAATATCTTGAGTTGACTTGACATGTTGAAAATGAGGAATAATTTGAGCACATTGAGTCATGAACTTGTGGATTGCATTTAGAGTAGTGATGATATGTGTGAACTTGATGACATGTTTTGAGCATCTTAGAGTGATCATAGAACATATTTGATGATGTCACTTTGAGGCGAAAGTTTATAATGATGAACTTGACTTGGACATGATTTAGGTAATCTTTGGAACGTTTGAGCATTTCAAGTCTACCTTGTCTATACTCATCCCTAGTGTCCACTTTTGAGCTTAATTGAAAAAGAACGTAAATTAACCACCATTCGATTTTTGTTGATAAACTCATGATACCTACCCTTAGATGAGCCTGAAAATAATTTTTATCCTTACCCTAAGGGAGTATAATGAATCTCATTCACACACGTGAATTGTTATATCATGATGAGCTTATTGAAAAAGATTGATAAATGAGAAAAAGAACAAATGAAAAGAGGTAAAGAAAGAACCTTGAAAAAAGAATGATAAGACCCAAAGTGGCCGAGGCTACAAAAAGAAGAGAATCTTAATAAGTGCTAAAAAAAGAAAAGAAAAATGAAGTTTATAAGTTATACTCTCTTCTTTGCGCTTATCATATCTTTTCTTTAAAAACCGACACCAAAAGGCCTAACATTATAAGCTTGAAAAGACCTTTTGATCGAAGTCAATGAAATAATTATATCAGTGGAGAAGTGCTTGAAAATTAGGTATATGAGATGCTTGATGATAATCTTGAATGTTGTTGATTAGCACTGTTTGATCTATGATGATTGTATGATAGTTGTGATTGACAATAGTACACACACGTTCCGAGTTTGAGGCTGGTTACTTGATTTAAAGAGGAAGCACTTCGTGTCCAACTGTTGGATGGATTCCTTTGTTATGGCATGAGTAAAATTCTTGAGATAAACATATGAGCACAAAATAATCCATGCACTTATCCTTGTGAGTTTCACTGTTTTTAATTCTATTCTTGCTCGAGGACGATCAAGAGCTAAGTTTGGGGGAGTTGATAAGTGTCATTTTACACTTATATTTGCATGTCATTTTATACTTATATTTGCATATATTTCTTGCCATTTTTATAGTGATTCTTGGAGGATTTTACGCTTTTGGCTGTGTTTTTGTATATTTCCAAGAATCAAGTAAAAGTGCAAGAAACACCTAAAAACCCCATTTTATGGACTGAAAGGTAGTAACTGGGACAAAATGAGCCAGGACATTGGAAAGACACTAAAAAGTTGAGTTGATGAAATTGATGCAGACGATCGATCGCCCTAACCAAGAGATCGATCGTTACTAGGCAGTTTTTCCGCAGAAAAATTCATGCGAGAAGGCGATCGATCGCCATATTGAAGAGATCGATTGCATCGGTGCAGAAGATTTAGGCGATCAATCACCACTCAATAAGCAATCGATCGCCATAGAGATAAAATTAAAGAGATCGATCGCCATGGCCATAACGATCGATCGCTACAGAGTCTTGCATGAAAAAATTACATTTTAAGAGATTTGCTATATTTTGATACCGGATTTGATGGGCTCGTTTTGATCACTATAAATGGAGTTTTTGCATCAAAATAGGGTTCTTTTACCTCTGAATAATACCCTACACTTGGGAGAAGCCACCACCTACAAGAGAGACTCAAAGCAACGCGGCTAGAGACGGAATACCGGATCGACGCACAGATTCAACATCGAGTGTTTATGCGTATTTTTGAAATTTGTTTTAGTTTTATTTTCAATTTTACAATGTTTATTATGTTGTTAGATGTGATAAAATATTATTTTCCGGTATAATGCTAGGCTAAGTTTGTTATCGAAACAAGGGGATCTGGTGTATGAACCCACAATTTTAATTCTAGTTTTCGATTGAGTTTTTGTTATCTTTGTGTTTGTGTTATTTTTAATGTTTTAAGGGATTAGCTACCCGTTGAATGATGTTTTTTTGCAATTGAGACCGCGAGATTTATATTGTAATATGGAACAAATAACACAAATCGTGGATTTCAGACTGAGATCGAGAGATGACGTCAAATACATGTGTGATAGCTATAGATATCTAGTAATCGAATGCTAAGGGTTTTAATAGAGCGTATGCAATATTGATTTGATAAATAAGTGAACGAGAGTTACTCTTTGCAAATTGGTAATAGATTTAATATAAATTGAGATAGTATATTAGATACAACTGAAAAACTTGTCACGTTAGATGCATTAACCTTGATTAGGATTAGTAGATGAATTGTGGGGGATTACTCAAGTGAACCGAAGTCTCGATACTTATCTCTACTGTTTATTATCTTCTATCTTTGTGGTGTGATTTATTCCTGGAGTTGAGTAAATAAGTAAATCTTTCAAAACAATTTCGCAGGTTAAATATAGTTAAATTAATTAAATTTGTTAATTACTACTAGTCCATATGGGTACGACATCCGACTTTCTTTACTATACTAAAACTTGACACCGTGGACTTGCGGTAGAATTGCGACACACAGAGAAAAAAATTATTTAAAATAAAAGCAATCAAAGGGCGCGATCGATCGTGCCCTGTTCAGTTTTGTTGGTTGGGTGCGTCCCTTCACGAATGGAAGTGGTTTTTCCTGAATTGTTGCCTCCAATTGGTGTCCCTAGGTGGCATTACTTGGTCTACCATATAATGAACAACTCTTAGACATTTTATGAATCAGATTTTTGAAAATCACTTGATATTCTAGAGCAAAATCTTGTGCATTTTGTTCATCCCATTCATTGTTCAAGTTTGAGTGCTTTCAAACCTTTGTGGTTTGAGGCCTTATGATTTGAAGTGCTCCTATCACAAGTCATAATCGTTGTATCTTGGGAGACAAATTGCCAAAGCAAATCGTTAGCACCGAGGCGGGGCAATATTATTTTAAGGACGGAGATTACAAATCTCGTCTCGACATAAACTTTGAAGCCATTGTTATTTTTTTTATTACATTCCTAAGATACACATTGATAGAGAAAAATGGACAACAATCTTAAGACAATATCGAAAACAAATGGCTTATTCGAGTGCAACAACGACTCATGTTCATCATGGTGAAATGCCTGAAAAGTTCAATGGGAACGACTTCAAGTGATGTCAACATACGATGCTCTTTTACTTGATCACACTGAGTTTGGCAAGGTTCTTAACCGGTGAGGCTCCTACGGTTGAAGAATGAGAGACTGACACCCAAAGATGGTGGCACTTGATGCATGGAATCAAAGCGACGTCCTATACAAGAACTATATCCTAAATGGGTTAGATAATAAATTATATAACGTTTATTATATTGTGAAAACATCAAAGGAACTTTTGGCATCGCTGGAAAAGAAGTACAAATCCGAGGATGCCTGCATGAAGAAATTCACAGTTGGACAGTTCCTAGATTTCAAGATGGTTGATATCAAGCCTGTAATAGTGCAAGTACAAGATCTACAAGTTATTTTGCATGACATTCATGCGGAGGGAATGAGTCTAAGTGCTTAATTCCAAATCACTACTATGATTGAAAAATTGCCTCATAAGTGGAAGGACTTCAAGAACTATCTGAAACACAAACGAAAGGAGGACAACAAGGTTTCGGAGAGAAAGGTGGGTGGGTTTCAAATGGAACCGTTGGCTAATCTAGTTGAACAGACAACCGGATCAAAGCTAAAGTTTGACAGTATGGCCTCCAAATTTGGAAAGACGAAGAAGTTCAAAGATAAATGCTACAAGTGTGGAAAACCTAATAACATGGCAAAGGATTGTCGTAACAAAGACATTCGCGGCAAAGCAAAAGATCAAGTCAATGTGACCGAACATGATCGGATCTCGGATAACTTGAATGATCTAATGTTAACAGCTGATCATATGGAATGGTTCGTCGATTCCGGTGCAACCCATCATGTGTGCTCAGACAAAGCCATGTTCTTCACATATATCCAATAAGTGGGGTCACTCTACATGGGAAACTCCACTACATCTCCGGTAGTTGGACTGGGGAAGGTGGTTCTAAAGATGACTTCCCCAGAAAGGAATTGACTTTGATATATGTCCTACATGTTCCTGACATCCGAAAGAACCTGATATCCAGATTGGCTCTAGTCAATGCGGGTTTTAGACTAGTTTTAGAATCTGGAAAAATTGTACTCTCCAAAAATGGAGTTTTTGTTGGAAAATGCTATATGGAGAAAAACCTTTTCAAAATGAATGTAATGACGTTTATACGTCAATTTTTGAAAGCAATAAAAAAAATGATTCTACTTATTTGATCGAGTCTTGTAATTTATGGCATGATCGTTTGGGTCATGTGAATTATGGTTCACTTAACAAATTAATGAAGTTAAACTTATCGCCTCAAATGAATGTTAACTTGAAACATAAGTGTGAAACTTTTGTCGAGGCCAAGTTAACGAAACCAACATTCCATTCAATTGAAAGAACAACGACACCTCTTGAATTAATTCATACGGATCTATGTGATCTAAAGTTTTTGGAAACTAGAGGTAGGAAGAAGTAATTTATTACTTTCATTGATGATTGTACGAGATATTGTTACATCTATTTGCTAAGAAGCAAAGACGCGGCCTTGGAATTATTTAAACAATACAAGAATGAAGTTGAGAATCAACTTAGCAAAAAGATAAAGAATGTTCATAGCGATGAGGTGGAGAATATGGAACACCGTTTGAAGAATTTTGTACTGAGTATTGCATTATTCACCAAACCACTGCCCCTTATTCACCACAATCAAATCGTATTGCCGAATGTAAAAATCGTACTCTACTTGAGATGATGAATGCTATGTTGATAAGTTATGGATTACCACAAAACTTGTGGGAGGAAGTAATCTTGTCGGCCAACTATATTCTAAACAAAATACCAAACAAAAGTAAGGATGCAACTCCTTATGAGTTATGGAAAGGCCACAAACCTTCTACATATACTTAAAAGTGTGGGGGTGCTTGGCTAAGGTAGAAGTACCAAAACCAAAGCAAGTGAAAATTGGACCTAAAACAATAGATTGTGTATTTATTGGTTATGCTAACAATAGTAGTGCATATCGATTTTTAGTACATAAATCTAAAATACGTGATGTGCATGAAGGTACAAGCATGGAATCAAGAAATGTGGTATTTTTTGAAGAAATATTTCCCTACAAAACAAACAAGGAAATATGCCCTAAGAAAATGACGTTTGAAGAAGCTATCGATGACTCAAAAGAAAATGAAGAGCCACGACGTAGCAAGAGGACCAAAGTGACTACGACTTATGGTCCCGACTTTCATGACATATATGTTGGAGTGACGCATTATCTAGCCTTGATGCTTGTATGTGGAAAGAGGCTATTAATGGCGAAATGGAATCCATAATGCAAAACCACACATGAGAATTGGTAGACCTTCCAAATGGAAGTAAACCATTAGAATGCAAATATAATCTTAAAATGAAATATAAGTCAGATGGTTCAATTGATAAGTACAAAGCGAGACTCGTGGCAAAGGGATTTAGACAAAAGGAAGGCCTTGATTACTTTGATACAAATTCACAAATCACGAGAATTACGTCCATCAGAGTCATCATTACTAAGCTGCTCTAAACAATTTAGAGATACATCAAATGGATGTAAAACACATTCCTTAATGCGGAATTTGAGGAGGAAATTTATATGAAACAACCCGAGGGGTTTGTGGTTCCCGGACAAGAGAAAAATGTGTGTAGACTCGTTAAGTCATTGTATGAGCCTAAGCAAGCGCCGAAACAATGGCATGAAAAATTTGACAAAACAATGTTATCAAATATTATTAATGAGTGTGAAAAATGTTTATATATGAAAAACACGCCTAAAGCATATGTAATAGTATGCTTGTATGTTGATGATATGCTCATAGTGGGAAGCAACTTAGAAATCATCAATGCAACAAAGAAAATGTTATAAAACATTTCAAAATGAAAGATATGGGTGAAGCTGATGTGATACTTGGAATTAAAATCTCCAAGATATCCGAAGGACGAGTGTTGTCACAGTCTCATTATGTTGAGAAAATACTCGAGAAATTTCTCGCGAATGACACGTCGTTGATAAGTGTGATTTTTACACTTATTTTGATATAAGATTAGGGGTGTTTCTGTAGTGATTCCTGAAAAATATTACGCTTTTTGGTATATATTTGTATATTTCAGGAACCCAGGTACAATTGCATCAAAGTGGAGGAAATAAGCTATAAATGATGAAAATGACCAAATCGAGCAAACGAGGAAAAATGAGGGACGAAATTGCAAATTGGGAAATTTTAGAATTCGCGATCGATCGGAAGTTTTTACCGATCGATCGTCGCTGACCAGAAGATTATGGCCATCGATTGTCAGTTCCCACCGATCGATCGCCGCTTTGAGAAGTTTGAAAAATAAAATCAGAATAGTCTGTCGATCGATCGGTAACTCACAACGATCGATCGTCGGACCCAAAATTTTCGAGATTTTGTTTCCTTGTTGGATATTTTGTATCCTAAATTATGAAACTCCTCCACCACTATATCAGTTTTTTGGAACAAAAATAAGGATCTTTTGGCTCATAATTAAACCCTACACAAGCAGCCTCCATCCTCTCCATCATCTACCATCTTCCATACACCATAAATCCATTGAAGAAGAGACACGTCTGAAGAGACGGGACGACGGAGCAACGGAAGGAGTCAACGCCTCTAGTTCTTATTCTCATTAGATTTTGATGTTTAGAATGTTGAAAAACAATTTAATGCATTGTTATTTGATGGAGATTGTTGGCTAAGTTTGTTGTCAAGACTTAGAGGATCCCATGTTTTGAACCCACAATTTTAATTAAATTTTGATTGATTCTTACAATTCTTTGAGTTTAATTTATTGTTGTTCATGCTTTCAATGGATTAATCATCCTTGATTGATTGATTATTTATTGCAATTGAATTGACCATAGGAGATTGCAATACGATATAGTAAATTAAACCGTGGATTTCAAACTAAGATCGAAAGATAAAATCAAATACATGTGTGATAGCAATAGATTTACCAAAATCGGAGGCTAGAAGTTTTCAATCGACATACAATATTAAGTGTTAAATAAGTGCATGATCATTGCCTTGTTGCATCTTAGTATTAGACTTGTTATAACTGGACCAAGGTATAACAAGTGCATTAGGAAAACTCGTCACTTTATAACCGTTGAATTAATTCTTAACTATAGGCGAATTATGGGGGATTGCATGGGTGAAACGAAAGTCTTGATAATTGTCTCTATTGATTCTAATCTTATTCGTTCTTGTGTGTTGGGTTAATTATTGAGTTAATTCGTCACTTTAGTTAATTAATCACAACTAATATTCATAGGCTAAATATAGTTAAACTAGTAGAGTTTGATACTTATTTCCTAGTCCTCGTGGATTTGACACTCATACTTTCCATATCATTATACGAAAACTTGACAATGTTCACTTGTGGTATGCAATCGTTACACTCAAAAACACTATTTAAAATAATAGCGATCAAGTTTTTGGCGTCGTTGCCGGGGACAGTTTTAATAATATCAAACAAAATTAGTTGACTGTAGTTTAGTCATTTATTTGTTTTTATTTTCGATTTTTTTCTTCCCTATGTTTGTTTCTTGTGTGAATCTTTACAAGTTTTTATCTCTTGGTGCATGCTAAGGAGTAGCAAGCCTACACTTGAGCCTTTTGACACCAAGATCGAACACACTTGTCAAAGGAGGCTAAGGCAAGCAATAGCACTAATGGCGAATAACAAGGAGATTCCAGTACCCTCAGTTGCAAGATCATTCATGGATTATGCCCATCCTTCATTCCATGGATCACTGTCGAGTATCACGAGACCGACTATCCAGGCGAACAATTTTGAGATCAAGCCTGCTATCATACAGATGATCCAACATTCGGTCCAGTTTGGAGGAGCAACTACTGATGATCTAAATGCCCACATCTCCAACTTCTTGGAGATTTGTGATACCTTTAAACATAATGGCATTACTGACGACGCCATCAGGTTACATTTGTTTCCTTTATCTTTACATGATAAAGCTAAATCTTGGTTACAATCGTTGCCCGTAGGTTCTATTACCACGTGGGATGAGATGGCGCAATTTTTCTTGTCAAAGTTCTTTCCACCATCCAAGATGCGCAATAATATCATGATTTTTGCCCAATACGATCCAGAGACACTGTATGAGGCATAGGAGCGCTTCAAGGATCTACTGTGGAGATGCCCACATCATGACCTCCCTATCTGGCTGCAGGTACAAACATTTTATAACGGTTTATTTGTTGATCACCGTTCTATGATTGATGCAGCATCAGGAGGTACTGTGATGAGGAAGACGCCCGAGGAGACTTATATACTATTGGAGGAGATGGTGTGTGAGGGCCCAATCCTAATGATGTGATTAATTATCACACAATGATAATTAAAGTGTAAACAACGAAAGATTAGTTTAACATTTATTAACATGTGGCCCTAAAATTTCGGCATGACCTCGTCACACGAGAAACATACCACCAATACCAATAGTCAACATATATATATATATACCATCTGTTTCATCTCCATCAACACAAATCAAACTATGAAACACATATCCATACTGAGCAAAATAAACTAAATATACATAAACTCCTTACACTCCAGGGACACACCCCTGGTACATATACGACTGGGATAAAAAGGAAAATAAACCTCTCAAGTGTGGCTCCCACCGGATGTACCCTGTCTGGGATCCTGACCACCTGTACTACCTGTCATTGTCCATACACAAAGACAACAACAGCCCCCCTTGGAGGTGAGCCAAAGCCCAATATGGAACGATCATAGAATATACAACATGTATCTAGAAAATGTGATATATGATGTAATGCAATGCAATGCAATGCATGTCGTGTCGGTATCAGGTCAATTACCCATCCACTGGGTGTATCAGAATCAATCAAATCGCTATCAGACCATAGTAGCTCGAGCCTGCCAAGCATAAGAGATCATCAGTGATGCGTCGTCAAAGCGTCATCACATCCCAAGTCTCGACATAGTCAGGGACATACACGGGATGACATCAGCAAGGTGCCACCAATCCCCCGTCTCAACAAATCATGGTAATCAGAGGAGACCACGATTCCCTATACCTTTCAGGCCATTTAATGCCGGTCATAGTATCGCGGTACCAATCTCCAATGATTATCCCAGAATCCAGAAATAAACAGGGTATTTAAGGATCATAGCTCAACGTGCATGTCATGCATCGATGTATGTATAAAAATGATGTGTGTTAACAAAATATTTATTTTTCATACACCGGTGTACCATTCATGCATGCCAATGAATGCCACATAATTGAAATAAAATCATGTAGCCACATAATCTCACATAATTCACAGAAGTCAACAAATCATATATCAAATGATACAGCTACCTGTCGTATGTTACCCGATCACAACATACCTTATTTCTTCTTAGCTAATCCAGATATCTTCAATCGTGTCAATCTAAGTTCGATGCAGAATGAAATAAAATCTACACAATCAATTCACGAAAGTCTTTAACTAAAGTTAACATATAAATTGATATTTTTATTTATTAGAGTTTCGAATCATAATTCATATATTCACAAGACTTAAGCTAGGATTAACCCAACCAATTACTTTAACCCACTTCATGTTATATTATCATCTGACGTTTCTTAACCTCAAAATTTGTACCATTACTAAACGAAAATACATCCCATAGAAAGCCAATTCTCAGCTCATATAATTTCACTATCATTATATTATATTGTATTTATTTATTTGTTGCATCACAGCCCATTTCTTTTGTTTAATTGATTTTCGGTAATCTCAAAAGAACAATTAAGAAACCCATAAATACTACATAATCAGTGTTGTGACTGCTATGCATAAATCCTTTTAGAACATAAATTTGTACATCATCTTTCTTAATTTACAGATTTATCCTGCTACTATATAGATTTTCAGATTTTATTTCCTAACAACAGAATTCTACATGAAATCCACAAATTTAATAAAATGAATTACATTAGCTAATTACAAATCATTCTAACTTTTGAATTCTACATCGTTAGTGCATGGACAAACAAATCAATAAATCATTATTACTTTCTTCATTTTATTCTTTTACACATGAATTTGTTGAAGAATTACCTCACTCCTTGATTCCATTTTTTGCTCGGTTCTTGTTTGCTGGTTTGGTGAAAGATTTGTCAAAATTTCAAAATTGTATAATACGGAAAAAGATAAAAACAAGGGTAGGTATTCGAGCAGCCACATGTTTGAGTTTTAACGCAAATCATGGATGACTCACTATCACTCACTAACTTGTCATGTTTTCTTGACTTCATTGCACGTGAAGAGATAAGCAGCAAACAACATTTTATGTTTTAAAATAAAATTACCAGAAAAAAAAAACAATTGCTAAAATACCCCAAAAAAATAGTAATCATATAAAATCTCATTATTTGTATTAATCGATAGAATCTCAAAATATTAATTAGATTATAGAACCTTAACTTCTAACTAATTTACAAATTGTACTTAATTCTCATTATCCAATATCAGGGTATCACATTTACAAAATGTTAAGTATGATATCAAGTTGTTATCAATGATAATATTCCTTGTGTTTATTATCAACCATATGATTAACAGAAGATGAATCACATAATTGTTTAGAAGTTAAACATGATTTTCGCTAATACGGTACGAGGGCCTTACATGGTGGTGAATAGCTGTCAATGGCAGTCCGAAAGGAACTTGCCAAAGAAGCAAGTCGGATTGCATCAAGTGAGTTACTGCCCTAGCTGACCAGTTGGAAGAGCTGAACAAGAAGATTGACAGTTTGAGCATGCATGCAATGCAAGTTAAAGCTGTTACATGTGAGCTTTGTCAAGGAGGACATCCGAGCACGGAATGCCAAGTAGGTAACCCTTTTGTTACAACTAATGAAGCTGTTAACTTTGTAGGGAACCGACCAACCACGGGTATGCACCAAAGCCAAGCATGGAGGAGCTACTAAACAAGTTCATATCGTTAGTGGAAACAAGGATGAACAATCACGAGGCGTCGATAAAGAACTTGGAAGTCCAAGTGGGTCAGTTAGCAATCATCGTATCCGGGCGAGCACAAGGCTCATTACCTAGTGACACTGAAAAGAATCCTAGGGAGCAAGTCCATGCTATCACATTGAGAGCGGAAATGAGGTCGTTGAGAAGAAGGATGCACAAGTTGAGTTAAAAGGCGAGGCGGGCATCAAGCAAGAAGAGGGTCAAACATCTGACAAAGGTAAGTCTACTAAGACCTCTACACCCATCACACCACCTGTTAAGGTAGATATTCCACTCCCATTCCAGCTGCATATAAGAGAGCAAAGATAGATGCTAAATTTGCTAAATTTTTAGATTTGATTAAGAATCTCCATATTGAGATGCCTTTCGTTGATGCTATACGACACATGCCGAATTATGATAAGTTTTTTAAGGAGATTCTATAAAAAAAAAAGTGAAAACTGGGAGAGCACAAGATGCTAAACTTAACTGAGGATTGTTCCGTTATCATTCAAAATGATTCACTTCCAAAGTTAAAGGATCCAGGGAGTTTCACTATATCTTGCAAAATAAACTCTATATCTTTTAAAAAATCCTTATGTGATTTGGGTGCAAGTGTGAATTTAATGTCTTTGTCTGTCTACAGGAAGCTGGGCTTAGGAGAGCTAAAACCGATCAATGTATCACTGCAGATGGCGGACAAGTCCATCAAGTACCCTCAAGGGATAGTGGAGGATGTACCACTAAAAGTTGACAAATTCACCCTTCCGGTGGATTTCATTGTGTTGGACATGAAGGAAGATGCTGACATGCCCTTGATCCTAGGAAGGCCATTCCTTGCAACTGGAAGAGCACTGATTGACGTCCAAGAAGGGAAGTTGGTCCTCCGTGTAGGGGAGGATCAAGTCGTCTTTGATATGTTCAAAACTTTGAACAATGCATGCACTGAGCACCGATGTTTTAATATCAATATTATTGATACATTATCTGTTGATGCGACGCAGATTAAGATCAAGACGAAGTTGGAAGTCACATCGAATGCCCATAAAAAAGGGATCAAATTATGTAAGGGGGACTTGGTGTTATGCGACTATTTCTATGGAAGTCGGACTCACCATGGGCAGACCCTTTCAAAGTTGTCGATGTTCTACCATGCGACACTATTAATCTGAGAGATGACCAAGGGGTGATATTCACTATAAAAGAAAAGTGGTTACGACACTACCACAAGGATGATGGAAAATCATCCCCCACTACCCTGGCAGCACTTGAGCTTACATGGTAAAAAGGTCCAGCTTGGGACTATAAATCAAGAACTTTTTCTTATCCCTCTGCACTGTTTTTGGTTTGTTTTGTTTTGGTTTGGTTTGTTTTTGCTTTTTTTTTTTGGCGAGACTCCCTGCGTGCTGTGACCTCTCCAACACTATACCCCATGAGCTGACAAGGAATTGGACGATGATCACTGACGTTATTTGTCAAAGGTAAATTCTGTCTTATTTTCCATGCCTATTATATTGAAGACAATGCATGAATTAACTGTGTCATGCTTTTTCTTTGGACTTGTATCGTTCTTTGGGCACCAACACAAAAATTTTCTTGAAAATGAGTTCAGTTATAGAGAAAAGAATGAATCATAGTAGTGGTCTCTATTCCATGATGATATTAATCTCGCTATGCATGTCAACTTGAGTTTTGGTAATTGTAAGACTTGTTGTGAATATCTTGTTTTAGTTAGCATGTCAAAGATGAAGGATATTTTGAGCACATCTGAATCATAATCTTGTGAATTGCATTTGGAGTAGTAATAATCTTGGTGAACTCTATGAATTGTTTTGAGCATCTTAGAGTACCTTAGAACCTGTTTGATGATGACACTTTGAGGTACAATTTTATAGTTATGAAATGGAAATGATTTAGGCGATCTTTGGACCGTTTGAGCCTTTCAAGCTTACCATGATATATATCAATCTCTAGTTGTCCTATTTTGAGCCTAATTGAAAAAGAATGGAGTATGTTCAACATACTATTAGCCCCCATTCAACAAATTTCTATGGCAACTCATTATACCCACCTACATGAGCCTAAATTGAAAAAAAATATCCTTACCTAAAAGGGAGTATAATGAATCTCATTAGATGCACATGAATTGCTATATTTTGATGTGCTTCTTGTTGAAAAATTGATGAATGAGAAAAGAAAAGAAAAGAAAGAGTCTTGAAAAAAAAAATCTAATTAAGACCCAAAGTGGCCAAGGCTATAAAAGAAAAAGAAGATAAGCTCAAGTTGTGCTAAAAATATGAACATTACATGCTTATACTCTATTCTTTGTGCTTATCCTACCTTTTCTTTGAAGCCAACATCTAGGCCTAACATTACAAGTTTAAAAAGTCCTTTTGATCCAAGTCTAGGGAGTAACTACATTAGTGAATAAGTTGTTTGAAAATAGGCCTATGGAATGCTCAACGATAATCTTACTTTTCATTTGACTAGCATGATTTGATCTATGAAATACGTGTGGAACTTGAAAATGACAATAGCACACACGCACGTTCTGATTTGGAGACATGTTGCTCGATATAGGAGAAAACACAACCTGTTGAACATTTTTTATTGACACTTGTTTGTAAGCGAGATGTCTGAGTTAAATGACTTCGAATTGGTTTATTTGAATTATCAATATTGAACTCTACATTTTGATCTTATTTCTTGCTAGAGATGATCAAGTTTATGTTTGGGGGAGTTGGTAAGTGTGATTTTACACTTATTTTGATATAAAATTAGGGGTGTTTTTGTAGTGATTCCTGGAAAATATTACGATTTTTGGTATATATTTGTATAAGGAATCCAGGTTCAAATGCATAAAACTGGAGGAAATAAGCTATAAATGATGAAAAGGACCAAATCGAGCAAACACGAAAAATGAGGTACGAAATCGCAAATTGTGAAATTTTAGAATTCGCGATCGATCGGAAGTTTTTACCGATCGATCGCTGCTGACCAGAAGATTCTCGCGATCGATTGCCAGTTCCCACCGATCGATCGCCGCTTTGAGAAATTTGAAAAATAAATCAGAATAGTCTTGCCATCGATCGGTAACTCGTAGCGATTGATCGTCAGACCCAAAATTTTCGAGATTTTGTTTCCTTGTTGGATATTTTGTGTCCTAAATTATGAAAACTCATCCACCACTATATCATGTTTGTTGGGATGAAAATAATGATATTTTGCCTCATAATTAAACCCTACACAAGAAGCCTCCATCCTCTCCATCCTATACCATATTCCATACACCATAAATCCATTGAAGAAGAGACGCATCAGAAGAGACGGGACGATGGAGCAACGCAATGAGTCAACACCTCTCGTTATTTCCGTATTTCTAATTCTAGTTCTATATGTTCATTAGATTTTGATGTTTAGAATGTTGAAATAAACAATTTACTGCGTTGTTATTTGATGGAGATTGTTGGCTAAGTTTTTTGTCAAGACTTAGGGGATCCCATGTTTTGAACCCACAATTTTAATTAAATTTTGATTGATTCTTACAATCTTTGAGTTTAATTTATTGTTGTTCATGCTTTCAATGGATTAATCATCCTTGATTGACTATTTATTGCGATTGAATTGACCATATAAGGTTGCGATACAATATAGTGAATTAAACCGTGGATTTCAGACTAAGATCGAAAGATAAAGTCAAATACATGTGTGATAGCAATAGATTTACCAAAATCGAAGGCTAGAAGTTTTCATAAATCGACATACAATATTGAGTGTTAAATAAGTGCATGATCATTGCCTTGTTACATCTTAGTATTAGACTTGTTATAAACGGACCAATGTATAACAAGTGCATTAGGAAAATCGTCACCTTAGAACGTTTGAATTTAATTCCTAACTATAGGCGAATACTGGGGGATTGCATGGGTGAACTGAAAGTCTTGATAATTGTCTCTATTGATTCTAATCTTAATCGTTCTTGTGTGTTGGGTTATTATTGAGTTAATTCGTCAATTTAGTTAATTAATCACAACTAATATTCGTAGGCTAAATATAGTTAAACTAGTAGAGTTTGATACTTATTTCCTAGTCCTCGTGGGTTCGACACTCATACTTTTCATATCATTATACTAAAACTTGACACCGTGCACTTGCGGTACACAATCGCTACACTCGAAAATATTGTTTAAAATAATAGATATGTAAAGACACCTTATGACCCGAATCCACATTTGGTTAAAAACAAAGGATACCATGTCATGCAATTAGAATACTCAAGGATAATTGGCAGTCTCATGTATCTCATGAACTGTACACGTCCTGATATTGCATATGCGGTTGGCAAACTAAGTAGATTCACGAGCAATCCAAACAATGATCACTCGAAGGCATTGACGAGGGTACTTAAACATTTAAGATACACCATGAACTATGGATTGTACTATACAAGACATCCTGTTGTATTGGAAGGATACAATGATGCAAATTGGATATCGGACACGCAAGACTCCAAGTCGACAAGTGGTTATGTGTTTACCATTGGAGGGCTGCAGTGTAGTGGAAATCTACCACGCAAACTTGTATTGCTAGATCCACTATGAAATCTGAATTCATAGCTTTGGATAAAGCGGGAGAAGAAGCCGAATGACTTAGAAGTTTCTTGGAAGAAATTTCTTGTTGGGAAAAACCTGTGCCTACAATTAAAATACATTGCGATATCCATCTGCTATAGGAAGGGCACATAGTAGCATGTATAATGGTAAGTCTAGATATATACGTCGTAGACACAATACTATTAAACAGTTGATCTCAAATGGCATTATGTCCATTGACTACGTGAAGTCAGAGGAAAATATTGCGGATTCGCTTACAAAGCTTGCCTAGAAATCAAGTATATAGTTTATCAAGGGGAATGGGATTAAAACCATATAATCAAAATCTTGTAGTGGATACCCAACCTATGTGACTGGAGATCCCAAGATCTAGGTTCAAAATGGACAACAAAAATACTAGATTGTATAAACACCTTAGAATTAATCTCCGACCCATTGATATGATAAGGGGTGTAACTTGCAAAAATGGTACAATGATAGACAAAAGGCCTTTAATGATTCCTAAGATATGTTGGAGCATAGCGGGATACTATTTAAGGAGATCACCTACGTAAGTGATAAGTGTGACCGCTTCAAAGAATGGAAAGCACTTATGAAACCAAGCGTGGTCCATGGCCAAAACAGACACAACCGTAAGAAACCGATACGAAGGTTAGAGTTGTTGTGGTGTGGGTTTAATTGTCTTGGCTTACAAAAACGACTAAATAGTTCAAGACTATAAGTTCACTATTAAGTCAAGTAAATCCGATTGAATACTACTACGGAATATTCAAAGCCGCAAACTATCTCTACAGATGCCATAATAATTCGTTGAAAGTACCAATTGCATCATGTATTAATTTAATTCATGTGGGGGATTGTTGGAAACATGATTAATGAATTAGAAATTAAGCATCGAGGACCAAACGATGTATTCTGGAGGCCACGATCGATTGCCATATGTTGGCTCGATCGATCGTATGTACGAGAAAAAACTTGCCAAAATTCTGCCAGGCGCGGCACAATCGATCGCACCCCTTGGGCAATCGATCGCACCCTGGGCACGTCCCTTCACGAATTGATGTGTTTTTTCCTATGTCCCTAGGTGGCATTACTTGGTTTGCTATATAATGAACAACTCCTAGACATTTTATGAATCAGATTTTCAAAAATCACTTGATATTCTAGAGCAAAATCTTGTGTATTTTGTTCATCCCATTCATTGTCAAGTTTGAGTGCTTTCAAACCTTTGTGATTTGAGGACTTGTGATTTAGAGTGCTCCTATCACAAGTCATAGTCGTTGTATCTTGGGAGACAAATTATCAAAACAAACCGTTAGCACCAAGGCGTGACAATATTGTCTTAAGGACGGAGATTACATATCTCGCGATATAAACTTTGAAGCCATTATTATTTTTATTACTACATTCCTAGGGTACACATTGATAGAGAAAAACGGACAACAAAAATTTTAATAAGATGACCATGTATTTTGTTAGCGTCAACTTATTAATTTTAAAAAATAAATGCATGTAACATTTTAAACTTTAGATTAGATACATGGTAACATGTCGTTTTGTAAATGGAATCAACCATTATTAAATCCTAAATAATGTCGAGATATCTAATATGATGCCTTTGTATACCGGATCGTTGCTGTTAGGGATTCGACCCAGAAAATTTTACAGCATGGGAAGCATAAAGCAAGCAATTGAAGAAGGTGTTGGTTACACTCCATTCATAGACTGCAACGTAGATTCATCAGGAAATCATACCAAGTTTATTTGTATATGGATTCCACATACCTCATTCTCAAGTTTTCCCACATGGAAGATCATGTGGTTCCAATATTGAGTTCCCTTATTTTTCTTACCAATCAAATAATTCCCATGATGAATCATAATCTAATAAATGTATACTATCTTTATTATTCACATGGACGAATATAGTCATGTGATTGAGGGGGCAAAATTGTTGGATTTTTATTGAGATGACAAAAATGTAGATTTTTAGATATATGGGGCAAAAATAATATATACTAGCCGTCGACGCACACGCGTTGCATGTGTAACATAATATATGAATATTATGCGTTGACAATAATATCAACCATTGATCTATAAGGGCCCTACTACCAGCATGCAAATACTGAAAATGCAAAGAAAATGTTACAAACAAATAAAAAACTAACAACCAATTAAAAAATAAAACTTATCTTGATGATATTCCAATATTATTCTTTTATTTCATGGCTACTAATAAAACAAATATAGGGTAATTTGGTATATCACGATGATCATACCAAAATAGTTAATCTATGGTGCTTTTATATATATACTAGTTCGCTTGGAACCGCGCAAGGCGCGGTGTCAGTGAATAGGTTATGTGGTTCTAATCTCTTGTATATATAGGTCAACAAGAATCAAATGGGCTGCCTAATGTAACAAAATGATCAGGTTGTGATATAATGTATGGCAAGCAGACCTGTATTTACATGAAGGAAAATGGTGCAAAATAAAAACCTTGTTTTGGGCCACTTCATTTCAATTTTGTTTCCATTTATTTGCCATAATGTTGTAGCTGCGTTGAAAGAAAGAATTACCTTCCCTGAAGCCTCGATTGCATCTGTATTTGTCAATTGGACACAACCGTAAAATCTTTCTTGCCGGAAGTTGCGATTCTTTACACACGACCATGGTAGTAAGCATGATAAATTTGATGATTTCCTTGGCAATATCTTGATCTTTGGTAAAGTATCTATATCCATGTATAAAGTTGAATGTTTTATATTTGTGCCGTGCATTTTTTCTAAGTTTACGATAAATATAAGCTTCAGTTACCTAAAGAAAAAGAAGTTTTACTAATAAAAAGTAAAAATCTAACAATTAATCACATCACAAACCCCTTTTGTCCAAATTCAAATACAAAATTCCCAAATTCTCAGGAAAAGTCCAAGAAACATTGTTACTTCCTTTATGTTGTAAAACAAAGATAAATTCAAGATTATAAATCTGATAAAATCAATTTATTGAGCATGGTGTTTCAAAACAAAAAAGCATCACAGAACTTAAGATTGAAATATGGTATGTCATTTCCCACATCTATGCTTTTGAGAAACAACTATCGAACTTAAGATTGAAAATTTTAGCGTACAGAACTAAGTACAGAGAAGAAGAGTACTCGAAGAAGATCGTTGTAGAACATCTTTTGAGTTTCATTTCCATGATTTTACATCCCAATCAACAATCAGAATTTTGCTGATATTGAACTGCGGCTACATCATTTAATGAATGACTCAAATGAGTTTATATACTCGTTAAAAGTATTGGAAGCATTAAATTCTGACAAAATCAACACATACAGAATAATCCGCTAAAAACTAAACCAGGTCACACTTTGTTATTCAATAGATAACTTGTAGCAACATCAATATTGTTGTATGGAAAAAAAATCCCATTGATTCAGATTTTTCTGCATGATGTCCAAGAGGCGTAACGATAGCAAATCCGGAATCCAATTCACCTCTAGCAACTTTCTCTGTGACCTATGGAAAAGAAAAATATAGAAAGTTTCCATGTAATCGGATATGCACATATCGGCAAAGCAATAACTAACAATTATGTCACGCCCCGGGCCCAGACCCGCGTAAGCGAGACTGCACAATGGGCTCATATAGCAACTACTTCGTATCCGTCCTCGCTCTACGAAAATGGTTAACCCAAGTTGCTATAATGGTCCATTGTAAGCCTTTATAAACCACTTTAAATTTTCATTCACAACCAATGTGGGACAAGGGTATTACAAATTATCTATATATAATGAAATTGCATCACCCACTTAAGTATTATATATTTTTATAACAAATGATATTCATTGATGATATTAAAGGTGTAAATATGAAAATTTAGACAAGATGTCCACCCAGACTCACTACATATCTACAAATACAAACAACCTTGCATCTAATCCCAAAGTTTGCTTCGACATAACAACATCAAACAACTGAATCCAAGTTGATAAAGAAGCTCAAGATTCTTCTCCGGATAGTTTACAGACACTTGAGCACAAAACCCATTGATGCATTATAAAATTTCATGCTCTTGCCTCATTTGAACAATGCATGAGCTACACAAAAATGGATCTGGAATTATTTATTTTAAGATAAATCCCAAGAGGTATACCTCTATAACAGAACCTGCAGCAACGCAAGCAGCCTCAGATGAGACATCATTGAAATAAATGGAGTTGGATTTTGCAGCCATCTTTTCTCCTTGAGTCTGAGCATTTATAACTAACATTCTTGATCAACTCAATGTGGCTTTTGGCGTGAACCAAAGCTAAAGAGTTATCGGCAGCTTCCTTTCCTTTAAAAATTACACATGGAAGCAGCAAGCGTTAATACAATAGTTCTTTAATGAGCACAAAGACATTAACATCATTCCAGAGGCCAAATATAGCTTCAATAAAAATCAAAAAACAAATTCCTGTAGAGCAACAAAGAGAACAAGTAATCATAAAATCATTGCGAGATTAGGTCAGCGATGCACCCACAACAATGCCTCCCCCACCAACAAAATCACCCCTCTGTCAAACATCGAGGACACAGAGAACAGTCGCAGGAGTCACTTCTCTTGTACGCCTGCAGTTCTCATCGGAAGCCGAAGGAACCAAAACCCTTCGTTCCCCACCAAACAACACACCTCACCCACGAGAGAAAAGAAGGAATCGGTCAAATAAAATGACCACTATGCGCACACTGCTCAAGTTTGCAACCCAACATTCAGAAACCAAAATAAATCTAAAGATCCATCATCCATGCAAATTGTTGGGAGTACGTTCCGCTTTGAATCTTCGATTGATAACCTGCAACCAATACAAGAAAACAATCACAGTATACAATTCACATAAAACTATAAACTGAAATTCTAAACAAGAGTAAAGGAATATGGGCTCAGGTCGAGCAGGGTTTCCTTTCAACGTCGTCACCCGGGGAACCAAGGTATCGTATCCAAAAGTTGGAGACACTCGCCGCCCAAATGGACTCACGGCAGCCACCAAGCACGCACGGCACACACAGCACCACAACCTAACCACACAGGTGAAGACTCACGGCCACACACCTGCCCGAACAGAACCAGTAACGGGAATCACACAAGGATACACCAAGGAAGGGGATAGGGGCAACACAGAGCATAAACCAGCCAAGCACAGTTAGAACCACCAAGGTTAACCGCAGGGCAACACTCTAGCCACAAATCCAAACCACACTGGAACAGGGACGAAAAAGGGGGGGAACGAAAAACACTAAGGATTTTGGATTTCAGAGTATTACCTCATCATGGAACCATACCAACATTAATAGCACCGAGGGAGACGAAGAGAAGGGGAGCAAGTCCCAAGGACGCGGTCAAGCCAGCCGAAGAGGCACACGCAGAGAAGGTTCTGGAGTGGGGGAGATGAAACGTGAAAGGGGAATGGGAATAAAGGGGCTCGGTTATAGACAAGAAGAGGGACCAAAGCCCATTAAGAATAAATAGGGTAATGGGCCAAACCCAACAAATCTCCACATTGGCACAATACCGGCTCCACCTCGACGTAAGGAAAACCCTATAGATGACTCATCATCGCCCAAAGGGTCCCCACAACACACACAGTATTGTGTGGACCATATTCTTGTCATAGCACAAAGCACAGACAAAGAATACAGACAATAACCAACACAAAGAGGTTAAAGTCAATAACCGGGGTAACAATTCTATAACACGCACACAACAGTTCTATACTATCAAAATAGTTAGCAACACTAATCAATCACCTGTATCAAAATTCAAAATTTTTAGACATGATTGTAGTTTAGAAATAGGTAAACACTTAGTTCCCATATCAGCAGGATTATATTCAGAAGGAATCTTTTCAAGATTAACTAATCATTTAGCCACTACATCCCTAATGTAATGAAATCTAACATCAATATGCTTAGTGCGATCATGAAAAACAGGATTCTTACACAATTGAATGCCGGACTGTGAATCAGAAAATACCTCTACCTTACCTTCGAGCAAGCTAAGTTCAGAGATCAAACCTTTCAGCCAGACAGCTTCCTTCAAAGCTTCTGTTACAGCAACATATTCTGATTCTGTTGTCGACAAGGCAACGATATGCTGCAGCTGCGATTTCCAACTTATACATGCTCCACACAAAGTAAAAACATAAGAAGTAGTAGATTTTCTATTGTCTTTATCATTAGCATAATTAGAATCCACATAACCATTCAACTTAACACCATCAGCATATTTAGAAAAACATAAGCCATAATGCATAGAGTTTTTCAAATATCGCAACAACCACTTAACAGCATTCCAATGTACCACACCAGGATTAGACATATATCTACTTAAGCAGCTAACAGCATAAGCAATGTCAGGTCTAGTGCTAACCATCAAATACATTATAGAACCAATTGCATTTGAATACGGTACATTTTTCATGGCATCAAAGTCAACATCAGTTTTGAGACTTTGATCTTTACTTAGCATAAAATGAGCAGCTAAGGGCACGTTAACAGGTTTTGCATCAAACATGGAAAATTTCTTTAAAATTTTCTCTACATAAGAAGTTTGCTTTAACCAGAGAGTAGATTCCTTTCTATCTCTAACAATGTCCATGCCTAGGATTCTACTAGCATCACCTAAGAACTTCATATCAAATTTATCACTTAAACAGTTCTTAATATGCTCAATGGATTTCAGACAAGGACTAGCAATCAACATGTCATCCACATAAATCAACAAGAAAACAGGCACTGGCATTTTATCCTTAAAATACAAGCAATGATCAAAAGAGCTTCTTTTAAATTTTAAGGTAAGCATGCATTTATCAAACTTCTTATTCCATTGCCTAGGTGACTGCTTTAGGCCATACAAAGATTTATTAAGCAAACAAACATGATTTGGGTTCTTTGAGTCAACAAAACCATCAGGTTGTTTCATGTAAATCTTTTCATCTAAGTCACCATGCAAAAAAGCGGTTTTAACATCCATCTGTTTAAGTTCCCAATTAAAGTGAGCAACAAGTGATAATAAAATTCTCACAGTAGTAAACTTAACAACAGGAGCAAAGATTTCAGTATAGTCAATATCCTCTCTTTGAGTAAAACCTTTTGCAACTAGCCTAGCTTTATATCTAACAGAATCAACTTCATTCTTTACCTTAAATAACCATTTGCAATCTACCAAAGAGCAATTAACAGGTTTAGGTACAAGAGTCCATGTGATTCACAACTAAAGAATGCATTTCATCTTTCATGGCACTAAGCCAATGCACAACATTTTTAGATTTCAAAGCTTCATTATAGGTCTTAGGCTCACAATTATCAATAGACTCAAACATATTGAAAACATGCGATGTGAGGTGAAAATCATTAAACCTAGCAGGTTGTTTCACATTTCTTTTAACCCTATCTCTAGTCAACATATAATCATGCAGATCTTCATGTTCATTAGCAACCAATTCATTATGCACATGTTCGTCAACATTTTCATGCAAATCAGGTTCATTAACAAGCAAGTTCTCATGATTCATATTAGGGAGCACATCGTTTTCAATAACAGGGGTAACAATAGGCAAAGACTCCACCTTGCTCGGTGTAGTCTCACACTCACAGTCAGATTCAGGCAAAGATGGAAGCAAGCAAGGCATTTCAGATTCATTAAAAATGACATCCCTACTTATAATAGTTTTGAAACCAGGTTCACATCTTAACCAAAGCCTATATCCTTTTACACCCTCAGGATAACCAAGAAAGACGCACTTAACTGACCTGGGTTCAAGTTTGTCTCCTTTCCTATGCACAAAAGCAGAACAACCAAACACTTTAAGATTTGAAAAATCTAATTTCTTACCAGAAAAAAACACTTTCGGGACACTTACCATTCAAAGGCACGGAAGGGGATCTATTTACCAAATAAGAAGCTGTCACGACAGCTTCGCCCCAGAACTTCTTTGAGAGTCCAGAAGATGCAAGCATACTTCTAACTCTCTCGAGTAAAGTTCTGTTCATCCTCTCAGCAACACCATTCTGCTGGGGAGTATAGGGCACAGTCTTGTGTCTCAGAATCCCAGATTCACAGCACAAGTCATCAAACAAGATATTGCAGAATTCCATTCCATTATCTGTCCTAAGCCGTTTAATCCTTTTTCCAGTTTGGTTTTCAATCAAAATCTTCCATTTTTTAAATTTATCAAAAAACATCAGATTTATTCTTCATTAGAAAAATCCACACTTTTCTAGAGTAATCATCAATGATAGACAATAAATACCTATTACCACCTTGAGTTGGGATAGGTGAAGGTCCCCAAACATCAGCATGCAGGTATTCAAGTATATCATAACATTTAGTCACATTGGGGGAAGGGGAGATAGGGAATTTAACTCTTTGCTGTTTGCCTAACACACAGGAATCACAAAAAGTCATGCAAGACAATTTATCCCTACCAAAACAACCATCTTTGTGTAAAATCTCTAATCCTTTAGAACTCATATGACCTAACCTTTTATGCCATAAATCAGTTAAATCATCTGGCACAGAATTAGCACAGATTTTATCACAAACTGTTTTGCAAACATACAAATTCCTCCTATTCTCAGCTTTAAAAGCTACCAAAGACCCCCGCATAATTTTCATGCAACCATTTCCCCATTTACCCTCATAACCATCAGACTCTAAAGCTGCACAAGACATCAAGTTATTGCACAAAGCAGGAACATGTCTAACATCTTTCAAAGTCACAGAATAACCAGATTCAAATTTCAGACAAATATTACCAATACCAGAAACTTTACACAATTTCTCATTGGCCATAGAAACAGAAGCATGCTCAATTTCTCTGTAGCTAGAAAACAAATTTTTAAGTGGTGTCATGTGATAAGTGCAACCTGAATCAATAAGCCATTCATTTTCACACACAGGTAATGAAAGCACAGAGTTCACAGAATCACATAATTCAGTCACCATAAAAATATCCCCCATGTTTTCCCCAGAGGTAGAAGCATTGTTCGCTTGTTCATTTGTCTGATTTCCATTTTTATTCTGGTTCTTCTTTTTAGGGCAATCTTTTATGAAATGATTTGGGTCCCCACAATTGTAACATTTCCTCTTACTAGGCCTAGATTTCGATCTAGCCTTACTCTTTCCTCTTTTATCACCTTTCTGATATTGGTTATTGTTATTATGCCTATGTTGTGATCTACCACGAACGTGCATAACTTCACCAGAGGATTGTCTATTACCTTTGTTAACTTTTAAATCTAATTCCTTGCTTTTTAAGCCGTTCATTACAGTATCCAATGTAATAGAATCTCTACCGTACTTAATGGCGATTTTACATCACTATAATTTTCAGGAATAGCATTTAGAAGAACAATAGGTGAATAGTCGTAAATGTTCTTATCTCTTGTCAATTTAATATCTTGAATTAACTTAGCAAACACATCCAAATTTTCATCTACGTCTTTGTTCAAGTCTAGCTTGAATCTGAAAAATTTTTCTAACAAGAAAAGTTTACTAGGCAAAGATTTTTCAGTAAACATTTCTTCCAATTTTTCCCAAAAATCTTTTGCAGATGATAGTTTACCACATTTCCTGATTACAGAGTCAGATAAGTTCAAGATAATAGAAGAATAAGCATATTCGTCATCTTCAAGTTTCTTAGCAGTTGTAATGTTTTCAGGCCGATTACCGTCAATAGCTTTAAATACTTTTTGTTGTATTAAAATTCCTTTCATCTTTTGTTGCCATATCGAAAAATCAGATTTTTCATTAAAGGGTTCAAGGTTATATCCAGAAATTGAAGCCATCACAAATAAGCAAGGAGGCACACACAATTTCAACAACCAATCAGCAGAAGCAAGGACCACAAGGCACAAACACAATATGAAAGAATCAATCAAGCTAAGGGGAGGAAAAATCGCTATCACCCACAAGATCACAATACACTCAACGGTGTACGAGCATGGGGCTTCAGATAGAAATTTTCCTACGGGTAAGGGACACAAACACCTAGAAACAAAATGGTAAAATGATTAAAGGTTAAAATAATCACTTACTACCCAGAGACAAAGCTCTGGGGTGACGAAAACCACACGGCCCGAAGCACCGAAGTGCTCTGCCCGAAATCTGCCCGAGATTCCAGTCACTGCCCGAGCTCTCCAGCCGCTGCCCGAACACTCCTGCTGCTGCCCGAAGCCCACCGAGCACTGCCCGAGACCAACCGAGCACTCCAGTCGCTGCCCGAGGTCTGCCTGAGTACTCCACCAGGCACAGAACGCTCTGATACCACTGTTGGGAGTACGTTCCGCTTTGAATCTTCGATGATAACCTGCAACCAATACAAGAAAACAATCACAGTATACAATTCACATAAAACTATAAACTGAAATTCTAAACAAGAGTAAGGGAATATGGGCTCAGGTCGAGCAGGGTTTCCTTTCAACGTCGTCACCGGGGAACCAAGGTATCGTATCCAAAAGTTGGAGACACCCGCTGCCCAAATGGACTCACGGCAGCCACCAAGCACGCACGGCACACACAGCACCACAACCTAACCACACAGGTGAAGACTCACGGCCACACACCTGCCCGAACAGAACCAGTAACGGGAATCACACAAGGATACACCAAGGAAGGGGATAGGGGCAACACAGAGCATAAACCAGCCAAGCACAGTTAGAACCACCAAGGTTAACCGCAGGGCAACACTCTAGCCACAAATCTGAACCACACTGGAACAGGGACGAAAAAGGGGGGGAACGAAAAACACTAAGGATTTCGGATTTCAGAGTATTATCTCATCATGGAACCATACCAACATTAATAGCACCGAGGGAGACGAAGAGAAGGGGAGCAAGTCCCAAGGACGCGGTCAAGCCAACCGAAGAGGCACATGCAGAGAAGCTTCTGGAGTGGGGGAGATGAAACGTGAAAGGGGAATGGGAATAAAGGGGCTCGGTTATAGACAAGAAGAGGGACCAAAGCCCATTAAGAATAAATAGGGTAATGGGCCAAACCCAACACAAATCCCTGCAAAAAAGTAACATACCGGTTTCGATACTTTAAATATATTTCATAGTGTTTAGTTATTTGTTTGTTCGTTCTTTTATAAGTTAATAATTCGAACTGTACAAAAGACAATATTAGAAAAGTACCGATGACTTAAATATTTGTTGTTTCATATAAATTCCATATTAAATTGAAGTGCTATATTTCTTAAATAGTGGGAAATTACAACATCATATAAACTTAATCCATTGGAAACAATATAAACTTAATCCATTGGAAACAATAAACAGATTAACAAAAGAGACAAAAGATTAATCTGTAACTCTTATAATTAGGCGGCTACACAACCAATTCCATATCTGGTGGTGGGAAACACAAGAAACAAGCCACTGCAAATTATCCCCACCATCAATGGAAAACTCTGCATCACTTCACCCAACTCCTCCGCATGACCCGGAAACAAACAACCGGTGACCCGATGATCCGACAAAGCGATTGCCAAGAACACAAGCGAAGACATCATGGCATGAACAAAATCACTAAGTCCGACCTTAAACTTCTCGTCTTTTGGCACTGCCACTTCCAACCCTGTCTTGAAAACAGCCAACCCTTTCGGAGTCACAAATCCGTAGTACAGTTTACCGTCTTCGCCGTGGAACGAATCTGTGAAATGAAAGAAGAAGCAAGAGAGGGTGCATAGGATGAGTAAAGAGAGGATCATTAGGGTTGTAACGTGAGAGCGTTCCCCAGTGGAGTATATTGATGGGAGGACCATTTCGAAGGTGAGGAGGGTTCCGGTGGGGAGAAAGTTTGCCAGTAGGGTCGTTTTTGAGAGTGTTTTTTGGACGCCACTTGCCATTGCTCTTCTTTTCCGTCCACCGGTGGTGGCGGGGAGAGGGTTTTTCATTGCAGCGGAGGTTGGTGGCGAGGAAGGGTAAAGCGCCAGTGGATCGAGTTGCGATGATGTTTCATAGATTTTGATTCCCGGTGTCTCTGATGAGTTTTCCATGTTCAAAAAATGCTTCGAATTTCGGTTTTTGTGATGATTAGACGAAGTGAAACAAGGAATAATTCTTCTTTGTTTGATTTATTATTAAATGTTTCAAGATTTTGATTCCATCTTAGGTTGATTTATAGAGCGGTTATGAAGACAACTAACTAATTTTTTTGAATTCCAACCGTTAGTTGGACATGTCGCGGGAACGGTTACGATCGTCAACCGTACGGGAATATCAAAGGAGCCCCTGCAGTTTCCGAAATTACATATTCCCCATCTTTTGGGTCCCATCGATAATGTAAGCCTTTAATAATTGTTTTAAGTTTCTCTCTGGACTCCATAAATTTATACCAAATTTTTTATTTTCTGACCTACCAATGTGCAATTCAATTTTTTTATTTTCTTTCAAAATCTCTACATGAAATTCTAAAGTTTCCCAAAATTTTAAGGATCTCATGAAATTTCAATATCACTATATTTCATCGAATTGAATGACGTCATCTCCAATTGAATGCTATTTTAGCGTCCCATAAGTGCTCCAATCTAGCATTATTTTATGTGCTAGTTTGGAGCCCCTCTACGGTGTTGCATTGGTTCAACAGGTAGCAATGCTATCCATTTTTTATTATTATTTTTTAATTTTTGTAATTGTTAATTTTTTATTTTAAAATTAATTATTTAATTGATTTGTTTTATATTTGTATGAAATTTGGATTATCAGTAAATAATTAAATTGCATTACGGGTAGGGGTGCTTAACGGGTCGGGTCAATCCCGACCCGGCCCGAAATCGAACCGGTTAGCCCGGTTCAGAACCGAAACCAGAATCTGAACCTGGCTAACCGGTTCCGAACCGGTAAGATACCGGTACAGATCGGTTCTACCGTTTCGGAATCGGTATCTTACCGATTCAGGATTAATTTAAAAACTAATTTTTAATTTAGATAAATATATTTGAGGTTAGTTTACAAACGAAAAGACACATTAGCTCAATTGGTTAGAG
Source organism: Haberlea rhodopensis (assembly GCA_907163345.1). Lineage (NCBI taxonomy): Eukaryota > Viridiplantae > Streptophyta > Magnoliopsida > Lamiales > Gesneriaceae > Haberlea > Haberlea rhodopensis. Next base: position 1,816,342 of record CAJQUN010000024.1, on the reverse strand, counting down.
CTTTAGAGTAAAAGATGATGGTCGCGTGTTCGAATCCTCCAAGCAACAATTTCCGATTTTTAAAAAATAAAAATAAAAAAACCGGTTCGGGTTGGAACCGGTCCAACCCAGAATCGGAACCGGATTCGTTCCGGTTCGGAACCGGCCGGTTCCGGATCGGATCGGATCGGACAGGATTGGCCCGTTAAGCACTATTTACTGGCTAAATTTAATTATTGAATTTAATTTAATTAATTATCTAAATAAATTTTTAGACATAAATTTAAAATGTAAATTTATTAATAAATTTGTAAATAGATAATTGATTGAATAAATTAATAATTGTAAATAAATTCCTTTTATAGCAAAGTTTGAAGTAGATGAATGGATATGTGTTTTATATTTGGTACAAAAATTGTGCTATTTTGATATAAAATATGTGATAAAATGAAGTTACATGTTGGAGATAGTATGGTATCTATCTGATTACAAAAACCTTATTTGATTATAAAATAAGGGCAAACATCTTTAAAAAATATTATTGTAATTATGTACTTGCATGTTGCATCTTTGAAAATATAAACGATACCTCACAATTTTCATAATCAGGGCCGAAATTTTGTGCATCTTTGAAATTTTAATAAATTAAAATTACCAAAATATACAGAGGATATTAGACATAATTATCACTTGCAAAAACATCTTTCAACTAAATCTACAAAAATATCATCTTTCCAAATAAATACTCCTTCCAAAAAGCTTTTTTCAAATAAGTCCAATTTTTTATTTCTTTTTGTTGGAACTTAAGAGGGGGTTGAATTAGGTTCTTTCGCTACTTTAGAAATTTTAAAATGATTTTTTTAATAATTGAGTTTGCATTGCGGAAGACTTCAAGTCAATCGATGAATAATAAAAAGCAATAATGTAAATGCAAAATTTAAATAAAGCACTAAAGAACACAATGATATGTTATAGAAGTTCGGCGATGAACCGTCTACATCTCCTCTTCCCGGTTAGAAATCCTTTTAACCGAGGTTCCACTAGATAAACTTCTTCTTGGCCTTAAGGGCTCCAAGAATAGCCACACAACTTCTTATTGGCCTTGAGGGCTCCAATGATAGCCACAATCTTGCACCAACTTCACTAAACTAATCTTGTCATAAGCTTGAGCTCAATTGTCCATATTTTCAATTGTCCATATTTATAGTATTTGAGGCACCCAATGATCATACTAGTTGTTTATAGTCGTTAGCAACATTTAAGGCCAAAAACGTTCATGCATCGCCTAAAGCTATCTCCAATCGTCTCAGCTCAACGGTAAAAATAATTGAAATGTGCACCAATCGGCTAAGGCGATCAGGGGTCGAGTCAGGCGAACTTCAACAAAAATCAAGGCCGTGCCTCAAAATGGTAGTAAAGTTTCATCGTCTCAGGCAAATAGTACATCACCTCAAGCGTTCCTACCGAACGCCTCAGGCCTTTCGTGCCAATGGCTCGGGCGTTCCATGCCTGCCACACTCCTCGGCGTCACTTCTGTCAATGTGTGGGGCGATGCTCACGCCTAGAGCGTTTTCCTGAACAAAGATATTTATCTTTTTTCTACATTTCAACACTTTGTCGATCTTTAATTTGTTTTGATCTAAAATAATGATGTACACTTAACAAAAACCATTAGTACAAAAATCCCATGTTTTGTAATCATCAAAATAAAAATTGATATTTTGATAATTTTATTTAAATTTTGGAAACGAGAATTGTAGCGTTTGAAGACGCAACACTTTTATTTATAGGTCTTTTCTCCTTCCATAATTACCCTCTTATGTCTTCTTTTCTGAAATGATACGGTGCTCATCTTCTTCCAAAACTTCACCACCTAACGCCACCATCACTACAGGTCATGAACAGCGCCGGCAGATGCCATGGCTGAATTCCTCTGATTCGAGGAGGAAATGGGCATGCTGTGCAAATGTGAAGAAGAAGAAATTGAAATTTGCTTCCATTATGTTTTCCTTCTTCTTTATTGAACGATTTTTGGATATTTTTTGATGTTTTTATGGGAATGTTGTCCTTTAATTAACATTAAATTTTTATTTCAATTTTGGTGAACATTATGTGTTTGTTAAAATGTCTCTTCAGTTAAAAAAACATTTTGTAGCAATTTCAAAGTGCTATTTATTCAACTTTGGTTTCTTATCGGATGTAATTTCCAATATGAAACATATCAAGTGGAAATTTCTGACACGATGCCATTGCTTTCTTGTTTAAGATTGATAATTCTTCAACTTTGATGCATGTATATTACATGCACCGACTGATTACATTGTCCTTTTGATTGCTATTAGGGCTTGAGATTTTTATTAGACGCATTCTGTTATAAAATGATAACAAGTTCGTAAAATTTTGCCCAATTGCTTAGTTTAGCATATTGATTAGGTCTGAAGAGCATAGATTACGGATTTAATTATAATTTGGAGTGCAAAACTTAAATTTGGAAAATCACAAGATAATTCTCGAATCTTTTTTGTTTGAAAGCCAAGCAACTACCGTAGCTCAGGTCACCTCAGATTTTCTTGTTCAACTAATTTAATTTGATACCAACGGAACATATGTTTTCACCTAAATTGTTAATCTTAATTTTAGTTATTTATGTATCAACGACTCTTCATTTGGCTTTACAACAGCATCGGTGCATGTAATTTATATGTACAGATAGATTCAGGTCGTGTGTAAGGAGTACGTCCCGCTTTCTTTTCTCGATCAACAACCTGCAATCAAGAAATAACACAAATCACAGTATACAATTCCAATATATAAAACATAAACTGGAATGCAAACAAGATTAAAGGGATTAGGGCTCAGGTCGAGCTGGGTATCCAATCAACGTCGTCACCGGGGAACCAAGGTATCGTATCCAACAGATGAAGACACACTCTGCCCGAGAGCACTGCCCGAGACCACACTGCCCGAGCGCTGCCCAAGCACACAGCCAAGCACAGCCGCTGCCACAGCACCAAAGCACCAAGCTTTCTCACGGCAACACAGCACAGGGCATGCACACAGCAACACTCAAGCTCACGGCACACACACACAGCACCACCCACGCTCACGGCCACAACCAAGTGCACACAACACCAACACATACGGCCTCAACCAAGTGCACACAGCACCAACACTCACGGCCACAAGCCAGCGCACACAGCACCAAGCCACTCACGGCCACAAGCCAGCGCACACAGCACCAAGCCACTCACGGCCACACACACCACAGCGCACACAGCACCAACCCAAGCACAAGGCGCACACAGCACCATGCTCAACGCACCACACCAGCCCGAACCACTCTGGAACAGGGATGAAAAAGGGGGGCGAAATTGCACACTGATTTCGGGTTTCAGAGGTGTTGGCCTCATCATGAACCAAGGCCAACATAAAGGCAAGAGGGAGACGAAGAGGGGGCTGCAAATTCCAAGAAGTCCAGCCGAAGAGACACCAAACGCGGAGAAGGAGAAGCTTCTGGATTGAAGGGAAGATGAAGGGCAAGAGGCGGGTGGTAAATGGGATAAAGGGGCTCGGTTATGGCTGGGAGAAGGGCCAAAGCCCATCAGACAAATAATATAGGTAATGGGCCAAAACCCAACAAATCTCCACCTTGGCACAATACAGGCTCCACCTCGACGTAAGGATAACCCAATAGATGACTCATCATCACCCAAAGGGTCCCCACAATACACAAAGCATTGTGTGGACCAAGTTCTTGTCATAGCACACAGCACAGACAGAGAACACAGACAATAACCAACACAAAGAGGTTAAAGTCAATAACCGGGGTAACAATCATATAACAAGCACACAGCAGTTATACTAATCAAAAATAGTTAACACCTAGTAATCAATCATCAGTATCAAATTTAAAAATTTTTAAACATGATTGAAACTTACTAAGGGACAAACACTTAGTACGCATATCAGCAGGATAAAACACATAATCACTTAGATTATCACCTACAGATAACAACCAATGAACAACATTCCAAAGCACAAAGCTAGGATTAGTCATATACCTACTAAAGCAACTAATAGCATAAGCTATAACATGCCAAGTACTAACCATCAAATACATTAAGCAACTAATAGCATAAGCTATATCATGCAAATCTTCATGTTTATTCGCAACCAATTCATCATGCACAACATGTTCATGTTCAACAACACTAACATGATTTACAGGCATTCCATGAATTTCAGGTTCATTAACATACGAATCATGTACACCAGTTAAATGCTCCACCTCGCAGGGAGTAGCACTGGACACAGACTCATCAACATGCACAGAACTCATAGTCACATTAGGGGAAGGGAAATCCGGGAATTTCACTCTTTGTTGTTTGCCAAAAACACACGAATCACAGAAGGCATGCAAGACAACAAGTCTTTACCAACGCAACCTTTTTCATGCAAATTCTCTAGACCTTTAGAACTTAAATGACCTAATCTCCTATGCCTCAGATCAGTCAAGTCATCAGTCACAGAATTCACATTATCATATACAGATTCAGTTTTGCAAACATAAAGATGTCTTTTCTTTTTACCTTTAAAAACTACCAAAGAACCCTTTATGATTTTCATAACACCATTTCCCCATCTACCCTCAAGACCACATGATTCTAATCCAGAACAAGACATCAAATTATTGCACAAAGCAGGAATATATCTTACATCTTTTAGAGTCATAGCATAACCAGAATCAAATTTTAAATAAACATCACCAATGCCAGCAACTTTACAAAGTTTCTCATTAGCAATAGAAACATAACCATTTTCAACTTCTTTATAATTAGAAAACAAATTTCTAAGAGGTGACATGTGATAAGAGCAACCAGAATCAATTAGCCATTCATTTTCACACACAGTAGATGAATGCACATAATTCACAGAATCACATAAGTCAGTCACCATAAAGACATCACCAGAGTCTTCACCAGATAAAGAAGCATGATTCACTTGTTCATTAGATTGGTTATTATTATTTTGATTCTTGTTTTTCTTTTTAGGACAGTCTTTAATAAAATGATCAGGATCACCACAATTAAAGCACCTCCTATTCTTAGGCCTAGACTTAGACATTTTCCCCTTGTTATACCTATGTTGAGATCTACCTCTAACATGCATAACTTCACCTGAGTCTTGCTTACCGCCGTTGTTCACTTTTAAATCTAATTCCTTGCTTTTAAGGCCGTTAATTACAGTATCCAATGTAACAGAATCCCTACCGTACTTAATGGCGGATTTTACATCACTATAATTCTCAGGAATAGCATTTAAAAGAACAATAGGTGAGTAGTCGTCAATGTTCTTATCTCCTGTCAATTTAATATCTTGAATTAACTTAGTAAACACATCTAAATTCTCATCTACGTCTTTGTTCAAGTCTAGCTTGAATCTGAAAAATTTTTCTAACAAGAAAAGTTTACTCGGCAAAGATTTCTCAGTAAACATTTCTTCTAATTTTTCCCAAAGTTCTCTAGCAGATGATAGTTTACCACACTTTCTGAGCACAGAGTCAGACAAGTTCAAGATAATAGAAGAATAAGCATATTCGTCATCTTCCAGTTTCTTAGCAGTAGTAATGTTCTCAGCCCAATTACCATCAATAGCTTTAAATACCTTTTGTTGTATTAAAATTCCTTTCATTTTTTGTTGCCAAATAGAAAAATCAGATTTTTCATTAAAAGTTCAAGGTTATATCCAGAAATTGAAGCCATCACACTAAGCAGAGAGGCACACACAATTTCAACAACCAAACAGCAGAAGCAAGGACCACAAGGCACACAAAACACAATGAAAGAATTAACCAAGCTAAGGGAAGGAAAAATCGCAATCACCCACAAGATCACAATACACTCAAAGGTGTACGAGCATGGGGTTTCAGATTGAGATTTTCCTACGGGTAAGGGACACAATTACTTAGAAACAACGTAGTAAATAGATTATGGGTCAAGATAATCACTTACTACCCAGAGACAAAGCTCTGGGGTGACAAAACCAACACTGACCGAAGCACCGAAAGGCACTGCCCGAGATCTGCCCGAGATTCCAGTCGCTGCCCGAAGCCACCAGCTGCTGCCCGAAGCCCACTGCTGCTGTCCGAAGCCCAACAAGCACTGCCCGAGCCCAGCCACGCTCTCCAGCCGCTGCCCGAGGTCTGCCCAAGCACTCTTGCTGCTGCCCGAAGTCCACCGAGCACTCCACCAGGCACGGAACGCTCTGATACCACTGTAAGGAGTACGTCCCGCTTTCTTTTCTCGATCAACAACCTGCAATCAAGAAATAACACAAATCACAGTATACAATTCCAATATATAAAACATAAACTGGAATGCAAACAAGATTAAAGGGATTAGGGCTCAGGTCGAGCTGGGTATCCAATCAACGTCGTCACCGGGGAACCAAGGTATCGTATCCAACAGATGAAGACACACTCTGCCCGAGAGCACTGCCCGAGACCACACTGCCCGAGCGCTGCCCAAGCACACATCCAAGCACAGCCCCTGCCACAGCACCAAAGCACCAAGCTTTCTCATGGCAACACAGCACAGGGCATGCACACAGCAACACTTCAAGCTCACGGCACACACACACAGCACCACCCACGCTCACGGCCACAACCAAGTGCACACAACACCAACACTCACGGCCTCAACCAAGTGCACACAGCACCAACACTCACGGCCACAAGCCAGCGCACACAGCACCAAGCCACTCACGGCCACAAGCCAGCGCACACAGCACCAAGCCACTCACGGCCACACACACCACAGCGCACACATCACCAACCCAAGCACAAGGCGCACACAGCACCACACTCAACGCACCACACCAGCCCGAACCACTCTGGAACAGAGATGAAAAAGGGGGGCGAAATTGCACACTGATTTCGGGTTTCAGAGGTGTTGGCCTCATCATGAACCAAGGCCAACATAAAGGCAAGAGGGAGACGAAGAGGAGGCTGCAAATTCGAAGAAGTCCAGCCGAAGAGACACCAAACGCGGAGAAGGAGAAGCTTCTGGATTGAAGGGAAGATGAAGGGCAAGAGGCGGGTGGTAAATGGGATAAAGGGGCTCGGTTATGGCTGGGAGAAGGGCCAAAGCCCATCAGACAAATAATATAGGTAATGGGCCAAAACCCAACATCGTGCATGAGGGTTGAGTGCACCTATTGTGTCTAACCAATAACCTGGATACATGCACCAATGGTTTCAACTTAATCAGTCATTGCAAGTAATTACATGCACAATTGGTGTCTATCGGTACATTTAATTACATGCACCAATAGAGTCAGATATTGTCTTCAACCAAAACATTGATACATGCACCAATGTTTCATTATATCATGCATAAAATTATTGACATGCAAATTTATATTCGAGAATGCTCTAAAAGAATGGAAAAGCATAAGTATTAAGGGTCGGGTATCATACATAAAATTATTGACATGCAGTTTTTATATTCCAAAATGCTCTAAAGAAACAGAAAATCATAAACATTAAGGTCGGGTATAGATCATAGATGGAAAATAGGCACAATGGCAACTTGCCATGATAACTCCGTAGGTTCTAGGAGAAATTCGACGGAGACGAGATCGTAGACGGATAATTTCTGAACAGAAGCTTGCACAGTCCAAAAAATTTTCTATCCGATTGTTCTTCGATGATTTCCATGTTTCCGTTGGACATGAGTCCTAGTAGCCGGAGTTCTAAAAGTATTTATATTATACGCGCCGTCGTAGTAAGCAAGAAGACATGGTTGATGTCAACCTCAAATCGCTGTGTTGTAACGAGGAAGAAAACTCGAAGAATAACCTCATAAAGCTTGCTGGAGATTTCTGTGTTGGACAAGAAATACAGAAGACAATAGTTTAGGGTTCGTTTGGTCATTGCATCAAAAATTGGACCTATTTGAAAGAATTTTTTTTTTTTGTGGATTGGGCCGAAAAGAGTTTCTCTTACTGATATCGACCCGAAATTTACCCAAATATATATATAACCGATACTAATATCCGGCCTTTGATGTAGGAGTCGTTCATCGGCATCCATTATAAATTGGATTGCCAAATTTATTTTTTCAATTTGTTTTAAATTCGATAAATGGACCTTTAAAGGTACACCTCTTCAAGAGTTAAGATATGAATTATATGCTCTAATTATGACCATCAGATAATGTTGTATCCGTCCGATCGATGAGTAGATCGATCGACAGGAGTGTGACTGTGTCTTATGAATTCTACTAAAAAATTACTTTGTATCCATCCTTACAATATAAAAATTGTTAAGTCGAGTTATTATATTGCTCCACTATAATTCCTTATAAATAATTTTAAATGTCCATCACAAAACGACACGATAGAGAAGTATTGTGTGTATCAAAAGAGTGAAAGATCCTTTAGCCAGAGAAACATGAATAGGACACCAATAATTTTTAGCTAGTGATAATTTACCCATCTGGCATCGCTACTTTATCACATATGATTTTTAAATAGGTCTTTTACATTTCTCTTGTTGCGAAATACAGCTCACCACCTTTGCACAATTTTCAAATTCTTTTTGGCTTGTAATGACAAAAATTCCCTCGTTTAGGAGTTGAGTTTTGCATACACTCACAAACCATTGGGGCGTTCAGCTTACTTTCAATTTTGTATATTGCCACAAGATAAAATTGTCAAATTTTTTCTAATTTTACTTGGAGTTTACCCCCTTACATTATTCCTTAGGCGCAGATTACCCACATGTTATTCAAAATAGGCATATTACCTCTTAATGTTATTATTTTGGTGCAAGTTACCCCCATCAAGTGTACAATTGACCATTTTAACATATATTTTCAAAGTCCAGACACAATATATGACGTGTATAATACAAATCATATACGGAGGGGGTGTTTTGCATCTGTTTTCAAATCATACGTGGTAAAATGTTTTTTTTCCAAAAGGGTTAGGTGTCTAAAACCGAACATTATTGTTAGTTTCCGATTTGGTCCACATCCGTGCATAACCATTTATACATAGAAATGAAAAATATACACATTTTTATAGTGCAGCGCCTTTTAACATATACTTCACAAAGTACATTTTTTTATATCCAAGAACATACATAAATACACCAAACATTATATTCTTCGGATCATATCTAACCAATTATTTTTTTTCCAGCAGAAACACTAATTAAAGAGTTTCATTAAAGAGTTCAACCCCCTTGCAGTTCAAGTCTATCACTTCTGGACTCGAATCCAAATTATTCAAAGATTTGCTATTCAAATCAATCAGTAGACCATGCTCATTAGTGTTGGTTCTGCTCCTTCTCTTGCTACTACATTCATTTGTCGATCCACTCTTATCAGTTGGATGCATTTCCATTAGCGAAAGCTCGACAGAACTTCTCTTCCCTTTATTCACTTTCCCATTATCAACCTTATAATGAGTTTCTTTCATCCTGTCCGAGCTCTCAGAAGATGTTACCGAGCTTTCGAGGGATGATCTGTTATGTACTGATGTTTTTCTGGAAGCGTTTCTTGGATTCAATCCTTCGCTTTGTGTCAAGAATGAGATTGAGGAATTTTGACAACTGGAATACTCCACCATTGAAACAAGTTCCGAAAGTTGAGCTTTCGCATGCTCTACTTCAATGGAACAAGAATTGTATCCTGTAATGGCTTCTTGCGCCTTTTTTAGGACCGTCTGTAGGTACTTTCCTTGCGCTTCGATTCTTACTTGCAAATGTCTTTGCACCTACAGTATTTTTAGATATGATCAATTCTCTTACATGGGATGAACTTTGAATCAGTTTATAAGATTCTATGTATATATATTGCTCTAACAACTTGCATGAATCTTGAGACAGAAGCCAAGAAATCGTTGTTTCGCAAATCTTTTTACCTCAATTTGTTCATGTAGTTTCCTCTGCACCTCCATTTGCATTTGTAAAGTCTCAGGTATCTGTAGATTTCTGATCAAACACAACTCATATTTAGTCATTTATTCTTTTTTATGTTTCCTCCTCAAAACACATTAAAAAAATCTTAAAAGAGTTTATTCAGAACATATTACTCATGAATCTGCTGATGTGAACCATCACAAATCATCCTTGTGATCAACTGATCATTCATCTGAGTCTCACGATGATCTGAATTCAAAACAAGATAGAAATCAAAACCATTAAATGTTTTTGAATTGCATGATAATAGCATCACATATAAATCCAATGTCGCATACTTTCTTGTTTAATTTGTTGGCAATTCTGTAACTGCTGACTTCTTCCCAGCCTATATTTCTGCAGCTCATTACAATAACTCATTCAAGATCTTCTCTTAAACGAATAGCGGGAAAGAATACAGCCTTGAAAGACAATAAGATTACCTGCAAATGGCTCTTGAGGTGATATAAAGTGACTCCATGAATTCTCATTACCCTCATCAAAGATTTTGGTGTGGCCTCTGCATTTCAAAATACAATTAGGGATATGAAATATTTAATCCTGAGTAACAGAAGAAGCTATATACTCAACTCTCTGCACCACCAAGCTCGTTGACAGCATCGATGAACCGTTGATGCAACTCTTGAGTCCATTTCAATCTCGGCTTCGCATCGCTTGATAGAACCAAGTTCATTTCTTTAGTCTGATCATTTTGAAGAGACATATCTGTTTGTTTGGAAAGAATAAGGTTCTGGGGAGTTTGATCATAGGTATAACGATGTTTGTTTTTCTTGTTTTATAAGAGATTTTTAGCCTCACACCTTATAAGGAAACACGAGTGGGGCTATGCTTAGGGAAGAATATATTCTTCCATGAGCTGTGGCCCTGCATTTCTCCCATTTTTCCTATTTTCCCATTTCATATCAAACTTTATTTACTTCTGTTGACAACTCTTTTTTTTTTTAATTGACTTGAAAAGAGTGAAGAGATTCTCTGATAGAGCAAATTATAAAGAAAGCAACACATATCAAATTTGAGTCTCAAAAGGAGAGAAAAGAGGAAAAGTGTATGGCTTGTTTGTATCCAGATGTTTTCCCACCTATTCTCTGTTATTTTTTCGTGTCCGAGCAATATCAGAAATTAGGTAAAATTTTCATTTTCGAAAAAAATTAAACATAGAACACATCTTTGAGTTAATGGTTTGTTTCTTGTCGTTGGATTTACCCGACGAATTCGGTGTGAGCTATGCAGTCCCTACCATGATGTATAATGGGTTCAACTTTTCTATAAAACTTAAGAAGTTCTGATGGAAAAAATGATGATGATTCTTTAATTGATGTTTCTTTTTAAAGATTGAAAGGGATAAGCAATTAAATTATTTTTCATTTTTTCTTGAATTTCTTTACTGATTAAAGGGAATGGCCTATTGTTTTTGTTTCTTTAGGAATTAGGGAATCAAAGAATCTAGCATTGGTTTTTAGGACAAGCAAGTAGTTATGTTTATCACGAAGCACTTTTTATTAGAAAAGATAAGTGATGATAATGTAGTACTATTATTTGACATTATAATACACTGAGATCATCATTCTGCCAAACCTCGTTTGATATAAAAGTTTCTTGCTAGAAGCGTCCGGCCTCATGATCACATTGGTTTACCCATGTTTTTTTGGCAGTTTAACGGACGGTCATCCCTCCAACAAGAAAATGTATAAATATGGAAACTTCTCTGCCATTTGGATCGGAGAATTTATGGAGGAAATCGGGTTTTAAATTCCCAGAAACCTCACGATTATATAGCCAAAGGGAATAGGCTGCACCTAAAATCATCCCAAGCGCTGCTAATGTCGCTACTAAGCCATTTCTTTGGAAAACTCCTACTAAGATGAGAAATTCCCTGATAAAACTGCTAGTACCAGGTGAACTCATATTTGCCAAAGTGGAAGAGAAGAAAATGGTAGGGAAATTCGGCATAGTGCTCACTGAACCTCCGTAATATCTAACAAGTCGAGTCTTATGTCCGGTCCATGACTTGACATCGATAGAATGCTACCTCCAATTCCCTGTATGTTCGATAGGGCCAAAACTGTGAGGGCTACCGTCGGACCGAGCTCAAGGCGATCGGTGCCAATGGTAACTCAAATAAAAAAATCCATATATTTATCAGTAATATTTTGCAAAAGTATGTTTGATTACAAAATACGTTACGTATTCGACTCGATTCATATTTTTAACCTCGTATCTGATGTAACCGTGTATAGAAAATTCTGTGAGTGATGCCCCGAAACATGTCGCATGGCCCATGGCACCTTAAAATCACATTAGTTGGTAGAAAATTTGATAGAGAAAATCATGGGATACTTAAATGCACTAAAAATGGTAAATTGTCACCTCAACTTTTACCATTCAAATGGTTAAAATATGTGAAAAAACCAGTTAGTTACATCATGAAAGTCATATAAAATTTTTCCCTTTGCTTAAAGTCCAAGAATTGCATGGATTCTTGAATATAGATTTGTATTTCATACAGTCAATTTGATAAAATGGGATTCTCCTTGACCAAGTCTTGTTCTCGAATAAAATATCTTTTACCTTGTTTTTTTTATGGAGTGGTATAAATTGAGTTATGGGGTTTCTGAAAAGGACAGTTTACTCATCTATGGTTTAAAAATATACAATTTACCCTATATGTTTGTGAATATGTGCAAATCACACCATATGTGTCACACGTGTATTCTTATGTGTTTGGGCTTTAAATTACATGTTAAAATATCAACTGTAGCCTTGAGGGTATAAAATATACCTAAAATATACACATAGAGTAAAATGCACCTAAAAAATAACATACGAGAGTAATATGCACCTAAATTAGAAAAAAAATATTAATAGAGTTTTACATTGTTGCAATTTATCTCTCGGTCAGATATAATTTACCACCTCGTGATTTTTGTCAGGTGCAACTATATCCCTATCGTTTGAAAATGGACGGTATGCCTTTTCTTGGTTTGTAAGTAGATACAAAACACCCCACCTAAACGGGGGTATTTTCATCACGTCAAGCCAAAAAAAATTAAAAATTGTAGAGGGGTCATTGTGCTATTTTACAAACTATAAGGGGTAAAGTATATATTTACAAACTACATGGGGTATAATATCTATTATCGATATCGCATTGGTAAAATTGCCACTAGCCCATAATTTAACTATGAATGAGACTCAATTTTTAATATAGCTTATGTTAAGCAGTCGCACAATAAATTGCACTATATTGCATGTTAAATGTTATTTACTTCACTCTCAATTATAATCCCCCATAAAAGTAGGAAATGACCAAAAGAGGCATACGTTTGTGGCTCTACTTTTCTCCCACACACACAAAGGAATCTATGGAAAAGTGAACTAAATATAATAATGGTAAATGGAAAGAAAAAAGATCTTGAAATCACTTCGAAGCCCTCCACCAAATCCACTAAGCTCCCAGACTTAGCCTGACGATAAAAAGTTTATTATTCATTTAGGTAGACTCGAGTTCGAATCGCGTTTGACGTAAAATATTTAGCCCCTCCTTAATTAAAAATAAATTCTTTTTCCCATCAAGTTCAAAATATTTCGCCCCCTACAAAATTTTCGAGCAAATTTCCTGAAAGTATCGAATTATGAGAACTGATTAAGCATCAATTAGATGTTTGACTGGACATTGGGTGATTTCAACTTAATTTAAGTTTTTTTTAGTGTATTTGTAAGAAGTTTCTTGTGGTGTGTATGAATTTGGAAAATGTCCATATTTGTTGCCAACTAAATCTGTGTATTTCATTATATATTATATGTAACAATATTGACGGAGGTTCATGTACAAAACGAATAACCTACTATTATTTTAGATATGTTTAACCCATAAGTAAAATCTAACTTATTAGGTTTTCTGGCAACGAACCTCGTGATTTTTCAAATATACAGACTACCCCTATGGTTTGAAAATATACATTTTATCCTGGTTTGAAGATATGCAATTTTTACCCAATGTGATTTGTAAATATGTGCAAAACAACCCCACCGTGTATGATATGTGATGTGGTAGTATGTTATGTTTTGCAAATCACATGGATTAAAATATCTAATTACAAATCACAATGGGTAAAATGCCTATTAACGATATCACATGAAGTAAATTGCATATTTACAAACCAGATGAGGTAAATGTATATTAACATACAACATAGTGTAAATTGTCACTCACTCGATTTATTAGGGCAAAACTAGAAAGTAAATGGAAAACCAAAAGGAGTGACAATGGCAAACAAACGAATCAAGAAAGGGAGAAAATAAAATGAAAAAACAAAAGAGGGTCACAATGGCAAACAAACAAATCCTAAAAGCCATTAAGATCGTATCATTTTTCCCCAGAATTTCTTGGGTTTGGGGCAAAGAAGTTCGATCGTTTGGAATCAAAATCCAATGATTGGTCTCCAAAGTATTGCCATCTCAGTGCGATACATTTACTTTCACGACCACAGTTTTGATAACAAATAGCTAGCTAGCTAGCAATTGATGAACCTTGTTCTAGCTTTATATTCTCGACCACGGTTTGTTTGATGATACCTTTAGGGGTAGTGCACTTAGGGGCATCATCACCATTCATTTGGAATCTTTTTTAAAAAAAAGACAAAAAAGATTCCACGTTGATGGTGAATGATGCCCCTGAGGGCAGTGCCCTTCAGGGCAGCAACAACGTTTCCATCGACCACATAGCAAATAAAGTGGTACTATGTGTACATATATTTGCGGGCAAGATTGTTTTATACATAATTCAATATACTTATTAAGAAAATAATGTTGTGTTTATTTACTTTTCTTGATTGGGCATGTAACCATGAAAATGTGGTGGGATGACATGTCGCATCTTCTAGGCAAGAAGATTTCACTCAATACTTGAATTCGCTCACGACGAACAGTTAAAATAGTGCCAGAAGTTAGGAGGTATCAAAAAGAAATAATAAAGTAGTTAGAAAGGAAACTCTCAAAATATGAATGAAATAAAGAACCTACCATTTTATACCTGGTAGCTCGGCCTCTGACTTTGGAAGGTATTCGTCCGAAGTCAGAGACTGCTCATCTCTTACGGTACAACCCATTCTCTAATCATTTTATACCCATCTAATGGATGGTACTACCCCATGGGGCACCACCCCATGGGGTAGCCAAGAATAAATCTTACCTCGGACACATATCCCACAATGTTCATCTATGCGTCCAGTAAGAGACTTAGCTATGTGTGAACTGAATCCCAACTTTTCAAGTACACTATATTGTTTCTACACGATATCATTAGCCACATTTAACTCGGGCACACACTTAAAGGCTTTGATAGGTCAGAACATTGTTTCCTGGTTCGCCAGGCCTGCCACATCTCCTTCCCCACTTACCCATCAGGCCAGGAGATCGGCCTCTTACATCGTCTCCATCTCAGACCTTTGCACCCACCACAACCTTTTTAGGTTGGCCATCTACAAAAGAAGGTCATTCCATAATCCATGTACATTTGTCTAGCTAAACAGTTATCTCAATCACACTAGTACTACCCTTTCTCGCGTCAGGAGCCCCAAATAGGTGAATCAGGCCAGGCTCGACCAACCAACTGGATGGCCTTTGATAAAGGTCAAGTCTTGCCTTGGGGGAAAAAAGGGCAAGATAATGCTTGCTTGAAAATCAAAAAAGGAATACAATTATTAGTGAAATGCATGATATATGTGGCCCAAAAGTTTGAAAAATATGAAGATAAAAGAGGAGTAAATGAAGTTGCTTTCCCTTTAACCAGCTGGTGTACTTGAAGCTCCTTTCTTGCTTTAATATATTCCATAACAAGTAAAGGAGATTCTAGGATGATGCAGAACAACCCCTGAGAATTTAGTCATTCAAAAGGTCGCTTCCTTCCACATTAGTACATTTCAAAAAATCTGTTGCAAATAAAATTCTGTAATATATAAAACATATATTGAGAATAAATTAAATAACTTATAAAATTTTAGATAATGGATATTGAATTTGTTAGATTATAAAACTTGCTTCTCTTTAATTATAATTATTCTGGTAGGGGACCCCATAATATATGGGTTGGAGTGAGATCTCACAAATCCAAAAGCAATGAAAGAGGATGAGAAGAATATGGCCTCAGGAATCAAGAAAAGTTGAACAAAAGGAACTTGTCAACATCCCAATCCCACTCAAGAATAATTGTTATTTATGATTTATAATTTTTTTAAAAAATTAATCGAGATTACTAAATTGCCATTTTATGCAACGCAAGCATCGCGTCACCTATGGGCTTCTACCATGATTGGAACCCCATTTATGATGCATGTTTTCAAAAGTTGTATTCATCCGATTTGGGTTTATTTATACACC